>VZSG01000508.1:47657-64537 GCA_013398315.1 Nothoprocta pentlandii | reverse complement strand
TTTTTTTTTTTTTTTTTTTAAAGAATCTTCTTTCTGAGAAGCATCAAATATACACAGGAAACTTGAATCTCTCGAGAGCTTTTGTGTAACATGAACTGTAGTCTCAACTGCATTGCTGAAGATGATGCAATTCAGTATCTAGCGAGTAGCAAGAGAAACCACTTCTGATCCCAGCAGAGCCACTATGTTTTGTAGAATGGCAGGAAGGAAAAGTTTACCAAAAAGACTCAAGGTGTTGTTTTAAAGACCACGCAAAAGCCCTCGCTGGCAAGAAGGAAGAACAAGGCCTTAAAAATTGACTCCAGAAACATAACTATAGAAAGAATTAAGTAAAATTTAGATGGATTTCTTGGTGTCTAATAGGAAGCAATGTAATAGCTTCTTACATGGCAATACTGTGCCAAAAATAATCCTTTGGGCACTTGCAAATATTTATGGTATATGCACTAGCCCTAATTGACGTTCTCCCTAAAATACTCAACATCAGTTGCTTGGCTCCATGCTTCGCTGCTGTAAAGATCCTCTTGATATTAAGCACAGGCATCAGCAATAACCATATTTTTTTCCCACTAAACAACCTAAAAAAACACATAAGCGAGTTTAATATCCTATCACTGTGTATAACCTCCAGTTCTTCTCTGTATCTTCCTCCAGCCTAGCCAAAATGTATTTCCCTTTGAGCAGTGGAGCAATTGGAATGGGTGATAATCATGGGGCTGCATCTCATTCCCAGGTAGGACATCCCCAAAGGGCACGAGAAAGCAAAGGGCACCTTACACAGGATGCAAAGTCACCTCTCCATGCAGGCAAACAGGGTAAGGAACACCCAACCCTACAGCTGTAACCCCTGGAAACTCCCTCTGCTCCCTCCCAAAGGCAACAGAAAAGGAGAGAAGAACGAAGAAAGGAAGAAGGGAGGAAGCTGCAATAGCCACTCACTAACCAGGCACTAAGACCATAACGCAAAGGGGTTTGGCCCAGGAGGTTGGGGCTGGTAGAATAAAGCTGGAGAAGATTCTAATAACGACCATTTCCTTTACACGCTCCTGCTTTGCAGTTCGTCTCTTCGCCACGTCAAGCTCGTGGCTATGAAATGCACAGGGAAGAGCTTCAGGGGTCCTCCTATATCTTGATTTCAGCACTAGCGTGACCTTGTAAGTCAATCAAAGCTCATGTGGTGCCTAAGGGGAAGAAGGAGGGGGAGAAAAATAACTGCCTGAAAAAAAAGTCTTCAAAAAACACTTTAAAAAAAAATCTGTTCTTGTGATCTCACCCAAACAGATGGAATATTTAAAACACTTTGCAAGAAAAGCTCCGGAAGCCCAAGACTTGCAAGAAGAAAGCAGTACAGAACACCTGAGTAAATGCAAATTGCTTCCTCTTTGCTTTCAGACTTGGTACAGGCAGCTGTTTTCTGCATGTTCAGTTGAGTCAGGAGATGGAAGTATAAGGTCTGTCGGCAAGAAACAAATCACTAAGACTGCTACTACAAGCAAGGTGCAGGTTCCTAACAGCAGCAACGCACTAACCACAGGGGACTCTGTCCCCGACCTCATCAAAGTCACTGTCGGGTGGCTTTGCAAGAGAGCAGCTCTGCAGCAGTGGGGCACAGGTCGAGAGGTGCTGTTACGCGGCGAAATTTTATTGCAGGATTCGGCTGCCCAACGGTCACGTCCATCCTTAGAAACCCGTGACAAGGGGAATCCGGATGGGCAAGTCCTCGAAGCCAGACCACAAAAGGGAACAAGGCTTGGAAAGAAAAGTTGGGTGAAGGGGAGACCCGGCTCGCGCTTCCTCTCTTCGTTTAGGCTGCAATTTTCACCATCGTGGAAAAACAGAATGAATCTACACAGCCACTAAATGGAGCAGTTATCCCGGCCTCTCCCCTTCCCCTGCCGTCTGCGTCTCCCCCCAGGCCAACTGCTCCTGATGCCACCAGCTGCATGAGGAAACTGGCTTGGCAAAAAAGGCACAGCAAGGAAAATAAATAAATAAATAAATAAATGAGAGAGAGGAGAGAGAAAGACAAAAAGGTTCCTGTCCCAGTTCCCAGCAGATCAACTTTCTTCCTCTATTGCGAGCGGCCTCGGGAGCGCCGCAAGCACCACGGAGAGGGCAGGGGGGTCTGTGCTGCCCCTTCGGCAGGGGAACAAGCCCAGGCTGAGCTGAAGCGACTGCGCAGCTGCAGACTGGCAAAATGGGGGAGCAAAAGGAGGAGCAAACAGGAAGAAAACTCAGGGCATAAACGCAACGCAAGTGAACTGCTACAGAACTGCATAAAAGTGCTGGGCAGCCCTTAAAATGCAGCACAGTGATAAAGAGAAAAGACTAACCAAAAGGCAACGCAGCAGTGGTGTTATAAAGCAAGATGAGAAGGTGATAGGCAGCATTACCCAGGAAATATAACATATATCAAGGCAATCTAGAGGACATTCATTCCTCAGCTTTAATCATTAACTTGTATGTGCAAGTTCCTGCAGGATAAAATGTGCTGATAACAAAACCACCCATAGACTACTTCAGTCACCTTGCTGGGTTCCAGTTCTGGGGAACCAGAAAGGTATCCAAAAAAACCCAACATAGCAAAAAACTGAACAACAGGAAAAAGCTGTTTGAGGAGGCTGAGCCTAGACTTGCTAAAGACTTGCCTTACGGATAGTCCATACCTCTTTGGAAAAAAAAAAAAAAAATCTAGCTTGCTTTAGAGATTAGGGAAATTATTCACAATACAAGAAGATTAAACTACTTTGATGGTGGAAAAAAAATACCAGGTATCAAAAATGGGGGAAAAGTCTTTGGTGCTGCAGGCCTCAAGGTTTTCATGATTTTTATTTGCAGCATGTCAGATAAACCCAAGCAGCCTGGTGCCCTACGCAGACCTGCAGGAAAGGAGAAATATTTCAAAGCAAAGAGGGAATGGGCCAGTTCAAAGTCCAATTCTATTTTCTCCCTGCACTTTTATTTACTTGCTGGATGCCCTAACAAAAACAAACAGGCAAGGTTTGCAGCCGCCGTTTTAGAGCTAAATTAAGGAGGTTTCTTAAAGCTTCTTAACGGGGCTATTTTCAGCAATCGCTTTGGCCACACTTCCCCTAACCTGACAGTTGGAGGCAGGGGGTGCCTAATGTTTCCTGACAAACTTGAGTCACGTCAGCATCGCCCAAAACGCTGGTGCCAAGACACAACACGCGCCACGCGGCGGGTCCCCCTTATCTCTGGGCCGCAGCAAGTGGAACAAGCTGCTTTCCTGAGACGGGCCCGTGCCACAATAGAGGGACGTGAACTTATCGCAGCAGTTCCCCAACAGACACAAAGCTGCTTCGCCCCGGAGAGCCCCCGGTCAACTAACCCAAGGGCTTTGTCATCCTTTCAGAAAATAAACAGACCCGGAGTCAAGGAGCACGCAGGCATCAAGGAACAGAGATTAGATGCTGAAGACAAAGCTAGCAAGACCCTAGACTCAATGGCTGAACAAACTAAAAAGGTTTGGACTGAACATTTATTGCAAGGCTGAGAAAAACATTTAAATTGACCCTGAAAAATAGTGGTTCTGCAATAAACTGGTGGTGAGAAAGAGGAACAAGAAGTAGAACGTGCAGAACCGGAGCTGGAACACAGGGACTGGGCCAAACAATGTTAGCGTTGTATCACTGAACGCCAGATTGCAAATGAGGGCATCTCTGTTGGCATTCAAATAAAGCAGGGAAGCAAGAACGCTGTGAGGTGGTAAACGCACGTGTTGTTACCCCTTACTGTTTGGCTTCACAAGACAGCAGGAGCTTCAAAAGCCATTCTCCGTTCTTGCAGCGAGACTGCATTGCACTGCACGTGCTGCAACGTGTTCCTCTATTTTTATTACCCTTTGTTATTCCACTGTACGTCCTTTCTTGTCATGCCAAATATGAGTATAAATTACTTGCCACCTTTCACGCTTCCATTTCCTATAACAAAAGGAGATACTGGCAGCAAAATTGTTTTAACATTGCGTTTGCCAGGAAAGTCTGGGCCTTTCACAAGTTCACACATGAACCTCTTCATATCTTTATGCAATACATGTGGTGCTAACGTGTATTGACACATGGTCAGAACTCCCCATCTCTGGCTCATGGAGCATAAGGTGCTATAAGAAACACTAAGGATGCATTTGCTATAAGAAACAGTTACCAGATACAGAGTGTGAACATATATTTCCTGTAGCACATCTATCTCAAAAAAAAAACAAAGTAATATTGAAATAAAACTCTATGCTGCCAAGTTACCTATGCAAAGAAGTGGAACTTTCCTCTCCCTCTTGCTTAAGATGCATGAGGATAAATTGTAAACTGGTTTATTGCCATCATAAAACTTGAGTTTCTTCCCATGATCAAAAAGGTAAAGGGGAAAAAAAAAACCCACTGACTTAAAAAAAGACAAAATACTTTAAGTAGTTAAGGAGAAGCATTTTAAAACTAAGCATCTTTTCAGGCAAAGTCATAAAGTTATCACAACAGGCTAAAATCTTGATTAAAATCTTCCTTCCTCCGAGTCACTGCTTGATACATTACCATTTCCTGACACTAAGTATTTCCAGTCTTTCATATACTGTCAACAAAGTATTTAAAAAATCATGTCATTTGGCTACCTTAGGAGCTGCCTGGGCTGACATTTTGCTCAGTGCCAGCTGCGAACAGTGGCTACAACGGGATCTAGCAGATCGCTGATATCGTTCGATCTGAAGTAGACCTGATAATTTAAGAATCTTTTTAACAGCCTCAGGAGAGCAGAGATCAGGCTGAAACAGTAAATTAAAAAAAAAAAAAAAAAAAAANAAAAAAAAAAAAAAAAAAAAAAAAAAAAAAAAAAAAAAAAAAAAAAAAAAAAAAAAAAAAAAAAAAGCATAATTTATGCTTTCACTATAGATGTGAAAGTGAAAGTTTAAATCCAAACCATTTGTCTCTAACAAAATAATTTTACTGTGGGGGTGGAGTGGGGGAGGGGGGGGAAAGATGACATATGTAGACCATGAATACAAAGCTGAAATAAGGAAGAGAAAGTCCCTTCTGAAAAGCGGTAAACCAGAATGGAAAAAGTGATATCTTTAGCACAGATGTAAGGAAAAGCATTTGGAAAATAAAGACAACCAGGAAACGAAGTTACTTAACAATGAAGCTATAAGCAGAGTTAAGTGAGTAGACAAGGACAAAGCAAGACGGGCCAAGAGAGCTATTTCTGGCAGATAACCACAAATTTTATCTGACACAACACCATGCATTCCAAATGCATGGAATTGCATTGCAT
Organism: Nothoprocta pentlandii; assembly: GCA_013398315.1. NCBI lineage: Eukaryota > Metazoa > Chordata > Aves > Tinamiformes > Tinamidae > Nothoprocta > Nothoprocta pentlandii. The sequence continues at coordinate 59,260 of VZSG01000508.1, read as the reverse complement.
TCAATTCCATGAACTAGCCAAGCATTTTTTTTTTTTTCCTCTGGTGGAAAGGTAGCTGCATTAAAAAAATAAAGTCTCTCCAACTTTAATAAGCAGTTCCAACTGGATTATTTTTAGACCCAGGCTTGCAGAGCCACCTCCGCACCCCTGGTTATTTTATAGGTGGCACCACAATCGGGGGAGACTCAAATGTTCAAAGTCAACTTCTTGATTTAATAGGCAGCCCTCTGCTTTGAAGTCCAAGGCAATGCTTTCAAAACTTATTTTCAATTGCACTGGATGCTCATTCATCCTTTGCAACTATTTCCCCCCTCTTTTATCAGAACGCTTGTGCAATGCCCTTAGCGAGATGCTGCTCAATATACCAGTTATTTTGTGCATGACAAAGGTGCTGTCTCTTAGTCCATGCCGTTGCTTGCCGGGCAGCATTAATGCTCTCTTTACCGTGTAGTTCCAGAACCAGGGCCCCAGGGTTCCTGTGAGAAGCTGGATTGCTACTGTACAGAGCATAGACTCTGTGACATCAAATCTATGCACGAAGGAGAGAAACATTGCAACATGAGCACTGCTTTTTACTGAGCACCTCTGCTATTTCCACCCATCAGAACCAATTTCTGGTCACAGTGTGAAACACAAATGCAGACAGCTCCTTTAGAGCGTTGCAAAATCACCACTGGGATAATTCCCTTATTCCGCTCTTTAAATTAATGACCGGGGAGAAAAATAGGGCATTAAAGAATTGACAGAAATACTTCAATCTGTGCAGTATTTTGCATATTCGAAACTCCATACCAACCTTATCCCAATTTACTGTTTTGGGGTATAACATCATTGAGGGGGCAAATGCAATCACTGCTTCGTGCAGGAGAAAGCAAATGGCATGAAATCCCTTGCTCCAAGACGGAGCAAATAAAACCATAATTATACAGACAACTTGGGATCTCATCTTCATCACCCGTGAATGACACTCAGTGTATTTTTTCACATAATGGTGCTTCTCTATAATTTTTTTGTAGACTGGAAACACAGATAACAAATCGGTCATCATCTTCAGGCTTCGCCGGCTGCGTCTTCCGTTAGCCGCCTCCGAGAGAAAACACGGATTCACACTCCGTGCTCCCTCATCTCCTTGACCTCTCCACAAATGATGTTAGAGAGGAAGCCAAGGCAGCTACAGGCTGTTACTCAGGGGTAAGCAAGCTATACGTCCTGCATATACTTGCTTTTCATCCCGTCAGAAAAGGGTGAAAAATAAACCATAGCAAAGACAACTACAATACATATCTAGCACTTTGGTACAGGCTTGTAACATTATTTTAATAGCTAATTAATTTAACATTTGATCTAATTAAAGTTGCATTAAATTGCCTTGTTTAGAAATGATTCAGCAATGAATTCAAGCACGGTAGAAATTCCATTTAAAGCAAGTGCTCATCAAAATGTTTTTAACAGCAGCACGCAAACTACACATATGTCCAACAGAATTTTGTTGCTTTTGGAAACTGGAATTCTCTTTTTTTTTTGACTTTACTCAGAAAAAAAGCAGTATTTGCAATTCAGACACGGCTAAATTTTAACATTATTTAGGAAAACTTAAAAAGGGGTCGACCAACTTAGGCATGTGCTTGACTTTATTTAAATATTGCCAGTGACAACACTTGGTTTTTTTGCTTGTCAAGGTTTACTTGCTAAATGGGGAAGGATTTTGAGCAAGGCAACACACCACTGGCTAGCCACGCATGAAGAGCATACACTTGTCAACACTAATTTATTGAGCATCTTCAACACATAATTTTTATAATGTCCTGGCTTAATTAAACAAGCTAAGACTTAGACTTGAAAATGGCAACCAGTGAATCAAGTTTCATAGCCTCAAGACAGCTGCAGTCAACTCTTCCCTTGCCCAAAAGGGAGAACCAAAGACTTTAGTTCAAACTTGAGACTTTTTGAGAGAGTCAAGCAAGCAAAAGCACCAAGAAGCAGATACTTACACTGCAGACTGAAATAAACTCAAACGTTATTAATACAGCTGACAGTGCCGTAAAACATGTTAAAAGTATTAAGAGTGGTTTGCATGCACCCCTCTCCTCCTCTCCAACCCACAAAAGTCACTGTGATAGCTCCGGTGCAGCATTACAAATCCAGAGAAAACACACACTTGCCTCATTGGAAAACAGAAGTTATGAGCCTGGGAAACTCCAGGACAACAGTTGTTATTTGGTACTCTGAGCAGCAGCACTTTGGGCCAAGAAATGATTTTTCCATCTGTCTTATCCATATCTACCAAGCGTGCAAGTGCAATTACTCAGGCTAGGCAAGGGGCTACTAATGTGAGCATGAGACAAAAGATTGTTCTCTTGAAGAAACCATGGCATCCATGAGAAATTGTTCATTGTCACATGAGAGGAAAAGGCTATGGAGTGACAAACAAAAAGTCCGAATGTTTAGTTAAAAGGTATGCTATGAAGTCGACTCTTAACTCCTTCCAATGCAGCATTCTCACTTATGTACATAAGCAACATTAAAAAGCAAACTGCACAAAAGGAAGAAATGCCTCATTGAAATGGATCTATTTCTAGTTACAGAAAATTCATCGCTAGGTAAAAACAAAAAAAAACAACCAAAGGCTCTTTTCCGTTCCTTTTCGCAATACGCTTCAGCTGACATGCTAATTTTTCCTTTCGTTGCCCATTAAGGCAGGTTAAATGTTTGGCAGGAAAGATAAATGGGTGAAGCTTGTGTGTATCGTGTTGGAACTCAGCTTTGCACAGTGGTAAAGCCTCATTCACTGATAAAAACAACAGAAAAAAAAAAAAAGAATCAGCAGCAACATCTCATCTCAGTTCAAAACACTGTCAAAAGACTTCTAAGCAAGAAAGGAAGTGGAGGAGGATCATCATGGAGAAATTTGTTATGGTTTGCTACAGCCCTCATTAATTTCAGCTGTATGTATTACAACGCAGCAAGGCACTTATGTTTCAATACAAATAAAGTACTAGTGAAACGCTGACTGGTACAAGGAGTAACTGAAGTCCATGGACAAAGATAGACCACAAGCAAACTCCACAGCTCCACCTTTTTGTGAGGGTGGAGAAGCAAAGTCCTCTCTGACATCCAAAGGCTCTGCACTGAACTTCAAACTTCCCTCTGCAAATAGCAGAGCTGTTAAAGTCCTTCAGGAAATACTGAAGAACTGAGATGGAAAGTGTTAAACTGTGTAACTGTGGGAATTACTGCCTTATCTCCTCCTATAAGCCTGAGATCCTGAAATTGCTCCCAAGAGCAAGCACTCACTGCGCTCAACTTTCTCATCTTGGGAAGTTTCCAGCTATGGGTGTTGAGATCTGGTGTGAGTTTGATGTCAAGGACAACCAACCAACTTCTTTTCTGTTAAGTTCTATAAAAAAAAAAAAGTGTGGGTTTCTGAAATACCCTCTCACTTGCTCATCTCTGTAGCAGTACTGGATGGAGGGCTCTAAACATTACACAACTCGATGTTCTTCCCTCCCTAACTGGCTCCATTATCAAGGGGGCTCTTGCTCACATACAACTGCTGCAATGTCATTTCACAGGAATGTTCCAGGATTCTCCAGCATTCCTCAAGGGTGGCTGTTTCATCAGATAGCCTGAACTGTCTTGCTTTCTCTAGAGGCTGTTATTCATCAGGGATTATTACTCAGCAAAGCAACATCTGTAACTTTTCACTTGTCTGAATGCTCTTAAGAAGTGCTCTTCCCTCTTCAAGTTGCCCAACAGGCTTCATCCAAGCCTCTAATTACAAAGGCTTCAAGATCATGTTGTGTAATCCATGAGCTGAGCTTTATGAAGCACCCTTAGAAATTAATTTCCATCTCATTGCTTGTCTCCATACATGTTTGATCGCTACAATTGCCAACTTTCCATTATCTCAATTAAAGAAAGCTTGAATAAACCAGACATTTCTCTTACAAGTTAGTGCACTAAGTGCTGGAGTTCATGGTGCAGTCGCATCTCCATGGCTCCACATGGATCCTTGATGGATCCCTTTTTTACAAAAATGTTTTTACACTTTCCCAACTCAGCACAGTCACATCTATAATGCCTTAATTTCTGTGCTCTAGGTGTCTGCACAGCTCCAACCCAAGGGCAGGGCTGCTGGGGTTCACATCTCTTAAGACAGCAATAGTGTTTGCAAAGTGGAAGCCAGTTCAGACCTTAAAAAGCCCAAGAGCTTCAGAATCACTGTTTTCTCTACTGAATTTAAGATGATCCTGCAGAGTCGAGCTATTTCTGCACTGAGTTGCAGATTGGATACGTTACTGAACCTGCACAGACACATGGACAGCTGCTAATAACCTCGCTGAGGCCAGCCCAACAAGGAGGTGTGGAAACAGAGAACCCACGTGGAATAATTTTGGCCAAGAAGGACTAATAATCACAACTAATATCACATCTAATAATTGTAATTGTAATCAGCTGACTGCATGCAAATTCCTTCCAGAGTTTGAGATTCATATCCTGCACCGTCTTTCAAAAATAAGAGATCAAATAAACCTGCTCTCAAGTAGGCCACTTGTTCCTTTTTTTTTTTTTTTTAAAGAAAAAAACTCTATATCTCTACTAACTGTGATGTTTCCTGTTGTCTTTGCACTGCCGATGCTGTCACAGTGACTTTTACTGTAACCTACCTGATTTATCGTGATACTTGCAGCTTCCTCTCTGACAATTTTTAAGCAACACTGACCTCTAGCTAACTTCTGAGTAATTCAACCCACTCAAGTGGCCTTTCAAGAGGTCTGTATCAACTGCCGAGACCTAATAAAAGTATTTGATGATTTAAAGACGGAAACATCACCAAGACCTTCCTATTTCACACGATTTTGTAATCCTAGAGTGGCCCAGGACAGCTCAGCAGTTGCAGATAGGAAGAACCAGAACAGCTGATGTCACTAACAGAGTACAATCAAACCAACAACTTTCCTGCCCCATCTGCAATACTCTGGAGGAATGTGGCAATTCAGCAAGTTGACTATATATTTAACTCCAAGTCTGGACTGAGTTTAAGGATTAAAACGTTGATCTCTCCAATCCCTTTAGCAGCCGGCTGCTCTTCTCTGAGCCCTTTTCACTTCTCCTGATCTCCATAAGGAAAAGCAATTGCTCCGACACCAGCTCATCACATACTATAAGCAATCCCAAACTCCATGCCCTTTCCTGCTTCTTGCATGTATGTCCCCGTGGCTCCGAAAAGATAGATAAAACACAGCCTTTTTTGTTTAAAGTTTTGCAAAAGCAAAGTTTCAAAAAGCCTAACATCAAATAGCAAGAATCATTTACCAAAATAATGAGTAATCAGAGTTTTTGCCAAGGGAACAAATGTCAGTTCGTGGCAGTTTATTAACCTTACAACACAGGGCAAATTAAACAAATGTGTTTACCATGCAATGCTGTCCAATATCGCAAATAATGACATGCAGACTTCTGTGTCCTTATTACCTTGTCTACAGTAGCTATATGCTGATGGATCAAACTCTCCTAAAACACAACCGTGCGTAACATTGTGTCTGCTGCAAATTCTTGTCTCCAAGCTTAAAGATTTGTCACAAAATGAAAAAGCTACAGGGAATACCAGCTGCAATACACATATCTGTCTGGAGCAGAAAAGCAAATCAGGCGCCTTTGGTACTTGCATCTGTAAAGTCAAGCACATGCCAAGGTTTCCAAAAGTGGAAAAGTTTTGTTATTAAGGCCCCATAAAAGTTAATGGAAGTTAGGACTCAGTATTGAGTCCTCTAATATGCTTTGAAAGTAATACACCTAAAAGAGTACATAAATTGAACCTAGTCTCTCACTTTTAATGTTGAAATATCAAAGAATCATCAGAAAATACTTTTACTTTGGTGTTATCAGGATTAGAATATGGTTCTAGATTTCAGACTGCCACCATCTGACACAAGCACTCAGCTCTTAGGGAAGAAACACAATGTGCTTTCCCTTACTTCAGTTTAATTCATATCATAAGCTCCTGATTAAATAAGATGGCAAAAGACTAGTTTTCTATTCCTAACACAAGCTAAATAACATTTGATATTAACCGTGGATCCAACATAAGAGCTATCCGAAGCTATATGCGTATATACATAGGAATATAAACAATTTACTGCTACTCTAAGGATCTTCACTATAATTACACAAAATTGAACTAGACAGGAAAGCAGTATAATTTTCACCCTTACTTTCAGCCAGGTTACTTACATCCCGAAGCGCAGCGTTCCAGAGACGTAGGTCTGCCAATGTGCGCAGTAAAACATGAATGTTCCAGCAAAACAACAAAAGAACATCCAGTCAGGGTTGGTTCCAAGCTGCACAGCAATACAAGTTCCCAAAACCACAAAGACTGCAGAAGAAAATCAGTCACATAGTAAAAAAATAAAAATAAAAATAAAATGTGTATGCGTGTAAAGACCCATCCCAGAATCAAATCTAATAGAGGACCCAAAAAAAGAGAAACAGTGTGAAATTAACCTAGTCTTTGTCTTAACATTTCACAGATGTTAAAAAAAAAAAATCAATGTTTCCATTCAAAAAGAAAAAGGGCAAGAATTAGTACAGACTGTAGAACTGTATTTAAATTCTTATCAGTTGCCAGATGTCCTCAGTACTGAGGACTTTGAAGCACCCTCCATTTTCACTGACATTAATGCCATTAGAAATCAAGAGACTTCAACAGTTTATGTAGTTAGGAGCCTTTGGTCATAAGTGGAGTTTTCTCGCACGGTTTGCTGAATACATTTTTCCCCCTTTTATTCATTTTCATCATGCCACTGAGAAAAACCCAATGCCTGTCCCACAAGCTCCATAAGGCATCTGTGCATTTCTTTTAAACACACAAGAAATAATTTATAAACATTTAAAGTGCAAAAGCTTTAAAATTCAAGTAATCAAAATATTGTACCCCTTCTTTTGAAAGAGCTAAACTTCCAGATAGCTGAATGAATTCTATACATTGTGAAGGGACTCAATCTTATTTATACTAGTCTTAAAGCTGGCCTGCTACTGCCCCACCATTTAGGCACCATATTTGACTTTACAATCGTTCTACATAAGTTAGATCTAAAAATGAAAATGGAAAAGCGTTTTGGAAGGGTTCTTATAGCAAACTGCCCAAAGTAACACTGAGAAAGCTGACAGAGAAACCTGATGGCTCAGGCTGAATTAGTCCCATCCTTAATTCATTCAGTGTAAATGTAATACAAGAAAGGTCGCATCTGGTTAATTAAGAGAACTGCACACAGACAACAGGGCTGACCAGGGAGCTTCACCGTCAGCAATATCACTTGCCCATTTCTTCAATAACAAGTAACACAAGACTTTTGTGTACTCCAGATTTCATCCCTAAACAGGGATCAAATTAACCCTCATACTTCAAATGAAAAATGACAATACCTGTAGAAAGGGAATCACAGCCATGATCAAAAAGTTCTCCTAAGGGAGTACTGCTATTTGTCCTTCTTGCTTGCTTCCCATCTATAGCATCCAGAGACTGGTAAATGAAAAGGCCACATGCACAAGCAATATATGCCCAGGGAGGTGCCTATGGAAGAAATTATCAATGATGGTAAAAGATTTTTAAGCCTTCAGGCCTGTTTTATTCAGGCTGCCACATACTCTCCTTTAACAGTTCATTCGTACACATGTTCTCATCTAAATAGCTTCAGGACTACATGCATGGACCCCTACACTTCCTAATAGCTGGTCCTTACAGGGGCAGGCAGAGCAAGTTATATGCAAAATGCAAGAAATAACTGTGAAACAGGAAGCATCAGTTTAGATCAATAGGCAAAGCAAGTCTTCTAAAGCAAGAAGGAAAGCTCCACTGAACAGCTGAAAAATTTATAGCACCACATATGCAAAGCCGGGCACAGCTAAGCTCTTGTGCAGCTTCTGCTTCCTGCGGGGGAACGTGTAAACCACCCGAGCAATTAGCAGCTCCAGCACTTTCTTAGCCCCCCACCACGCACAACAGCCTCAGCACCACCGAGCTCTTTGGGCAGGACTCGGCGAGACACCACGGGCCAAAACACCACCGAATACGGGGTATCGCCAGGCTGCGGGGCGCTCGCTTCACAAAATCAGCTGTGATTTCTAAGACTTGAGGACTCCCGAGCCAGCCCCACTTTTTTTTTTTTTTTCCTTCCTTTTGTAGACAACAGGAACTTCTCAAAAATCCATGCCTTAATATTCACAGCCTGGAGGGCAAGGTGGTATAAATATAAAAAACAGATTTGGATTTCATCCTGCTTTGAGAGCTGGCACTGTGCTCTGCTTTTCGCAATGCGTTCACCCAAGGAGAAGGGAGAACATGTCACCTCGCACGACCATGCTCAGGAGAGGTGACAATCCAATAGAATCCCATCCCATGACACCGTTTCTATTTCTCACATATCGATTTGACACTCACTGTTACCTTTCAGAGTCAGATAATTCTATCCCTATAAACCTTAAAAAAAAAATCAGACTGTTGGCTCTTCTTGTACACTACTTTCATTATCAGTGTAGTGAATGTTTATATCTGCATAAGATTTCACATCTGTCTATATTATTCAACTCTTTGGGGTCTTTTTAAGCAAGAAAAGTGCATTTGCATTGCTAGCTGTGCTTTGCTAGCTAGGTCTCCCCTGTCCCAAACTAAGCAGACAGCAGAACAAGCCATATTTTATTTTCTTTGTGACTACCAGAGAATTTCTAAGACAGCTACATTCCCCTTGCTGAACCTTTAACCAGATGGAAGTGCCAACTGCCCTTTGAAAAAAGGACAACTAAGGAAGAGCTACGAAGAGCAGGTTATTTATAGCTGAAAGCAAAACTGCTTTCAGAAGTAAACTGTGTTTTCTGCAGCCCTGGAGCCCTATCTTCTTCTCAGCTATTTGATACTTAAAAGCACGAGTTTCCAGCTTTGCCACCAAAGCAGCATCCTCCCTGTCCTGCCTACACCTAGGGCTGCAGCATCACATCGCAAATCTGATAGGGCTGAAAGCTCCCTCTGCAAAAAGTTATTTTTCAGCAAAGTGAGAAAAGGGGAACTATTTTGTGCTTAGCAAATGGGATTGAATTGCTGCAGATAAAGCAGTGCTTTAATGTGGCAGATTGCTGCTAACAATATGATATTCTGACTCTGAGTGTAGCTTGGTCTGTATTTCAGGAGTTTAATTACCACCTGGATCACATTTGTACTCTAGATGTTAATTATGCTCTGGTTCAGCAGCCTATACTACCTGCTGCTTTGCTGAAGTAGAGACAGGGCAAAATCTCCCTACTGAAATCGAAACTCTCAAGTACAGGGAATATTGCTATCCAGGAAGAGTGAAGGTTAAAATAAAGGACACCACAGCCTGGAGGGAGGAACTGAAAGTATTCACCACTCAAACTTAATAGTCACTTTTCATTTTAAACTTGCAAAATTATTGCATAACTATTTCAACAGATTTCTAGAAGAGGTAAACATCTCTTTGCTATGTCATACAGGAAAGTGATGAAAGTGAGATGCACAGTGCTGAATGTCCCAACTCACAAGGACATTCAATCATGAATTCAATCGTGATTTCAATCTCAGTCCTCAATCTCAGCTATTAGACTTGGTTATGTAGGAGCTTAGATATTCCAAGGACTAGAACTCAAGAGTTTCCTCACCTATTAAATAAGTAGAATATTCTCTGCATCAAATAAACCCTTTCTGCATTCATACAGGCACAGTTCACAGTGTGTTGTATGTAAGATGGCAATACAGGCCAACACACAACATAATTTGCCAAGGCTCCAGATGGGACAGAGAAAGGTCTGTTTTAACAAGCTGGGTTTTGTCACCTAAGTCACGTTGCCGTGATGTCCCAAGCAGCAGCACTTTAGTGTGCAGCCTCGAGCCTGATCTCAAGCCCTTCACTGTAACTCAAGCTGCCTTCACAGGTCGACTCAATTAACCGTCCATCGATCCAGCTTGCGCTTCTTGTTTGTGGTAACTCTAGATCACACAGAGCCAAAGGTGACAACCTTGTCACGCAGCAAGAAAGCAAACAGGCAACGTGTCACACAGGTTATGACAGCTGCAACTCCATCTCCTCCTTGCCTGCACACCAACCCAAACATATCCCAGGAGGCAGCAGCTTTCTTGCAGCAGGTCCCTGTCAGCTGCTTCCACAAGTTGTTTTGGAGCTAGACCCCATTTCACCCCTTGAGCAGCACCCAGCCGATTCACTCAGCAAGCAGCATCCTACCTCCCAAATTCACATGTGCTCTTTTCGCATGCAAGTACTCACATGGAAGCACACACACACTGGAAGTACGTTATAAATAACACCATAAACCTGAAGACTGCGGGCTGTTAAGTGAGAAATAGCTCTCCACAAACAGAATTCACGCAAGAACAGTGCCAACTGCTACGAGAGCACACTGAACATGAACTGAGCCCATCAGAGGCCTGGTACTTACCTGTTCTGTAGCTGTTGGGCAGTAATACACTAATATCAGAGTTGTAAATATATTTATTAACAGTCCGATGACAGTGATCAGATTTGGGGCAATCCAGGCTGGAACTCTTCCAACTAACCATTCCCAGTAACCTTGCATTAGCGGTTCAAGCAGGGATCGTCCAGCACTCTGATATTTGTGTTCTTCCAACCGTTTTAGCTGGTGCTTTGACAAGGGAGGCGTGGGCAACTGAACGAGTTTGCTTAACACACATCCAGCAGCAGGGACGTGACCACAGCCCGCAGGGGACTCCAGGTGTGACTCCCCACATCGTCTCTTCACGTTTCGATGCCCGCTCATGGATCGGTTGGCCTCCAAATTTTTATTTGGCAGGTAACAGCTGCTGCGAAGAATCATAAGATCCTGCAAGGCAAAAGATCTGGGCATCACAAAGGATACAGAGATGATTTAAAGTGACCAAAAGCTTCTCTAAAGAGCATTTTGTTAGCCAACAGAAAATAAAAACAAGAAAAAAAGCTAAAATAGTTTTCACTTAGAAAAGAAATATATTCAGGACTTTGTGAGGGAGAATAGGGAAGAAGCATCTGCAATGCAGTTGCAAAAAGGTGAGCTGCTTTTATTCTTCCTTTTTTACCTTTCCTGCTGCTCACTGAAGCAAATATCCTGTGTTCCCCAGCATCTCAGCAGCAAGTGAAACCCACACCGCTGATTTATGTTACAGACTAAAGCACACTCAGACCCCTTAGTTATGCTGGAGGTTTCCAGCATAAACAGGGACATTTGGGAGGTTCCATCTCTCTTGGAGACCAAGAAACACAGGGAACCCCGGGGAAGCAAAACAGGCAGCAGCAGCAGAGGGCTGCCAAAAGGGAAGCCTTGCTGCATAGACACAGGCAAACAGAAAGAAATATGAGTTCTTCAGCGTAGCAAACCCCAAGAAAGGAAGGGCAACGGGGACAGAGAATAAGGCAGGTAAAGCGAAGGTCAAGCCCGGCAGCACCAGGCGCCGGGGCCTGGCCGGGGCAGCCCTCGGGCACGCAGGGCCGGGCCCGGCGGCAGCAACAGGGGAGGCCGCGAGCAGCCAGGCCCCGCCGGGCGGTAAGTTCGGGAGCGGCGGCCCCGCACCCGCCGCTACCGGC
>VZSG01000508.1:16661-46702 GCA_013398315.1 Nothoprocta pentlandii | reverse complement strand
CCGGGGACCCGCCGGGGTCCTGAGGGTCCCGCGCCCCCCTCGGGGAGCTTCCCGGTGTCCCTCGATCTCCCGGTCACCCTTCGGGGACCTCCCGGTGTGCCCCGGTTCCCTGATCACCCCTTAGGGACCGTCCCGCTGTCCCCTGGCCACTTCCCGGGGACCTTCTCGGTGCCCCTTGGGTTCCCTGGTCCCTGCCGCCGCACCCGGTCACTGCTGAGCGACCCTCCCGGTGTCCCCGGTCTGCCGGTCACTCTTAGGGACCGTCCCGGTGTCTCCTGACATTTTGGTGGCACCTGAGGGGCGCTCCCCGTGTCCCTCGGGACCCCCCCCGCCGACCCCCCCCTCGTCCCTGAAGCCCCGGGCAGCCCGCGGGACCTTTCGGGCCCACCCGGCTGTGCTCACGCCCTCGCCCTCCCGGTGACCCCCCGGTAGCACCCTAGGGCCCCTAGCGACACCGCGGTGCCCCCGGCCGCAGGGCCCTCTCCATCCGCCCTGTCGCCTCCTCCTCCCTCTCCCCGGCCGCCCGGGGCCGCCGCGGGCACCTGCAGGGTCTCCGTGGCTCCCCGCCGCAGCGCGGGGCACCCTCTCCTCGCTCTGCTCCCGGGGGCGCGTTGGCGGCGGCTCTTGCACAGGACGGAGCGGCCGGGCGCGCGGGTGCCCGCCGGGCGCTGAGCTGCCCGCGTGTCGCCGCAGGCCAGGGGCTCCGTGGAGCACCGTGTCCCGTGCCTGCCTCTGTTTGACTTGGCGCGCTGCCGCTCGGGTGGCGCGGGGATAAAACACCCTCCTTTCCCCTCCCTGGAAGCTGACGCCCATGTTCAAAAGATTAAACTCTGCCTTAAGCTTTTCCGGGGAGTCGGTGCCACGGAAGGCTGGCAGGGAATGGCCTGTGGCCGCACTGCGGTGGGAGCAGCAAAGCCAACTTTTCCTCCGTTCTCACGTCTAGTCCTTTGAGGATTAGCAACCTGTAACCAGTGGTATCAGTTTGACCCTGAGAAGTCACGCCAACGAGCACATCGGGGCTCTGCGTGACCTGTCCCCAGCCAACCTTTGTGCTCGCTCGGGAATGCGAGCAGCAAATTATTTGTATTCCTTCATCAGCGTGCCTGGATTATTTTACTGGTGTTGGATTATTTTGCTGGAGAAAAAAAAAAAAAAAGGAGTGCCCTTAGTGTCATTTTATCCCTGGCTGCCTTACCGAGAGTGCCAAAAAGCAGCAGGTTGAGGCAGCCTTTGCTATTGCTCACGTGGGCACTGACATTTTTGAACTGTTTTCATTACATCTTCTGCAGTTTCTGTTCCTCATACTCAAAGCATGTGCTACATACTTCCTGCATTTAAAGGAAAAAAAAACACATGGTTAAACTTTTGCTTTTGCAGCACTTCCTTGACTTGCTCTCGATAATGATTTGATAATGTCTTATCTTCCAAGAACCGTCTGTCAAAATTCATCTGTGTTTTCCAAACCCCTTAGGACACAAAAATAATTACAGATAAATGTTTAAGAAAATGTTTACTTGCATTGAAAAGAGAGACCAGCAGTTGCTATTACATAATCAGTTGGCAAAGGACCTTTGTGAGGGAAAAATAAATAAATAGACATGAGGAAGACAAGTTTCTTGTATTTTTTACCATTGAAAACAATAGGATAGGATGAGATGTTAATAATAACTATATCTGAGTGCTGTCCAACTAGCAAGACAAATTTGTCCAGCGAAACAAATCCATTTTGCTTTGATTTCAGAGCTTTTTTTTACATGCTGGCGCATGCCCAGACCCTGCACAGCCCCATGAACTGGCAGTGACCACAGAAGTGCACAGTTGGGACAGCCTCAGGTAGACAGCGCCATAAAGATATACAGCACTTGGCACAGAAAAAAGACTGTTCTTGCTTATTCCAGCTCCGTGTACATACAGGCTGCCCATGTAATGCATAAGAAAAGGACTCTACATTTTGAATGCCAGTTTTAAAAGTCAAGGAAGATGCAAGGAGATTAAGCAAATTCAGGGAGGAACTTGGCATATCTGGGGGACAGCATTTGCTGAAACCAAGGAAACAGTTTCAAGCAGAAGGAGAGTTTGTCTGGAGTTATATGGATCTGAAAGTGAAAGTGGAGCTGTGGTTTTCCTTGTGGCTGGGCACAGGGCGGCCCTGGCCGTTCAGATGCTCCAGCCTGCAGCTATAGGCCGCTAAAACGCCCTGCCAAAGCACTCGGATTGCAACCGAAGCTACCGCACTGCTATTTCCACCTGACCACATGAAAATGCTCCTAATTTGTGTCCAGATCATAGCTCTGGGCTGAGTAATGGATGTTGAAGCTCAAGCGACTGAGGGTTTGTCTGCAGCAGGGAATAGACGCCGCTCATCTGCCTGTGTATTTATTTATCCCATCATAAGAGTGATTTCCAAGGGGGCAATTGGGAAGAGCTGTTGTGCTTTACTAGCCTGCCCTTAGTCTAGTGCCCTGGCAGTGGCCATGGCTATTAGCAGATAAAGAACAAATCATACAGTGTAAAAGGCATAGGAGTACAGCATGGCTTGATAATTTTTCTTTTATGTCTTAAAGATGTAGAAAAGAAATGAAGGAAGTGGGGAACTTCAGCAAAAAGATGACTTTGGATTCCCCTTGAGGTGATATTTCTCTTCAGTATTGTTATTCTCAGGTATGTGATGCCTTTTTATTTTTTTTTCTCCAGGCAGAATTATATTAGTTAAGAAAAGCTAAGACACCACTAGCTTTTAAATGATAAAGAAAAAATAAAATATAATATCAGACTGATCCCTAGGAGCTTTTGGCTACATTCTAAGCCACCATCAATTGAACTGTCACTGTTGGGCATAATCACTATTAACATTTCCTTTTCTGTCAGCCTCACTAATTTTAACCTGGTGTTATAACATGAAGTTAAGAAGAAAATGGAGCCAGTTATTCACAGTGCTCCACTTGACCACCCTCTGTCAGCAATAAATGGTGAGACGCGCTGTAAAGTGACACTGATGATTTTTTTATAATGCTCTTAAGAGTTTCAGGACAAACATTTCCAGGTGTGATTTCTGCTTATTTATGTTGCTTTTGTGCTGGGAAGTCAAGCAGTCACTTCAGGTTTGAAGAAGCAGGTTTGAGAGCACCATCAGATCTATTTCATCCCAGCACAGGCTTTGTAGTGAAGAGTCATCCTTGACGACCGCATGCGATGAACAAACAACTTGCCTAGAAAAAAGCAAGGACTTTGAGATAAATCTTAGTAAACTTTTGTATTTGATTCCTCAGTGGTTGAAGTCAGAAGACAACACTAAAATGTGGTGGTTTCAGCAAGGCCTCTCTTTCTTGCCTGTTGCTTTGGTTGTGTGGTCAGCTGCATCTTTCATATTTTCTTACATTACTGCAATTATCCTACACCATGTCGACCCTTTGGTCCCCTACATCAGGTCAGTAAAGTTCATACAACTGCACTGTTAACTATATCCACTCCAGCCAATTCTTCTCTAACTTCAAACTATAATACTAAACAACCAGTACGTCTGTTTAAAGCTACCATTTTTGTGCAAATGTTTAACCTTTAAGTTGTGGCTCTGAACACATCCATAAAATGATGGTAAAGGAGAAAATTGGGGGTGCCTCTCCAGCCTTCTCTTTGGAATAAAGCTTCTTGCTGTCACCAAGTTTGGTTTCTTCTGTAAATCTATACTGTAATATATATTCCTGACTGGATAGTAGTAAGATTACCCATATGATCTTAAAATTGGCCTTTTGCTTTTCCAAGTTCTTCATTTTTCAATTTTATTAGTCTTTATTCACCTTTTTTTATGGATTTAAGATAAATACAAAAGGAATAGCTAAACCAAGCGTGTTCATTCCTCGTACTGAGAATATCATGGCCTTACCATGTTTATTTCTACAGCTTTAGAAACTAGCACAGTTTAGTTTAAGTCATGAAAAATTCAACGAAAAATAACCATGAGGATTTTGCAAAATGATTTCTTATGGTTTCTCTGTAGCCTGAAACAAAAGCGTGTTGCAATTTTTTTTTAGTATAAATGGCGATCACTGTTTTTGTTTTTCAGCGATACAGGGACAATACCTCCTGAAAGATGCTTATTTGGGATTATGCTAAATATTTCAGCTTTCCTGGGTGAGTATAGACAGTTGTCCTTGGCAAACTGGAAGCAGTTCTGGAATGAACGCTATTTTAAACCGTTTCCATATTCACATCATTAAGCAGCCCATTTATTCTCAGTCAAAAGCCAAGTTCTAGGTAAGCTATCTTAACATTGTTTAAGTAATTGAGAGGAAAGCATATTGCAGGGATGTTATCTTCAAACCTAGCATGACAATTCCAGAAGACCAAAAATCCATTAAAAAGAAAACCAGAACGATAAAAGAAACAGAAATGCAAGTTTAAGGCCATCAATCCACTTCAATTGTGCTCTAATTATAGGGAGGGAACAACCTAATATGTCTTTCAAATGAAATAGGTCAGAAAATCTAATAAGTCACTGTGTTTCAGTTCTGACTTCCAAGTCCTCAACTTTCAGAGTGTAATAACTTAGCTTTCATATTTTAAATAATTGCCTTTGTCATTCAGCATCTTTCCAGTTAAAAAGGACACCCCGCTTGTCAGCTTAAGATCTTACTGCACTCGCTTCTTCGTTTATAGGTATGGCTACTATGTATGTCCGTTACAAACAAGTTCACGCTCTGAATCCAGAAAAATCCAAGATCACCAAACTTAATAAAATTGGCCTTACACTAGGACTGATGAGCTGTTTTGGACTTTGCATTATTGCAAATTTCCAGGTTTGTGCTTCACTTGCTGTTTTCCAAAGCTGTCCAGAATGCTGTTTGTATACTGAAATATTTGATAAGATATGGGAGGTTGGTTTGAAGCTCAATGTTTGGGGAAAAAAACCTGTTCTGGTTTTTATTTTTGTTTTGTCAAATTCCCTACAGAAAACTGTCAGAAAAATTGAAGTTTCTGTACGGAATTTCTTACATATTTCTTACTGGTTTTATCCACGGAGACATGTCAGGAGCCATTCAGAAAGTTCTAAAACATTATTAAAAAGTTTTCCAGAAAGCAAACATCTTCAGTCACCTTCTCACAGACCATTTTAAAGTCTTTGTTCCAGATTAAAAGACTACAAATAAAGTATATAATATTTCAAATCAGGAGAATCAAGTGTTAAATAGTAGAAAACTTTAAAAAACAGAAATAGCACCAACAAAAGCAGCTGTCCTGACACACACACACACACAAAAAATAGCTCTTAAAAAATATATAGCCTCTTCAGTGTATTTTCTTTCAAAATCTACCCAGTTCTTGAAAAACCTGCAGTCTCAGCCAGCTTTTGCACTTCTGCCTCCCTGTCTTTTTTTTTTTACTCCTCTATACTTTGATTGTTGTTGTATTTTTGGTGTTGTTTCTTTTTCCAACACCTGAGACTTCCCAGTATTCACACCATCAGCAGGGCAGCGTTTAGCCGCCCAGGTTGTTGCACACAGAGCTGTTACCAGCCTCTTCATACAAATTATCAGCTGGGTTTCCCCAGGCACCTGGGCTGGTGCTTCAGCCGCTAGAGGCTGCAGTGGCTTCTGCTTAGTCTCCTGCTGCAGCAGTGCCAGGATTAGAAGCCGGGAGCAGCAAGGAAAGCGCTGCCATCCTGGCTTCCCTTTCGCGGTGGCGCAGCTCTCCCTGCCTCAACGTCCATCCTGGGGAGCTCAGCATGTTGAGCTTTGGATTTTTAGAAATGCAGCAACGCAGGGCTCACGCTTAAGAGGTTTTTGATTTATTGAACCAGTGCAACCGCTTTATTCTCAAGCAATAGCTGTTAATTTCCCTTTCCCCCAGGCATCTAGTGAAGCCGAATTGCTTTGCGTGCTTTCAGAGCACGCGCTTCTGACTACGACAATTTACAATTTCCATCTTGGTTGTTCTGCTGCTATAAGGATATACTTAAGGGTGCAATTGCACGGCGGGAGGTGCATATTCAGACTGTGACAAAAGCTTGGCGGCTTCCTGATAATTACATAGTAAAATTCAGAGATAAACTCATTGCTTTAGGGCATAAAGTGATCGTCTGCAGGACTGGGAGTACAGTGAGGCTGCCAGGCTTGGCGCTGCACAATTCACTTGACACACTTCGTTTTCTGCCTTTGCTGCCCAGTCAGTGATTAGAAGAACACAGGACTCGGTGCACTTTAATTTTTGATAGCATAGATTGCGAGTTTGGGTGTTTTTGTTAAAACCATTTCTAGTTTTAAGGACTCTTACTACTTGACACTTGATCCTCCTGAAGTGTTGGTTTATTTACGTTGAAAAGCATTGCTTTCCCATTCAACATCGTCCTCTCTGAGGATTCAAAGATACTACTTTGACAAACAAAGTATTCAGAAAAGGACTAAACCTATTTCATTTTTCACATCGCTTGGAGGATTAGATTGTATGTTGTGTTTATCTTGAATTATGTTACCTTCATAAACATTAAAATCCTGAGATAGGGAAGCTCAGATAGCATTTTGTAACCCTTCTTTACCTGCCCAACTGCAGGGATTCCTTCATCCATTTTCCTGTTACCATCCTTTTTTTTTTTTTTTTTCCTTTGAATGCAGCTAATGAGAGCAGCTTTTATAAATTCCTGTGGTTAAGATACAGCTGTGATCTTTAACTTAGCTACAAGGACTTACCAGAAATAGCAACCTAGAGGGCTGGGAGGTGCTGGCTTCTAGTTCACCCTATGTGGGGTTTCCAAGAAAATATCTTAAGCACTGACAAGTTCCAGAACTGCTTTGCTTCAGATGCAAGAAGAAAATTTAGCGGATAGAGTGCCAAACAAGAAGAAAATTGAGCTGATGGAGTCCCAAACAAAGGTTTACTAATCAAAGAAGTGTTGTCTGTATTTAAAATAAAACCAGGTTATGTATTGCTTTCTTTCCCTAGAAATGTATTCTATACTACATACATGTGATTGGAGCCTGCCTGACTTTTGGAGTAGGGGTGATTTACATGCTGGTTCAGACCATCCTGTCCTACCTGATGCAGCCAGAACTTCACAGCAAAGACATCTTTTGGATCCGACTGACAGTGCTGCTCTGGTGCAGTTCAAGCATTGCAAGCAGTATCCTTTGCTCTGACCTGTGACCACAGGATAGAACAAGTTCTAACTTGCTGGCAAATACTATTGTTTGTAGTTTAACCTAAGTTAGTTTAACCTGCTGGGATGAAATAAATATGCCACAGATGACCTGCCCGCCCTAGCCAGACAGTTTGCGTAGTTCCATGTTGTCCTATGCTGTGTTGCAACCCGGGAACTTGAGCATAAAGGTAATCATCAGGTCAAGCCCACTAGTGAGTCACTAGCCAGTAGAGTTCAACTCTTCTCCCCCTGCACGCAAGTGAAAAATGACAAAATAAGAATTAACTGCCAGGAGTTTTGACTGCTGATTATTGAAGATGGGGAGAAAGAAGTGTACTTGAGTCAGCTGGGGTCAGTGGGGGAAGAAAAGCACATGAGAAATAACTGTCTTTATTCCCACTGGTGTGAATGCTGCAGCATTTTTTATACAAAGCTGAAAGTAGTACAGAACCTAAGAGAGAAAATACCCCTAGCATATCCGTGCGCATTAGCACGGAGCCAGATGGCTTCCCGAGGAGCTCTGGAGTGTCAGCATTTATCCGTAATGCCTGGGAGAGGAGTCGGGAGCCTTCTGCCAAGGCTGCGTCACAAGTGGAGCTTCACCTCTGATCCCTTTCCTGCCCATCTGGTAGTTCAGCAGACATTTAGGCAGACACGTAGGCTTTCCCTGCCGCTTTCTCTTGACCCTGCAATCCATCATCTCCAAGAATTTTCATTTCTCAAGTGCTAGAAGCAGCTGCAGGTTTTAGGAAAATGTGGGCAAATGCCTGCAAAAAAGAGAGCCTTTTTTGGTCCAGAGTCACTTAATGTCAGGAAACTGAACCCCAGCAGTACCTCTGTTAAACCCTTTTTGAAAATTATGACTCAGGCTTTTTGAACCTGTAACACTTCAAGATTGGAATTTACATTCCAAAGGCACGAGTCCAAAAAAATTCATCACTAAATGCTGCCTTTCTGCAACTGAATCAAGGCCACCTATTTAATCCCCACCAATTCCACTTATTTCTAGGCTGACAGCCAAAACCAACACTAAACCACACACCCACTTTCCCATTAACAGAGTCCAGCTGATGGCTGAGTTTCCATTTCTGCTCCACCAAGATTATATAACCTGTTTCATTCTGATAGGAAGTGACAGCCTGGGCACTGGCAGTTTGCCATAAAGAGGAGAAACGGATCTTTATCTACTGAGGAGTCCAGATACAGAATAAGAAAGTCATCTGGATTCAGAGAATTTTAGTCACAGGAGAAATATCAGCTCCAATCCTGAAACATCAAAGAGCCAGTTGCTAAATCCTAACTCAAGGACTCTTTAATCCAGTGGGAAGGTTCAATACTGAAGATAATCATGATGGGTAGCGGGGAGTTAGCTGCAAAATTGTATGGCAGCAGGAAATGAAGTTATTGATACTGTCCAGGACTTCTCCGGACAGATTAGAGCCTGCATCAAGTTGGCCTTTTAGGGCCCTAGGAGAGAACATGCTTTTCAACTTCGAATGATGAGGAGCCAAACACAGTAGGAGAAGCTTTCAAACATGGAAAGATATGAACCAGATAGGAGTTGAGAGCTGCTTACAGCTGCCAAAAAAAACCCCACAAGAGCTGTAGAGTTTTCTAAGCAGTGTGGTCTAACCAAAATTAGAGGGAAGAAAGAAGAGGCTAGTTGTCAGGGTACTTTCTACAACAGGAGCTCTGGATACATAAAGAAAGGAATTAAGATGGATAAATCTGTGCCTGTAGGTGAAACGGCTGTATCTGGTACTGCAGGACACGAGGAATCCCGAGAATTGCTGACCCCCTTCTGGACTGAAACAGCAAAAGCCACAGGAAGAGCAAAGCAGCGTGGTACCCGTCCTGTAAGCACGGGGAGCCAGTGCCTCAGGCAGGCAGCACAACTACTAAAGCTGGATATTTTAACGAGCAGAACTGGGTGTCTTGCATACAGTATTCAATACACAAAGAGCTCCCTAGCTCATTCACCTCATTTTTAATAAACATTGTGTGTGCGCTCAAAGGCATAAACATGCCAGCAAGTTCAGCCGTGTTGACCATCAAAATTAATCATGGACATCAGGAGGATCTTAATGTTTAATCCCATTAAGGACTGAGGAAGTTAATTAAGATATAACTTTCATTTATAGAGGCAGTAGTGTTTCATGCAGTACTTTTCAGCTCTGTAAGGTGCTGAAAAAACAGCTTCCTACTAGTGCAAATCAGTAGAGTAGCCTGCTGATTTTGTGTTGTTCTACATGGGAAATCCCTCCAAGAAACAAAGAATCGTTGTTGCGGGGGGACTTTTATTTCCACCACCACCCTCCCCGCTCCTTTTTGGCCACCTATTAAACCCTGACTGGACTAAAAGAGCAGGAAGGTGAATAGCTCTGTACTTGGCACTGTTTCAAAGGATAGAGTATTCCAGAGCATAATCATCAAGGATTCAAGGTGGTTTAGAAACTGAAAAGCAATCACAGAAAGAGGTGTTAACTATTAACACTATTAAACTGGAATAAATATCATAAGTATATATATATATATATCTAGTATCCAGAAATAAGATGGATCCCAGAATTAACTTTAGTATGGCAGTAATTGAGTGTTGCAACAACATACAGGTTGAAGGGCCGTGGGGGAAAAAAAAAAAACACCCAGAAATCTCCGTACAGCCTCAGGCTGAAACAATCCAGAGCCACGTTTGAAAATTCCAAGTTGTCACAGTTTTGTCTTGACTCTTCCTTAACATAGTCGCTTACAGTGTTTGTTTCCTCCGTTGTTTTATATAGTGGCCTGTATGGAACTAATTTAGTGCAGAAGTTGCACTGGGATCCACAGGAGAAAGTAAGTGATTTGGAGCAGAGAAAATAAAGCAAATTCATGGGAGCAGCACCGTGCCCAGCACTGTTAAACACCTTAATTGGATGACATTTAATACAGTCCAGCCCAACACTCAGCAAGCTAAGGCTTCTAATCATGGTGATTTGTGTTAGGGGGGTTTCCAGGAAGGGAACATATACATTATTTGCATTTGTCACTGACCTTGCACCTGGGAACTTAGTGCTGTTGCAGATAGCTCTGCGCGTTCGCGCTCCTGTGGGACAGGAACGGTGAGCTTGACCAGTTGAGCCGGTACAGAACTACAGGCTGCAGCAACACATCTGCAGCTTCTGGTA
Source organism: Nothoprocta pentlandii (assembly GCA_013398315.1). Taxonomy (NCBI): domain Eukaryota; kingdom Metazoa; phylum Chordata; class Aves; order Tinamiformes; family Tinamidae; genus Nothoprocta; species Nothoprocta pentlandii. The sequence goes on along the minus strand of VZSG01000508.1, from coordinate 36,403 downwards.
TAGCTTTAAATTAAGCTCCTGGGCAGCATCTGAACTGCCTCAACTTGTTGTCAAGGTACTGGTCTGTCTAGCCCATGCCAGTCAGAGATGCAAGGTCAGTGTTAGACTAACTGTAAATCATGGATTGCGGCGCTGGCTGGTTGCAGGAGTTCCTGACTGCTGCTAGATGGGCATCTGGTGGAGCTGGGAGGAGAAAAGGATGCCAAGGATACAACACACACCTTATTTGGGTTGCTGTAGGCTCCAGAGTAGCTTCTCACACCATTTATTCCTCCTTTTGTACAGGGCTACACAGCTCACCTCATCAGTACTGTCTCGGAGTGGTCCTTAGCATTCTCCTTTCTCAGCTTCTTCCTCACCTACATCCGTGACTTTCAGGTAAACACAAAGTTACATTAAACAGCACATTTCCAAACTCCAAATAGCCTGATATTACGGGCTGTGTTCGTGAGCTTCTAAACTGAACAGCCTTGTCAGCAAGACTGGAAGACCTGTAGCATGAACAGCATTAAAGACAGCCCTTTCTCCCTCAGTAGAATCCGCTCCTACTGTGTTAACAGCAGGAAATAGCATAATCACTCCGTCCCAGACTTCAAGCTCTATCACAGTCACAGGTGAAGTTTGCCCCAAATTGCAGGGCAAGTTACGGAGTCACTCTAGGAGAACAGCTTCTCAGTCGGGTTACTAGTGCTGGAGCTGGTCTGAATTGCAGGGAAGTTGGTTTCACAGTAGAAACTGTCCATAGTGAAGAAGTAACAAACCTTTATGTTGCATTTGCTCTTCTTTTTCCTGTACAGAAAATCTCCTTGCGTGCGATTGTCAGCCTTCACGGACAAACCCTGTATAACACACCACAGAGCTTTATGACTGATGAACAGACACTGCTGGTAGCAGGGAGTATCTAATGAAGTTGAAGAGAACACATTCTCAACATAACTCAGGAATTTAGTAGCAATAAGAGTTACATTTCTAAGCATTTATTTTGCAAAAAAAATATGAAGTGATTATACTCAACTTGACATAAAATGGCTTTGCTATTAACCCACTAGCCAGTCAGCAATGCAAATGTTATCAGTATTGTAAACAAGCCTATAACATTTCTACACATGCGGATGTCATGGAGTAATTAAATGAAGGTTATTAAGAAGTTGTGTCTCCTCATCACTTCCTCCACACCCAAAGGAAACGCAGCACAGACCTTATCCCGCTCAGCCCCTTGTTCTGTTCTCTCCAGCGTTCCTTAGGCCAAGGCCTTTTGCATAACAAGAGCTACAGCTCAGCCTAGTGCTGCTCTCCAACGCCATCCTTTCCACACCTGTGGCCTCCTTGTTTGGGTAGCTGCAGTTGACCCATGACGCGCCCATTCAGCCAGAGCTGAAGGTGAAGCCACCCGGGAGGAAGGTCTCCTTTTTATACAACGATTTATTCCAGAATGAAGGAGCTGACAGGTAGTATCTGCTTGAGAAGCTTCCCGTCCTGTTACAAGGGACCATAGCAAAAGGGTGGGACCCCTTGGCATGCTCCAGGCCCAGCGTTGCCCGCTTCCTGCAGAGGAGTCACCAGGACCATCGGTGACCGGAACAGGCTGCCCCAGGATGAGACTGCTCTAACCCAAACCTGCCCTTCCTTCCCTCACTCCTCCTGAAGTCGCTTGAGCTGAGGGACAGGTTTGTCCCAGAGGGCGTGGGCAGAGCATTCCTACAGCTCAGGCCTAGGAAGATTCAGAGCACGCGGACTCATCCTGCTCACCTGACTCGTGCTCTGGAATGGAGGGAAGAGCTACTGAAGCTCTTCGAGTAGGATGAGCAGCAGAAATCATTAACTGAGTCTCAGGCCCCAAGGGCTCCACAGCTTGAGGAAGGTTTCCACAAGAAACAGGGATTAGCTGCTGATAAATCCCTAGGGATTAAAGGCCTCCCAGAGAATCACCTGTTTAGCTACGTGGGCTCTAATGATGCAATCTGTAAACCCTTACAGTGGGGTTAGATTTAACCAGGAGTTCATCACGGAAGTCTTACAGCCCTGGGTTTGCAGGGACTTGACCCCCTGCAAGAAAGGGGATGCCACTTTTCCTGGTAGAAGCAGAAAAGAAGAAACAAGAGCCTAGTTGTTTTGTTCAGCTTCTCGAGAAGATTCCAGTAGGACCCTACCTGATCATAAGGCTCTTCTCCCTTTTCCCTTAGTATCCATCGTGGCTTTCTCCTCGTCTCTGCGTAGCATCTCCCTTCCATGGAGCACTGGTAAACACAGACACCGGCTTTCTGAGCACCGACTAGCACTGAGGACCCAGCCCTATCTTAAGCTATATGTGAAGCGTATCCTCAGACCCTTCTCTAGCTTTGGGGGTTTTTGGATGGTCCTCATATCTACACTGTCTGCAGCCCTATTGTCCACACAGCGCACTGCAGTCCTGCTACTCCTGCCTGGACTGCATGGATGGACCTTGGACCTCATTCATCATCTCCCCTTGTCTGGGACTCTCCACAGGTCCTGTTACCACCACCCTGCTCTGCCCCTCCAGTCCAGCCCCTGCTGGGTCTCTGCCCTGCCTACGAAGGCTTGTGCTGAGCTCGGCTCCCAGCTCCTCCTCTCCCAAGGCGCAGACCTGCAGCCCGGCTAGGACAAGCCTTGCAGTGTCCTACCTGTTCCCCAGGGCAGCGCAGACCCTGCCGCAGCCCTGCCAAGTCCACCAGCATTTCCTTGCTGAGGGCTGCATGGAGTGGGTGAGATCACACTGCATCTCCTCACTGGGACCCGTGAACTTGCTCCTCCTCCAGTCACAGCTGGCTGCAGTGAACTACAGGCTTAAACCTGAGAGATCTCCACCTAAACGACCCTGTCATTTCCTCCTGTGAAATCACAGCTGAGCTCAGGACTGTCTGTCTCAGCCGCTTAGCAGGTGTGTGAGGTGGCCCTAAAGCCTGAGCCGAGCACCGTGCCGGCTGCCGCAAGGATGGAGGCACCTGTGGGCACCGCAACATCAGAGCTGGAGCGTGCCAAGGAATCACGGCCGTCTGGTGAAGCTCAACAGGATGGGACATCGGACGTCTATTAAAAAAAAAAAGGAAGCCTCCTATGAAAGCAGCACCCAGCTGCCCCTCAAGTTCTCCCCTGCCCCTTCCACTCGGACAGCCTGTTTGTCACACTGGGTTAGGCTTAATCATCATTTCTCATTCATAAGATCAGGAATGCAAAAATAATGATGTATTTCCACTCAAAACTAAGCCGAACGGGAGGCTGCCAACTGGGCTGAATGGATTTGCTGTGGGTTGCTATAGCAGGACAGAGCGTAGAAGAAAGCTGTCGTGAAGACGCAAAGACAAAACTGGAGAAGGACCCAGCAAGTACTGGGCACGTTGTGCTCAGAGCACACAGAGATGCTGGGGAAGAGCTCCGAGTGGTACAAAGAGAATCTTTTGCTGGCAGTCTCATTGTGCAGGGCTTTGCTACACTTTGTTTTATCTGAGGAAAATCAATGTAGGTAACTGATGCCATCATCAATTAAAAAAAATCAAGAGAATTAAAGGAGTAATCCAAAGGGCAAAATGTTTGTACTGGAGATTGTCTCAACCCGGCACTCCAGGCTCAGCACCAATGTGTGCCACTTATCCCAAAAGACCTTGTGATGGAAGGGGAACAGCCAACATGGTTGGACTGGGTTAAGGCAGCCAGTAATGCAAGAAAAATGTGTTGATCGAATTGAACTCACATGGAAGTGAGCAGAAGATCTGAGGGACAATAAACCTGTCTCCAAACAAGGCACAGAAACGAGCCTCCAAAGAAGGCAGCGACCACCAGAAAAAGGGAAACAAAAGACACCGGCAGCCACGACCACCACAGGGGAGCTTAGCAGGAGTCTCACCCCAGGAGGTTTCTTCACAGTGAACACTGAAATGAAGCTGAGACGGTGAATAAGAAGTTGTAAAACAAACTGGCAAAATGAACAGTAGTAAGATTATGAATGCGATTATATATTCAGATGAGATTATATTAATAGAAGAACCCTAAAGGAGCAACAGATGAACAAGTTTAAATTCTGAGAACTGCTTGCCATGATGTGTAGGAAGTCCTTCTTGCAGCCCTGGGTTCTTTTGGGTCACCAACCACAAATTTGCTCCAGATGTGCATTTGTGCCCTTCTGGAGATGATTAATTGTGGGTTTTTATCTGTCCATCCTGACCCGTATCTGTGAACTGCTGGTATCTACTGTCCTCTCTTTATCTGGATGTTTAGTGAGCCCTGTCTTGTTCTCCATTCTCACACCTTCACCTCTTGAAAGACGCGAGGCTTCATTTTGAGCCCGAGCACTGGCTGTCACCCCTTTCAGGCTGTCCTCAGCTTCCTTAGCTGAAGGTCCACAGTAGCCCTGTGAAGATGTGCTGGGATGTTGATGACCTGCTCGTATCAGTTCCACCTACAGCTATTCCTGGAGCCCTTTTGCCATTTGCTGCTTCTGTTGGTCCCATGGTCCTTCATGCTTTTTCATGAAGAAAAGTCTCTTAGGGTTCAGCAAAGAGACAACCTGTCTCACCAGTCCATTAGTTTTATGGAGGGAATCAGTGTTCACACACAGAGGCATCTCTGATTGATAATATGTTCCTCCTGATTTTTTTTTTTAATTAAAAATGGATGAAAAAATGTCTTTCCATATGCACTAACAAGCTCCGAATGAGCTACTATATTCAAAGCGATCATCAAGTTTAGTAGATGGGGCCATGAAAATATCATCATCTGAGAAAGATCATGATGGAAGTAGAAAAGTTAGGGAGAACCATTTTATTGTGGTTGTTTGGATAACAAAAATATCAAAGGTTAGGGATGGTTTCTGCTCAGGGGACACATACAGAATTTCTTGGTTTTGAAAAAGAAAACTGAGGATTGAGATGACAAAGACCCTGCTAAATCTGCTCTTGCTTGGAGATGGGGACTTGAGGACTGAGGATACTCACCTCAATATTAGAAAATGTCGCACACATGCCCAAAAAAGAGTCATTAAACATAATGATACTGTGTCCACGAGTCACTGTCAAACAAAAAGGAGAATCTCAGTGATGTTCCAAATGAAATCTCATGTCCTGGGCGTGCCACAACGACGCGGCTACTGGATTCGTGACCTTTTCAAGGCACCTGCTACTGGTCTCTTCTGATTCCCCGTCTCACATCACTCCGTTGGGCACAGGGCAAGGAGCCAAAGGTCTCTTTGGTCTGATGCAGCTCAGTCCACTTGTGCCTTCGAGCCTTGTTGGCGAAAGCAGCACCATCTTCCTCGCCCTCGCCCAGGAGCCTTCTCTGGACCATGCTGGAGCTGCTCTGTTCCTCCCAAGGCGAGGGAGGAAGGCAGGTTGAGCTGCGCCAAACTCGGCCTCGTTATCTGTTCCAGCTGATGACCACGCGACTGGGACTATGTCCTAGTCCTAAGTCTAACTATGTCCTGTGTTTGCTGTAAGAACCTAGGGTCGCTTCAAGATGGTCCAAACCAGTTTGTAAGCAGCAATGTTTAAAAGCCAAATCTGCACATTCCGATGATAAATGCCGACGGATTGAGTTCTTTTGCATTTATTCTGCACATTTCCAAGTCCTACAGCGGACTGCTGGCTTGCCAAGATCAAACTGGATGTGATTTGATGGTTTTGATCTGACTGATCAGATCCACACTGGACCTGATTTGGCCTGCACGAGGATGCTGCTGCCAGCAGGGCAGGGAGGGATCCTGCCCCTCTCCTCAGCTCTGGGGAGGCCAAACCTGGAGCATTGGGGGCGGCTCTGGGCTCCCCAGCGCCAGGGGGATGTGGAGCTTCTAGAGAGGGGCCAGTAGAGAGCAACCAAGATGATGAACGGACTGGAGCGTCTCTCATATGAGGAAGGACTAAGCGAACTGGGTCTGTTTAACCTGGAGAAGAGAAGGTTGAGAGGAGATCTGATCAATATGTACGAACACCTGAAGGGGGAATGTAGGGAGGAAGGGGCCAAGCTCTTCTCAGTGGTGGCCAGTGACAGGACAAGGGGCACTGGGTCCAAGTTGAACCCCAGGCAGTTCCATCTCCATGTGAGGAGGAACTTGTGCAGTGTGAGGGTGCCCGAGCCCTGGCCCAGGCTGCCCAGGGAGGCTGGGGAGGCTCCTGCTCTGGAGGTCTTCCAAACCCGCCTGGATGTGACTGGGTGCCCCGTGCTCTGGGTGTCCCTGCTGGAGCAGGGGTTGGACTAGATGATCTCTAGAGGTCCCCTCCAACCTCAACCCCTCTGTGATTCTGTGATGTATTCTAGGGCAGGCAGCTTCCAGGTGAACTCTCAAGCTAAACGGTTGATAGACTTCTCCACAGATGGGTCTTCATACAGAGATGCCAGAGCTTCAGTGAGTTGTCCTCACATCTTTGCACAGTAACAGTTCTTCTACCCCAGCAAACATTCTGACCCCAGAAGATCAGGATGATGCTAGTTGCTCACGTAGTATTTTCCTTGCTTCCTACTCTGTTTTGTCCAACACTCATTGCCACTTGTGCTCTTTAGACCTTGAAATTCCTTAAGATCTTTCACCAACTCTTCCTGAATGTTTGCTTGGAAGCGATAGCTTTGATTGAGAGCCTAAATCCACCGGTTTCATGATGCACCCGATGCAGCCTGCATGGTGTCTGACTTCCAGTCTTCTGCCATCCGAGGCTGGGTATAGTCATGGATGCCAAGAACTTCCCTTCGTGCCAAGCTCCCCAAAAGAACTCTGTCCTTTGGGGCATAATTGAACTCAAAAGACAATCTGTGCCACAGCTAATGATGGAAGAGACCAAGTTCCATCAACCCGCAAGGTCCTTGGTTGTTGGGAGCCCCTTTGCTGTTGTTGCGAAGCTCTCCACATGGGCACATGCAGGGTCTTCTCTTGGTGCTCAGTGACCCTTCTGCCTTTCCTGGAAACATCCAGGTTTCTTCTTTCTTTCTCTTCCCCAGAGGACTTCACCTTTCTGAATTGCACTAAGTGTTTTCCATTATTTGCTTGCAAGGAAACAGCCCAGACATCTTTTTCTTCTAAATCTCGCTGGTCACACTTCAGGAATCCTGCAGTGATGACTGTCCTCCTAGTTTTCAATATCTTACCTCCTCTAGAGAGAACTCAGGCCTAACTGGCCATGTTAGTAGGGGTAAAGTGGTTTCAAAGCTAAAAAGATGATCCATCATAGAAGTTTGCACTTGGAATCTTCCGTGACAAAAGAAGCAACAAATGAACTCAGCTTCATTAATTTCTTCAAAGATCAGCAGAAAATAAAGAGGAGAGACTTTTGTCAGAAGGCAGTTGGGCTGCATGAATGACATTGCTCAAAGAGCATCACAACTGGCACCTGTAGCGCAAGACTCGAGGCAGCGTCACTCCCTTCTCAGATTGCTATTCCACATACAAGGAATCTTCCCACACGAAATCATTGCATCTTCATTATTTGCCAGGCTCGGTGCAATTAGGCTTCTTCCACACTTTCCGGACATGTGAGATGGCCAACACGCATCTTCCTCAGGCGTCTGACGCCAACGACTGCTGGAAAAAACATCGTCTCCCACAAATTACCCTTTGTTTATTCAACATCAAAGGGCACGAGCACCTGTACCCACCTGCTCCAGGAGCTTCTGGGCCTCACTGGGGGAGCCTTTGGTTCCAGCCACCCCAGTGGTTTCCTCTCACAGGTGTTCCCAGTTCTGCGAAACGAGGGCTGGATTCCATGAGCTGCCTAGGCCAGCACGGCAAATTCACGCACATCATCCTCTCCCTTCTGCACTGGTTCTTCATGAACTGCTCGCTTCCCCATGCTAAACTATGGGGTTTCTGTCCACAAACCTCACTTTGTACAATGTGGTACTATCAGGTACTATCATCCGAACTTGCTTCATCATAGACACTTGCCTCTTACACAGTAATTAGTCATTTCAATCATTAAGGAGCTTAGCTCCATTACATACCTTCCATCTTCATCCATCACAGTGAATTTTCTGAGCATCATCTCCTCTATTTTGGCCTCCCCCATGCTTTTCAGAACAGGGACCATCTCTTTCTTCCCTCCTAAAAGACTCTCCTGCCTTACTAATCCACAGGAGGTCTCCAAAAAGTCAATGTGCACATTAATAAGGGAGACAAGGTTGATGGAGCCTACTTAGCTTTCCAAATTTTCCCAGCAATGTCTTTCACTGAAATCCTACACATACCTCCACACTGTATAAGAGAAGATCCTTATAGACAAAAAGCAATTACAGGCAAAAGTGAACAGAGCTCCTCAGTGAAGGTCTGCAGGGAGCTGTGATGTTCCAACAGTGGCAGCAACATAAAAGAAAAAACAGTGGAATCCACGGCAACAAGTTTGCAGAAAGCACCGAGTTATTTGTGGCAGTAATAACAGTTACTGACTTTGAAGGAGTGCAGGAGGGTCTTACAAGATTCAATGACAAAAATGACAGAGGGTAAGGAAAAGCTTCCATACAACAAATGACAAAATATACATGGTCTGATCATCCTGAAAAAAAGGCAACTGAAAAACGCACTACAGAGATACGTAAAATCACCATGGCAAAGACACTTCGGGTGCTTATTCTCTCCTACAATGAGAAACTTAGGTAGCAAGAGACAGACTCAAACTGCACAAGTTAACGGAAGAAAAAACATCATGGGCTGTTAAAGATACCACTTTGGGTGCCCTTTTTGCTTTGAGGAGAAATGACTCAACATAATTCTGTTTAGGGAGAAAAACAATTAAAAAAAACAACATACACATATAAACCATATTGCCCAGGTGGCAAAAGCCTTGCAAAGGCTTAAACAATAACTGCAAGAGAGGTGGATCCAGTAGCTCCCCGACACTTCAGCAGGCACAAGTTCCAGTTCCATCTTCATAGCTCTGAGAGGTTTCCTAGAAATATCAGCATTAATACTGCCTAAAATCTAAGCCCCAGATTGCTTAAATAGTATTTATTAAACACTGACAAATGACCTTTTATGACAAATTGATACTTTCCAGTAATTCACAAAAGTTGTCATGCACTATAAAACATTAGCAAAGGAAAAAAAGTATCTATAATTGGGGTTTGCAATTTACATTCAGTTCCTAAGAGATAGGCCATGAAATTCCATAGCGGGAGAGTTTATTTCCTAGGACTAATACAGAAAGCTCTCAATTCAAAATATAGAGAATACACTAATAAAAGCATTTATCTTCTGCGTTCTTTGAGACATAACATCCCAAAAACAGAATTCTAGACAAGTTGATTCATATATTCCTGGTGTCTAGGAGGAAACTTATACTTGCCTAAATACGCACACATTATAAATCTCATTAAGACCCTCCATTTACCAGGAAGAAAAAGAAAACTTAAGTATATTTAAGCACAGAATTCCTTGAGGCAGCCACTGAAGCAAAGCTGAACGTGGTCCAGACGCCCAGCTTCAGCTTCTCAGGTTTGCTGCATCTTTCTGCGCATCTCCTCGAGTGCTGCTTCTCGTTCTCTTAAGAGCTGTTTAAGTCGCTTTATTTTTTCATCCCTAATTGTTTCATCCAAGTCCGGGGGAGTCGAAGGGAAAACGTCGTCTCTGAAGGAACCTTCAATAACCGAAGTATTGTTTTCACATGCCACTAAAATGGGGACACTTGAGTCTGTAACGTCACTACTTTGAGAGCACGGGTCTTGCTCAGAGTCCTTCACTTGAGGGGATACAACAGAGCCTGTGGAAACACTCTGCAACAGGACAGGTGGAGGTGAAACACTTTTGTTAAGGACTACAGAACTGGGGCTGCTCTTTTCCGGACTTGTACTCATGGTTGATTTGACTGACGTCTTCCTCCTTTTCCCCACGTCTGCCAGCGGTGAGGATTTCATCTTTCTTTTCTTAGACAAATCCTCTTCCAGATCCACAATTATCTGTGCAGCCAAGAAACACACAGAGGCTTCTGTTAAACTAAGCGTCATTCTGCGTTACATCATGGTACATTAAGCACACAATGCAAGAGTCACTTACTGCTTTTAGGGCTGCTGTGCAGAGGCAGTTTCCTTCAATAATTTGAGCAAATGCACTTCTACTTACAGAAAGTTCCACTGGCAACCCCCCCAGTTTACAATTCCAAAGCATTCAATTCCTTCCCTAGTCAACAGCCCACAACTGTGCACAACTGTGCACAACTATCTATTGTGTTTGTGCATATCTAACTTGATTAGAAGACTCAAAACCAAGAAAGAATTCACATATTTCCAAACAGAATTTGAGCCTTCCAGATACTGCACGCTACACAACTTCATTCTTGTCTTGTATTTTGTTGTTTAAAATCTAATTTACTTTAAAAACAGGCAGAAGATCTGTTCAAAACAGAGCTCTTGGCATAAAACTATTAAAACTTGAAAAAGCCTTTGACTGGGTAGAGTCAAGACAACTACAGGAAAACTTAGAGCACTGAGGAGCTGAGTAGAACCACTGTGGATGGATAAAATCATTTTAATGCATTAAAATCAAAGTTCTTCCATCTATACACGGAAGCACCCAAGCAACTTCCCAGCTTAAGACCCAGAGAAAACCTCAAGGATGAAGGATTAAGTCAATTCTCCTCTACTGCACATGAGGAGATACCATAAGAGAGCAGGCACGGCCTGATGATGAACAAAGGCCACGTCCTGCGACACTCTGAACTAGCCCCTATGGGCTCAGCAACAGCTTGCACTGACAGAGGCAAATCTGGACATGATAAGAAACTAGTGACAGAACGTGTGCCTTAAACGAAGCACTGAGCAGCGGGTGGAGACAAGAGGTTGTTGCAAGAAGCACTTCCAATCTCTCCGGGAGGCTCTTCCTTCCCCCCTTGCCCACCTGCATGCTCAGACTTGCACGTTTCTGACTCGGAGGCTACTGAAACAGTGCTGAAACCACAAAGCTCTGAGCTCTGCTGTAGCACACAAGTTTAAGGACAATTCTCACGGGTACCAGAACAATTACTGACTTGTCCTGATGAATCCAGGGGGTGGGAGGGTTCAGAACAAACACACAGCTCTAGGCTGCCCACACAGATGCTATTCTCTAGACGTGTTGCAGAGCACTTTATCACCCAAAATTTTCAAGATACCTTTTGCTGTTCAACACATTCTTGACGTTGACTTATTATTTCCAAATCTAATGACGATGAACTGCTAGAATCATTTCTCCTTTTCGAGCTATTACTGGGACACACTCTTTCTTCCAATATCTCACAGGAGGTCCTTAAGGGTATTCTCCTAAGGCACACCCTCTCCTCCTTAGAGAGGCCAAATTTTTTCCTTAATTCCATGTATTGTTTCCAATGGGGTTTCTCTTCGTGTTTGATTTGAATAACCTTTCCTGGCGAATCCATCTTCTCAAACTGGATCTGAAATATATGAACAGTGAGAGGGCCATCAACCTCTGTCTCTCTGTGCCTCCCCAAACATTAGTGAAAGGATTTCGTCATTCTCCAAGAGTTACTTTTAATGTGCAAGCCAATTGTGAGAAATTACATATATATTAGCACAGATTTAACACTGTTGTTAGTTATTTAAACCCCAAGTATATCCAAAAAATACACAATGAACTAGTAAACCACACAAGTAAAATAGGAAGGCAACAACTTATCCTAAAGCTTCGAATTAACACAGAAAGATGAAAGATCAGAGGTGCCGTTCTTTACAGTGCCATTTTCAGACTCATAAAAAAAATACTTGCATTGCAGTTGATAATATTAACACAGCACAGTTTGTGACCCAACTTCACTGTAACATGAACTTTAACTAATCTTCAAGGCCCATCTTACATCAGCATGCCTAGCACCCATATATTTCCAAGTCCATGGTCCAAAAAAAAAAAAAAAAGGAAAAATAAGCAGCATGTATCTGATATAGTATTTTCACAGAGGTTAAAGCAAACGAGAATGCTAATATTGGGCAAAACAAAGCAAAAATAGAAAAACAAACTCTATTTCAGCCACGTTTCAAGTGAGGAACAACAGAAATGACTGAAGTGTCTAAAATGGTCATAAATGTGCTTAGCTAGCAGTGCTTTTTCTGCCTGTTCAAACACAAGCAAGCACAAACTGCATTCAGAACAGCTCTTTGTCTGAAAGCGAGCTCATCCCAGCCTCTTGAGCTGCAGAAAACCTGCCCTGCAGTTCTCCACGGGTACAGAGTCAAGATGTGAAGTCAAGGATTTTCTAGATGTTCTCTAGATCACAATTTTTACCAAGTATGTAGGCAGAATAAAGGTGGAAATAACCATTGCCATTAAAAGCTCTCGTGAGTTTCTTCCGCCATGGCGAAAGGTGGTGGATTTTTCCACACAAGAAGAAGGAAATGCAGCTCCTTTCTTGGTTTCACTCAACTACCAAAAACAGCAGCTCAGTGTGACACCACAGTTTGTCTCAGAATGACAAATCCTGCTCTTCCACCTTATTCTCGCGCATTTAGCTGCAAACCCCTTCACGTTATTTCATCACCCCTCCACCACAGTCAACACTTGTTCTGCTGCAAGAACGTGGCAACACATTAGTCATCAACAAAAGCAAAGCTACCAGAGCTCAAAGCAATGAACAACTTCCCTACATCTCCACTGGCTACACAATTTTTCCTGGGATGAAAAACAAATATTCGATTTTAACCAAATAAAAATCTTCTCATTTTTTTTTTCCAAGCAAGAACCACACATTAGACCATCTTTTTGGTGTCATGACACTAGGTTTAAAAGACCATAATATCCATTTGATTCAACTGCAATGAGGAATGTATAGAACTGACACATTTTATTGGAAACAGTTACCTTTGGACAGTCTTCACCAGGAGCACTCTTTTGTTTAGAATGAGCTACAGCAGACGTTGCTGCTTTGGGAGAAGGGCTCTTCTCTTTGCCATTCTGGCATACGTTTTCCTGGATCCCTACTTCTCTAAGAGGGGTCGCTCCACTCGGAATGCTCTGGGTGACGGGCAGACTCTTGCCCTGGTTAACGACGGAATTCTGCTGATGAACACTTGGTGCCCCCACAACTGCAGGTGCAGACTCCAAGTCTTTTCTTAAACCAGCCGGGGAAGGGACATCCGAATTTGAGCACGTTTTTGGATCTTTCTGAGACAGCACCATCCCTTTGTTTTTTGACAATACAAAATTCACCACTTTACTGGTTATTTTAGTGACTGCATCAGAATCCATTAGTTTGGACGCCTCCTTTCTAAGTGAAGCATCAGACGAAGACAACGCCTGTTTGTCAGCTTGGGCTGTCAAAACATCAGAGCCTCTTTTAGTCAACAAATAGACCTTCCCGTTGCACATGACCAGAGCGTTATCTTTAATAGAGGTGAGTTTTGCTTGGCTTCCACCAGGACTACTGGAACAGAGCGGCAAAATGTTTGCAGAATTGACTTCTACATTCTTCATGTCCGCTAACGTTTTCAGGATCTTGGAAGCCACGTTATTGGATGACTTCACAGGAATAAGGCAAGGCGCTGACGGCTGGGCACGCGACTGCACAATCCACTTCACCGGACCTTGCTGGCCCTGCTGCCCATCAGACGTCCCTGTCTCTGGATGAGAGCTACTCGCCTTCTGTGCGGCTGTCATTACCAGTGGCTTCGAAACTTCCGTGGTGGGCCTGGGGCAAATGGTTTGCAGACGCTTGGGGAGCATCGTTTTCACCGTGTTCACTGGCGACACGTAAATAACAGTTGGCATCTTCGTACTGTCCGCTCCTCCAGACGCATTCGTTGCTGCAGCTGCGAGTATTTTTTGCTGTATTGCAGGCGGTAGAAAAGAGGCTGGGACAGACTTCACTTCTGCATCAGCTGGTATCTGGAGGTGGTGGCCAGAGGGCAGCACGGGAGTTTTCACAGACACTGGGAGACTCTTTGTGTTTAGCAACATGTATGCAGTGTTAGTCTGGTTAGATGAACTTGTTACAGCAATGTTCTGTAAAGACAGTCTATCGACTGAAACACAACCACTTTGGACGTTAGCAGCCGATTTCGCAGTCAAGCTTTCCTTTTCAGAAGGTGCTCTAACACTTTCCTGCTTGTCTACTGTCCTTGTAAGAATAATCTTTCCTGGATTAGCAGACTGAAAAACAGGTATCTTAACAGATGAAGCTGTAGTAGAATTGGGAAGCTGGGTCTTAAAAGTAAGATGAACCGGGCTAGATATATTCGCTTTAGGATTATTTGGCATGGCTGACGACTGAACTATCGGCACAAAGCTTGCTGAGGATTTAGAAATTGGAAGCAATTTCAGAAGGTTTTTTCCATCTGGTCCCGTTGTCTGAACTACTCGGTACATACAGCCTGCAATGCTTAACAAAACAAAGAAAAGAGAAAAGAAAAAGAAAGGTCGTGTAAGCGAACCCAGCATGGATATATTAATTAAAGCACATCAGTGAATCGTATTCCCAGTGCTGTACCTTAGAAGCACATTAACTAGTGAAAAAGGCTGTATCTAACCTTCAGGAACTTCACTGGCAAAAATTATACTGACTTGCTTGCTACTGTTTTGGAGCTAGTAATTCAACATATCAGACTGTCTGAAAATAATACCCAGCTATCACATTACAGAGCAGCAAGGAATGACATCCTTTGCAGATAAAAACACTTTAGAAGACCCAGAAAACACCTTGAATTATTCTCCCCTACTACTTACAGAGACTCTCTGAAATGGAAAATAGTTCTTTACCTCTAGATTTCACAGACAAGTTGGATTTTTTTTTTGCTTTCCCATGCTTTTACTTAGCATTGGGAACTACGAATTTTAGAAAAGCTTTTGAAAACCCCAGCAGATTAGTTGCATAGCAAAGACGGAAGCTGAAGTTATTTCAGACACACACAGCGGAAGGAAGTTAATATGTAGAATATATTTACTTTGGGGAATGAGATATGAGATGACCAACCCTATGTCTATAGCTCACCTACTCACTCATTTTTAGCACATATAGACTACAAAGGTTGTTCAAAGAGATGAAAAGCAAGTGTGCTCGAGGTCCAAGCAGAAGCTCTAAAGAACTTAGAGGGATGTAAGTCAAGCTCTAGCAAGTAGAGCGCTTCATAAAGCAGAATTAAGAGAACCTTCATCAGTAAATACAGACTTTTTTGCCTGTGAATATTAAAAAATTCAAGAGCAAACAGACAGATAGAAGTTTGTCAGTCCAGAAGCTAGTTCTCACCATCCCAAAGGCCAAGGTAAAAATGACAAAAGACCTTTAAGTCCATTGGGAGAGAGAATTTTTCCTGCTTCAAGAGAATTTGCCTCGTTAGGACAAGAGGAAAGGGCCTCAAGCTGAAGCAGGGAAGGTTCTGGTTGGATATTAGGAAAAAATTCTGCATGGAAGGAGCCGTCAAGCATTGGAACAGGCTGTCCAGGGAAGTGGTGGAGTCACCACTCAAGAAACGTGTAGATGAGGCACCTAAGGATATGGTTTAACGCTCATGGTGTTGAAGGGCTTACGGCTGAACTCAATCTTCAAGGTCTTCTCCAACCACAACGATTGTGTGACTCTGTGCGTGAGCGATGGCATCTTCCCCCAAAACTCCTGGATTCTCAGCAGAACAATCTAAGCCCAAAACAACCCATGCAGTGACAAGGCATCTTGAGAGCCGTAAGAACAAAATGGGAGGGTTCTCACCAGGAGACCCCAAATTAGCTGGAGTAGATTTCACTGTCTTGATGTCAGATCCAGAATGATTAAAATACCCAGCTGCCGGCTCATCAGTCACCAAAACCATTTTAGCTCTGTCCTGTTGTCTTTCTACATCAATAGATGCATCAAGAAGAAGGATTTCCAAATCTCAGTCCAGATGAAAAAATAAAGAAAAAAAGATATCTGTTTTTTCTCAAGTATTTTTTAAAAGACTTTAGACACATTGAGTTGTCCTTGTTGCAGCCTTAGAATTAAGTCTTATGTGCAACTCTTGGGCACAAAGCCTCATTTCTAGACATACAGCACGACACAGCAGACATTTGTGTGGCATATTTGTGTAGTAGGCAAGAAATTCTGCTACTGTATTTTACTTTTAAAAATAGTAACGTAGTAAAAATGCAAGGCACAGGCAACAAACCACATAGTTCCTTGTAGAAGTTGCCCAAAGAGGTTTTAGTAGAAGGTTTGTTTCAGAAGAAAAATACTTGACAAAGAAACTAGTACCGAAGCTAATGACTTCATCTAAATATTTTTGTGTAAACCAAAAGCCACAATTAGAAATATCTGAAATTTGAACATGGTCAAAGCAGGAAAGATTCATTTTTGGAGCCCCTTTCAACCTCCTAGTGCTATTGATAAAGCAAACTTGGGAAGATCAGCACTGAGCTCCTGGATAGTACTTGGCACCTGTATCTTTTTATGCTTGGAATCTCTGAATGCTTCGTCCATAACTTCTTCATCTTCATTCTTTACCCTTCTTCTCTTGTAGATATAAGAAACACTTTTCTGAAGGAGAATTCAGGTGCGGATTTTCAACAAGGTCTGTAGACGTGGAACGGCTGAACCTCGCCAGCCTAATTTCCCAGAGCAAATAAGCACTTAAAACACCACTCAGATTGGCTAGCAGTGCAGAAAGGTACCAAAGGGAGAAGCAAAATGTCAGCAGACTCCATCTGTAACAGCAAGGGGATATCTAATTTCTGGGAGAGGAGGAGGAGGAGGAAGGGGAGGAGGAGCGGCAGATTTAAGAGCTGGGAAGAAGGGGGAAAAAAGAAAAGAGGAGAGAGACAAAGAGGGGAAAGAAAAGAAGCCGGAGGGGGCATTTATAGAAACATTTTCTAAAAGGAAAGCCAGCGTGTGGTGCTCGTTCCTACTCTTCTCGTTTGGGCCCTACGCCAGCCTCCACCTCCCTTTCAGGGGTACTTCCCAAGCCGTGCGAGGATCTCTTGAGGAACCTGCCTTTGGAAGAAACCTCCCCTAAAAATCCAGTTTGTCTGAACTCATTCTATTTGTCACAATTACAGAAGACAAACATGTATTTTTATATTCTATAGGAAGAAAAAAAAAAAGAGGGAAATCCAACGTTCATGGTTTTCTACACAATAACATTCTTTTATTTGCAATAAATTCTTTAACAGGTACTTACAGGACTGTAGAAATACAAAAAGCTAAAAGATAGGAAAAAAGGAAGGAAATGAAATATGCAGGTGAGATATTGAGAAGTCTTTTTTATACATATCTATCTCAAACATCCATGAAGCAGCAAAGAAAGGAATCAGTGACAAAGACCTTGGATGCTTTTCTTATTTCAGATACAGCTTGAGATTGCTTGGCCATATGCATCTCATGTCACTAAAGCCCTCTCAGGGTGATGCAAAGGAATAAACAGGAATGACATTTCACATATTATCAACATAAAACTTCTCCAGATTTCTTTGTACATTTCTGAGCAGTGAAGAAGAGAGAAAATATATGTATATTTCTCCACTCAGCAGGTCATCTCTGCCCTTTAACGCAGGATGTTTTAAGAATTCCGCAAGGAGAGTGAATAAATTTTCCCTTCAGTTTTCCCCTTTAGGGGTGCGAGATATTTTAAACAAGAGCAATCTAATTTCCTTAAAAAAATAAACAATATTAACAGGGAATCCATAAATTATGCCGAGATTAGTAAAACCAGTACTGTTAAGGTGGCATAACTGCAAACAGAAGAGTGGTCCCAGCTTTCAACTGCAGGTCACAGTATTTCACATTATTTAGCAAATCTATTGCCAAAAACGTGTGCTTGCTTTCACGTCTTCATCTTCCTTCTCCACTCCCAAAATAAAAGGAAGAGAGTTTCACACAACTTCCTCCCTTCTAACAAGCTCTCCCAAGTGCCACTTTTCTGCATTGCTCAAGGATCAAGGACTAGGCAGAGCCCTGAAGAAAACTTGAGGACAATAAACCCATGGATGAAATAGAGTAGTCAAAATTTGGCTTTCATGTCATCATATTACAGAATCACAAAATGGTTGAGGTTGGAAGGGACCTCTAGAGATCATCTAGTCCAACCCCCTGCTCAAACAGGGACACAAACAGGGCACAAGGGGACACCCAGGTGGGTTTTGAAGATCTCCAGAGCAGGAGACTCCCCAGCCTCCCTGGGCAGCCTATTCCAGGGCTCGGGCATCCTCACAGTGAAGAGGTTCTTCCTCACATGGAGATGGAACTGCCTGGGTTTCAACTTGGACCCATTGCCCTTTGTCCTGTCACTGGCCACCACTGAGAAGAGCCTGGCCCCTTCCTCCCTACATTCTCCCCTCAGGTATTTGTACATATTGATCAGATCTCCTCTCAACCTTCTCTTCTCCAGGCTAAACAGACCCTGTTCGCTTAGCCCTTCCTCATATGAGAGATGCTCCAGTCCATCATCTCCGTCGCTCTCCGTTGGACTCTCTCTAGAAGCTGCACATCCCCCTGGCGCTGGGGAGCCCAGAGCTGCCCCCAGTGCTCCAGGTTTGGCCTCCCCAGAGCTGAGGAGAGGGGCAGGATCCCTCCCCGCCCGGCCAGCATCCTCCTCGTGCAGCCAGGAGCCCATGGACCTTCTTGGCCACGAGGGCACTGCTGCCTCCTGGTTAACTTAACTCATATTAACTATCATAGCTGGTTAGTTGGTTATCTTTTAAAAAATATGTTATTTTGTGACATTCACAGAGGGACCAACAACTGGATGACATTTTTCTTGAACAGAAAAGGTCCAAGTTGCTCTAGCTACGCAGGTGACACAGCAATATTGAAAGCTGCCTGCTCAAAAAAAGTGGCAGTGCCACTAAGCAACCTACAAAAGCAGAGAGCAAAGGCTACGAAATTCAGAATAGCTCTGTAATATATATATACATAGTTGACAAATCTATATTAAAAAAATAGTCCAGGTTTTCCTCAGCTGGAACGAAATTCCCATTTTCTTCCTTCATACACTCGGACACAGCAATTTCAATGTTGCCTGAAGGGGTCACTCCGTGTTATTTACTGCTCTTATAAAAAAGCTTCAAGAGCAGACTGTTGAAGACCATAAAATGAATCTTACGTCACTATTTTTTGCCATATGGGAGTATTAAATAGTCATTAACAAAACAGTTTCGGAAGAAATAAAGCAGTTCTTCAAATGCATCACAACCACCAAGCCAGCCAGACATATTAGTGCAACAGAGATCACGATCTCGGCTAACAGGAGAGCCACCCAAAAGCAGAGAGCAGAAATCCAAGCCAACAAGACAGAAACACTCGCTTAAACTTCCATTAAACCTCAAATCCAACAGACAAAACGCTCCCCTGCAGTAACCCAAGCTGCGTTTCACTCCGTCTTTACTCCGAACTGACGTTTTGCGACAAGTTTTATCCATGAATAAAGCAAACGGGGACAATGAAATCACCGCAAACTCCAGGAAAAAAAAACAAAAATCAATTTTCTTTATTTTACCAGGGGAAGCGGAATCCTGGAAGTGGCAAACTAACGGCCATTAGCAACTGGGAGAACATCCCAAGAAACAAAGTAAAATAAATTCCGTGGAGTCCTCATTCACTTGAGGAGCCCACACTGAATCCGAACGGCAATAACGTTACGCAAGGCGTTATCTGGGTTAACCAAGACCGCGTGCTACGAAAGACCAGGTCTTCCTCGAGCGAGGGCGTTTTGGCCCGGGCTGCCCGAGGGGTCGCCCCGGCGTCCCGCGGGCCGGCCCTTGGCCTCCCGCCCCGGGAGCACCCGCGGAGGCGCCGCGGTGTCACCCATGCGGGCGGCGTGGCGGGCCGGAGCCCCTCGGGGAGCGTCTCCCCTGGGGAGACGCGGCGTGTCCC
>VZSG01000508.1:3060-16127 GCA_013398315.1 Nothoprocta pentlandii | reverse complement strand
CCGCCAATCCGCGGCCACTTCCGCCCGGGACACTTCCGGTGGGAGGGAGGGGCCGCGCGCGGCGCCGCCCGGCGGCGGCTCGAGGTGGCGGGGCGAGCTGCGGCGGCGCTTCCGGCCGCTCCCGGAAGCAGTTGCCGGGCGGGCCGGGAGTGCTTCCGCGCCGGCCCGGAAGTGGCGCGGCTCCCCCCAGTGGAGGCCCCGCGACATGGCGCCGCCCCGGGCCCGGCCGGCCCCGCGGCCGCCATCGTCCCCCCCCGCAGCCAGAGCTGGGCCTGGGCGCCCGCGGCGTGTCACAGCGGCACATTCGGGCACGCCGTGGCTTCTGTCTGGGCCGGACGGGACGGGTGGAGGCTCCGCTCCCAGAACGGCCCTTCTGCTTCCGTGCGGACGCCCGCTCCAACGTGGACGCAGTCACGGCCACGACTCCGCTCCCTTGGGAGGCAACAGCGGCAGCGGGAGAGCCTCGAGCGGGGCAGGGGCCGACGGCTAATTGGCAGCGGCAGAGCCAGAGCCTGGGTTCGGTTGGGTTGGGAAAACAAACCCCGCACCGACAGCCCAGCCGTGACGCGCCGTGCGCTCTGTTCCGTGGCAGCGCTAACCCGGCCTGCCAGCCTTGCGCCCAGCTCCTTGGCCGCCGGCCCAGGAACTGACAAAGTCGCTCGTACTGGCAACCGGCGGGCGCCCTCCTGCTCTCACAGGAAGGGTCTCGGTGGTGCAAGTTGAAACCCAGGCAGTTTCTGAAAAATTGTTAAATCTTTAAAATTCCCTTTGAATTTGCAAAGTACTCTAACTGCAAAATAGACCTTCGAGTTTTTTATATTGATAAGAAACTAGGCTAACAATCCTCAAAGGCTTTTTCATAGTCATATTTTTTTTCCTCACATTACGTTCAAGCCTCTTAAGACAGGCATAATTCAGCTTGAACTAAACTGGAAAATGGACCTGTTGACTTCACGTAAGCATCAGCTTAGATGCAATCTTGGGTCTTTGATGGATACCAGCCCAGCTGACGTCTCCGCTTCCAGACTGCGCGTACAACGTCACTTCTCTTTGACATGAGTTCTATGTCCTCAATGAAAAGGTACCCATGCAGAAACTGAGGAGCCATTTCTTCGTTAACGATTCGTGCAGTCCTCTTTTCAAAAGCCCATTTGGCTTGTTGGCCTCCCAACTCGATCACAAAATAAACCAAGTTAGATGGATGCCAGTCACTGTGGACACTGCAAGCATTTGTGCTTCTCTAACTTGATCTCACTGAGATTTTACAAGAGCAGAGAATCATAGAAGCATTATGGTTGGAAAAGACCTTCAAGATCATTGAGCCCAACTGCAAGCCCTTCAACATTGCACTGGTTAAGCCGGGTCCCTGGACGCCTCATCTACACGTTTCTTGAGCACTGCCAGGGACCTCCTTTCAGGTAGTTGTAGAGAGCAATAAGGTCTCCTGAGCCTCCTCCACACAACGCCAGCTCCCTCAGCTGCTCCTCATAAGGTCTCTGCTCCAGCCCCTTCCCCGGCTTCGTTGCCCTTCTCTGGACACACTCCAGCACCTCGAGGTCCTTCTTGTAGCGAGGAGCCCAGAACCAAACACAGTGTTTGAGGGGCGGCCTCAGCAGCGCCGAGCACAGGGGCACAATCACTTGACAGAGCCCTGGCACAGGCTGCCCAGGGAGGTTGTGGAGTCTCCTTCTCCGGAGGTCTTCAGAACCCGCCTGGATGCGACCGGGTGCCCCGTGCTCTGGGTGTCCCTGCTGGAGCAGGAAGGTTGGACTGGATGATCTCTAGAGGTCCCTTCCAACCTTGAACACTCTGTGATTCTGTGATCACTTCCCTGCTCCTGCTGCCCACGCTGTTCGTGGCACCAGCCAGGATGCCAAGATGACAAATTCAGCAGGCTAAGGTGACGCCCCAGTCCATCTTCAGTCTTGTAACACCTGTGGCAGAGCCACATGATGCTGTTTCAAAACCAGTGTAAAAGCTTGTTCAAGCACTTCCTAGCCAAACACTGCTATATGAATTATAAACTGCCTTCTAGTTCCCAATGCAATTTTTGGAGAGGACTCATTAGATGTGTGCATCTCCTACAAGAATAGGCTTCCCCTCTGCAGTAACACACATGGAATTACTGTTTTCAACTGTACATCGCCAATTTGCAAGTATAAAGCAGTAAGACTCCAAATTCTCTGCTAATTACTTAGCTTGAAACTGTCAGCTTGGTGGTAGACACGGCAAAACATTATTTTAAATAGAATAGAGTTCCTGGAGGTGTGTAAAAATTTTGCATTACAATGTTCTGATTGCTAGACATTAAAGAAAATAATGCTGGTAATTTTACTGGAGGGCCACCAATTCTTAGCTCATACTGCCTATTTTTGTTCTTTTGTACAATCAAAACTAAACCACCAAGAAGTCAAAACTCATCTGAAGTTTAAAATTCTATTGAGAATATTGAGGATCTACATGCATCGTGTTTATAAACAGTTTAGGTAGGTTTTATATATTTACATATTTTATTTATGATTGATTCATGAAAAACTTGATTAAAGAGTAACATTTTCTGATGAAACCAAGTGTAGAGCGTTTCCAGATTAAAGAAAATTGAGTAAGAGGCACCACAATCCAAAATTATGATCATGACTAAGTTTTTACATTTTAATACTCAAAACTGCTTCAATCAGCAGACGCTGGAGAAATTTTAGCCTAGTTCTCTGGAAAAGCTGAGCACAGTCTAGAAATCAGCTGTTTCTTCACGAAAATGCCTCCCCATCCAGTCTGGCTGCATCATCAGCCTCTGTTTTGCCCACGGGGTGTCCAGCACAGCTCTGTTTTGGGGCATTAGTCACAGAATCCCAGAATGGTTGAGGTTGGAAGGGACCTCTTGAGATCATCTAGTCCAACCCCTCTGCTCAAACAGGGACACCCAGAGCATGGGGCACAGGGGACATCCAGGTGGGTTTTGAAGATCTCCAGAGAAGGAGACTCCACAACCTCCCTGCACAGCCTGTGCCAGGGCTCGGGCACCCTCACACCAAAGTTCTTCCTCATGTGGAGGTGGAACTGCCTGGCTTTCAACTTACACCCACTGCCCCTTGTCCTGTCACTGGCCACCACTGAGAAGAGCTTGGCCCCTTCCTCCCTACATTCCCTCTCATGTACTTACACATATTGATCAGATCTCCTCAAATAAATCAAATAATGCGATCCGTCTGAAACAAGATGAGTTGTCTACAGATCAAGCACTTTGTTCTTCATGCTCCACAGCATGCGAAGAGCCAAACATACCCTGCACAAACAAACAACCCCCTAGCTCCAACACCGACTAGCTGAAGCTGTGACCCAGTGCACACGGTGAAGCTCAAGTATGTTGGGTTTGGAGTGAACGTGCATCTCCCCAAAATCCTTGTCCATAGGAAGTGCAGACAACTGGCTCCAAGTTCAGGATCAGCTCCAGGTTTGTGTGAAATAATCTCCATGAGAGTCACTGCATACAGTCCTCAGCCAGCTACAAGTATTTGCACTTACTGTTCTGCTTCAGTGCAGCTGCTGGGACCCAAGTGCTTCAGCAGCAGAAGCACCAGAGGAGGTGCAGGAGGTCAATGACAGCAGTGCTTTCCAGGCAAGGCTTCGTTCCAGTAGATCCCATGCCTTGGAGGTGACCTTATTGAGGTGAAGTTGCATCATCACCCTGGGATGAGTCTTCCAGGGCAAACTTAGAGTCTCTTCTGTTCTCAAGTAGTGATTTCAGTCCTTTACATCAACTAATGGAGCTGGTTGAACTGGTATTACCAGGGTTTCTCCAACCATAAGACCATACCATGGGACCAACTCATGGAGAAACCATAGGTTTCTCCAACCATAAGCTCTCAAGACTCTGTATCTATCTGGGAAAAGACTCCTCAAAGCAGAAATCAACACAGGCACTCAACTGACCTCGTTTGGTCCCTACCTACGGCATGATTCACAATATCCTAAGTGTCTGTTTCCACCATCGTGACATAAAACAAGGATAACTAGATCAAAGACACCTATCGGCCAGTCTCACAAAAGTAAACTTAACAGGTAAGCTCATAAAGAATGAGGGAGGCATAAAAAAATATATCCTGGAAGCACAGAGCCTTTTTTTTTGCATATTGGAAAGGAGTGAGGGAGCCAAGGGAGGGGCAGGAATGACAAAACTCAGCATTAGTCTGCAGGAGTTTCACACCCATCTCCCTACAGTATTAAATGCAGTCAAGCTGAGCTCCCGCTACGTCCCGCATTAGAGGGCACGGCCAAGATGCAGGCGCTCGTCTCCAAGCCCTAGATATCAGAAACCTGCATCACCAGAACGACTGCATTGCACTGGGTGCATTTTGCTGGCTTAACATCCGACCAGTTCCACGGGCAAATAATGCGTGTGGATTTGCAAGGATGCAAACAATGCAAGTCATGTCAGGAGCCCAAAAGCAGAGAAAAGGAGGATGCACCAACCAACAGTTCTGTTGGGCAGTTCACTTTTCCTTAGAGTCTTTTGCTACGAGAAGAGGCGGTCAGAATCTAGACATTGGTCCTTCTCTTTCTCAGGAGCTTCTTCCTCGATACCCAGCAGCGGAGCTGTCTTGGGGCTCAGTTTCCGTCGCATCCTCTTGCTCCAAACTTTGCTCCTGCCCCTGTCTCGAAGCAGATAACGAACCCTATTTCCGACCAAGAGCAGGTCTGAGCAAAATTGGGCAGCTGCTTTGCAACAGAAGGAGCCCCAAAGAAGGCTTGAAGCTCCTGTCCCCCTTAATGGCCATCTGGTGCCACCTGCACACTCAGGAGTCTCTTCCCGATGGAAAACGCTCCTGTAGCTGCAAGCACATCCACAACCACGGAACATCCACTGAAACCATGCCCTGGCCACACAGTTAACGGCGACACTGGACACCAAGAGACATCTAGCTACTGCTGACAGCTCCGTCTTGTGCTAGGCAATTCTTAGGACTCCTAGTGAAAGCTTAAGCAACAAAAAGATCTCCAGGTTAGTGATGTTTTAGTAAAGTCCAACCCATCCCGTGCAGACTATGCCTTAAAACGTGAGGCAAGCACCAGCTCTGCGTTCCTGTGGCCACCTGCGCTGGGCTACAGCAGAGCAGACAGTGATGCAGCAACTTCCATTAGGCACAGGAAGGAACCCAATTAACCTGCCAGCTTGCAGATGCCAGCAGGTAGAGCAACGGTCGCCTTCCCCAAACAGCCCACACTGCTTTGGCCTCTTGCCCCCTCAGGGCCTGGGTATCTGCCCTTCTTTCCTGTCATCTTGCAATCACCAGCTTTGCAGTAGAGAAGTTAAAACGCCAAGAACACCACCGCCTTCAGGAGCTCCCTCCACGCTTGGTGCAGCGGGAAGAACACAACCAGCTTCTCACGTGCAGGTGACAGTCCCCGCGTCTTCTACATTTATTGCCAAAGCAGGAGGCAGTGCTGCTTTTTTTTTGCCATTGCACTTTTCTCCGATCCCACCGATCATCAGGAGCGCTGGAACATGAGCTGCGAGGCGCAGTGCTCGGCTTGGCTTCCTCCTGGTTCACGGGGGCCGTGTGCTCCTGCTACGCCAGCTCCACGGACCCTTCCAAAGCGAGGGACTCTGGACACATCGGATTGCTGCTGGAGTTGTCTTGCTTCCAGTTTTCCAAAGAGGACAGGTGGATACTAGTTGTGACAATGGTTTTGTACCTTTTTCATGTCAGAAACCATTTTTATTTCTTTTACAAGCAAAAATAGCACCCTCACACCCATTAAAAACCCACCCTTCCCAGCAAAACCCTGGTTGTAACAAATATAATCAACTAATCCACTCTTGAGGAAACTTCACAATGAGACATTTCAATGGAATAGTAGATGTTTGCACTTACATGATCAAAATGATAACTATGCTATGGTTCAAGCCAGGACAGTTGCACGTCAGACCTAACAAAGCCAGACACTGTGCAACACTGCCCTTAGAGTACACGGGGAATCCTATTTAAGTCATGGAAGCTACACAGAACCTTAAAACAGGCTGCGCTCTTGTACATCTCACCAAACTGGGAACTATGTGCCCAAACTAAGTGAAATTACAGAACCACATCTGAAAATCCCTAAATCTCTTCTCTATGCAAGACAGGAGAAATTCTAATCACTAATGTGTGAGAACAGTAACGAGCATATATTCTTGAACTGGCATCTATTTAGCACGTTAGAAAGACTGGTATTTATCATTACAACTACTTAGACAGCTGCAGGAACACCACCTGAATTCCGTATGATGCTACAGCAACATGTCCTAGCAAAACCAGTTGCCTCTTGCATTTATCTAACCTATACGAATGCCGTGCAGAGGGAAACAATTTCAGTCAGAATAACTGTACTAACAAAAGCATTCAGGAACTCCCTAAGTTCCCTGAACTGGTCTCTGGCTCTCCCCAGTTGCCATTCTTTTGTTCCCAGAGTATAATCCCCCAGCAGGATCTAAGTTTCTTCTGCGGTCCTGGCCACTTTTCCCTTCTTTACGTTTTCCTCAGAGTGGTCACGCTTCATCTTCATCTCCATTGGATCATCTGCATCATCTACAGCAAGAAGGGAACAAGAATTCAAATTTGCACTTTCCCTGAGTTCAGTGCTGCAGCCAGCAACGACACAGCAGGCCAAGTGACAAAACCCACGAGGAAAAGTTTTCTATTTTACAGGCAGCAACAACAGTGCTGGGAGTCGGTGACTCATTTCTCATTTTTTTTGGACTCATTTCCATATCTCCAAGAGCAATGAGAGCAACATTTACTGCCCTTTACCACGGGGTTTGTGAGAGAACTGTCAGCATAAGCTAGTTCTATCTGTACCACTCTGCAACCTGCAGGATACAATAATATGCACAAAACCAGGAACAAGGAGCTGCATCTGGCCACGCAAAATGATGCAGAAATACTTGGGGCTCCCATCAGCTGCTGCATGTTGGATTTTGTAATGCAGGTGCTGTGGCCATGCTGGTTAATACAAAAGCAGTTTCCACTTCTCACAGGAGATTCTTCCAAGGCAACGAGCTCCAAGAGCTCAGTGTCAGGAGCACAGGCCACAAAAGTGAGACATCTCTGCAATTGGAAATATCTAAGCAATTTTGGTCAGCCCAAAGTTCCCGAACATTTCAAGCTTATCCGGTAACTACTGGCTTGTTCTACATAAGCTTAAACCATTTAGAAATTAAAGTTAAAAGGCAAAGTTCTTGACTCTCTCAAAGGCGTTTCACTCGTGGACAATGGAAATCTCAAATATCTCCTGTCCTGGAGCAGGGCAGATTGTGGTGAAAAGGGAAGGAATGAAGGAGCTTTGCCATGCAAAACTGGGGTTTGGGAATGACACTCATGCAGACCCACAGAAGGTCTGTGTTGCAGAGAAGGTCTGTTTTGGGGAAAGGGTTTCTCTAGCAGGTAAAAGCGAGCTCCCATCCTACAAGGGAAGCTAAAAGAAAAGGGACACCAATCCCTCTGGGTGGCCCAAAGGAAAAATGTTCCAATAGTAACTAGAGCAACAGGGAACGATTTGTTTGGAACCAAGTCCCAAGAAGAACCAGAAGACAAAACCAAGCCCAAATCCATCCGTTTTCCCAAGACGGCCTCTGCTGCAGCCCACTGAACCCCCAGCACTGCAGCACCTCTTACCTCGCGTGAGCTGGGCTGTTCTGCACTGCTCCTCTCTGACCTGTTTCATCAGCAGCAGGTTGTGCTCGCTGACTTCCTTGTGGTTCACCATTGGGAAGGGGTAATCTTGACCTGACGCAACAGACGGGCAGTGGTGAGAGCAGCACGAGTCGGTGCCACTTCACTCATCTTGCACCAGAGCAAGAAAGCAGCTTTTTCTAAAATATGAGGCACCCAAATGGGCAATTCTGCAGCGTGAGCCACCCTGCCCATATCCCTCCATGAACTGTAAGAGCCAGGAGGTCCAAGTAGCTCCCATTTAGACATGAAGACAAATCCCTGCGTTAGATGCTCTAGGTCTTGGTTTCCCATCCATTAACAGGGCTGAGAGTCCTGCCCTCTCCTGAAACATCCATTAGAATAAGCCTAAAAGCACAAGATACTCGGACACTCTTTAGAGACAGCCAGTGTCCAAGACAGAACAACAAAAAAACAGCAACTCGGGGTGATACAACCGTCTTAAAACATGAAGTAGGAGCAAAAGAGATCAGACTCCAGTAAACAACGTTAGAGGAGAATTGGAGGAAGCCAGACTGGTGGATAAATCCATTTTAGAAGATAAATGGATGGCTCGCTGGAAGCAGGTAGCTTCCAGTGGTACATACTTATCTCTCTCATGTATATAGTTATTTTAGAGAGCTGTCCGGAGCTGAAGCATTCACATGGTGTCAAAGTTACCTATGATACATCCTGCTTCTCTCTGCTCCTCTTCAGAGGCTGTCCAGGGCTCGTAGATGTATTTGGAAGGGAAGTTCTTTAGTATAGGCAGGTACTTCCTACAAAACAGTAATAATATAGTGCTTTCTTTCTACAACTCTGCAGACAAGTATTCATCTACTTAAGAGGAGTATAAACCAAAGTCATGTTTACTCCTGATGGTCATTTCAATACTACAATCTATGAGAAAGTTTTGGTTCATTTTGCACAAATGAAATATTTTCTGTTCCGAAGTCTCATGGTAATACCTTCCAAAAGTTAACTTTCCAACAAAGAATAAAGCAGTTGATTTAAATATTGTTTCAATTTGGACTGTACCTTTTTTTTTCCCTTGGTTTTCAACATTTTTCCTGTCATTTTGCCCTAGAGTTTCTTAAATTTCAAAAACAAAACTCCAGTTCTTACAGAGTGGGAGTCATTTCCCACCCAACTCTGTCAGCAAGGGCCTCATCTTAACGGGAGGCAGAGCCAGATGCAGCACGACGGGGAGGAGACGTGGGAGAAAGGAGTTATTTCCTCAGACAGACATCAAGACGTCCTACTCCCACTGAAGGCAGGCAGTAAAACCACCCACTAATTATGAGAAAGGCTAATGAGTATCTTTACCGCAACAAGATAATCGCAGTAACTCCATAGAAAACCCGTTTTATCAGTGGAGTTCAGCCACATCTCAAAGAGACCGATGTTATTTCCTGTCTAAAAATAAAGCCACCGAGGCTTAGAAGTGAATGTGACTCACTGAAAGCAGGGTGGGAAAAAAAACCCACGCTCCTTTTAAGCGAAAGCCCAGGAAACAACTGGAGCAGGGCGAGCTGTGAAAAAATCCCCCAGGAACTGCCAAGGAAAAGAAGCCGCCCAGCGACTGGACCCCAGTGGGGCTGGGGCCGCCGCAAGACCCCGCGCCCGGGGGCCTGCCTCTTCGCCTCATCTTCCTCGCACGTTAATCAGCCCGTGGCTGCGGCCCCGGCTCCCGGGACGGATCCTCTCCCTACCGGATGTAGTGGCCCTGCGGATCCGTGCGCTTCCCGAAGCGCACGGGACAGAAGATGCGCGTGTACTGGTGGAAGAAGGCGCTGGCCGACAGCCACATCCAGTTGCCCGCGTTGATGCTGTAGTCAGCATCTAAAAGCAGCTCTTCGAACACCTGCATGTTGGGGACGGGAAGAGGAGAGAAAGAGAAGAAAACAACTGGAATGGCTCCTTGTGTGGCAAAAAGGGCTGGGAGATGAAGGATGGAGCCTGCTGCTAAGCGCTCAGCACTGCACTGGGCTGGGCTACCCCTGTCACACAGGGATCGCTCTCCAACTCTATCCAGTTCTCCAAGAGGAAGCCAAGGAGGACACAAGGAAGCCAAATTCCAAAGGTCTGGCTCTGCCGCCTGCCATGGACAGGGCAGGTCTCTGGTATCTCTGTCATCCAAGATCATTGGGCCTTAGGGATCGGGAATGACCTCTTACCACTGCACCCAGCACCAGAGCTTCCATTTCAGTGAAAAGACTTTGAAGCAACAGTTTTACAAACCAGGAGACTGCTAGGGAGGAACAGTGACAAATCATTATTCTACAATAATTCTACTGCCAGGTTCACGTTTTTGCAGGGATTCGTCCCACCAGCCAGAACAGAGAACGACACAATGAAAAAGGGGATGGGGGAAGCGAGCAAACAAACAAACAAGAGCCGATGGGAACCTTCATGCCCTCTTCCCAGCTGATCCAGAGGTCCCCCCGGGTGAGGAAGCAGGCAGCAGCGTGCCGAGCGAGGTGGTGAATCCAGCCTTCCTGGCGCAGCTGCGTCATGATGGCATCGATCCAGGGAAACCCCGTCTGAGCCTGAGGCAGGAGAGAAACATCAGCCCTCCGGCCCCAAGCTCCCTCGCCCGCTTCCCGAGAGGCCGGCACGGGAGGACCCCGGGTAGAGGAAAAGCTCCAAACCGAAGGGTAGCAGCGGGGACCCCGCAGCTCGTTACCGTTTTCCACCTGTGGAGCCTCTCCGCATCCTGGTACCAGTTGATCTGAAGGCAAATGGGGTTCCCAACCATCTTGGTGAAGTTCGGCGTTGCTGATGCCACCGTGTAGAAGAACTCCCTCCACAGAAGCTGTCCTTGGAGTGACACCGGCGGCAGAGAGTGGTTTTTGGACTGTAAAAGATGCATCAGAGCATCAGTCCAGACATATCGTTGCACTTCCACTTGTTTTGTACCTACCAAGCCCATAAAATAAAGATGAATAATGACACCACAGGCTTTACAAAAGCAAGGGAAGACCTCAGTATTTGTACCTCCATGTACCCCACTAGACCTCAGTATTTCCTCATTTCTCTCAATCCAGCTTTCAGTGCAGAATCACACTTGTTTTGAAACGAAACATATATTTATCTACATGCAAACTGCTCAGCTAGCTGAATTCAGGTGTCTCAGCCACGTCTCACATAGCCTTGTGTTGGTTCAAAACATATTTTCTTCTTAAGAATCAAGATTTCAGAATATGATGTTGGCTTATGCTACAGCTAAAAGATTTAAGATGAAAACACAGTCTAGAAACTCAGGCTGACACCTTAAGCTGCTTTTATTTTAGCTCAGCTTTCCTGAGATTCCCTTCTGTTTCCAGCTCTCGTTGTTGCCTATTTTTCATATTTCTAGAATGTAATTAGGAAAAGCCTTACGCAATTATAGGTGCTTCACAAAACCTACAAAGGATCTGCACAGATTTGGTAGGACATGGTGAGCAAACATTAGGAGGGCAGCGTTTCTGATTGAGTGTTGGTCTAACACTCACATTATTTGAGTGTGAAATCCCAGCATCGCATCATGCCAGACCCCTAGGAGTGTTGCATTTGCTTGACCATAGGCAAATGTTTGCTTACCTGAGCGTAAATGTTTGACAGCCTGTAAAAAAAGGTGCGGACTGACAGGCAGCCCAAACTGAAGTACGGGCTCAGGCCGGTGGTGCTTGGAAGCAGTGAGTTTGGAATCGTTCGTGGCTTAGCAAAATTTGCCACCCAGCCCTGAAACGAAGGCAGAAATCCAGGTTTTAAGCAGCGCAAGGCGACACATCCAGCAATAAAACAGGGGAGAGCTCTCAGCTATCGGCTTCTTCAATGCCACACATGGAAAAGAGTCCCAGCACCTGGGCCTCCAACAAACACTGTCCTCGAGGATAACAAAATCTTGAGGCCAGGTTGCTATCCTCTTCCAAATGTTCCAAAGGATCTCCAAAGGATTCCGAAGGATCTCCAAGCACCTCAGCTCCTCCAAGCCCGGCTTCGAGGCCATGTCCCACAGCCTGGGGGTGCCGTGAAGCCCTGGGCTCCCCAGCAAGGGGGGTGTTTTGCACAACAGGAAACAGCTCTCCAGGTACAACAGCACCACCCTGGAGATATTTTGCTCTTTATTAAATTAGGAGCAGGAGGGGGTTTGGCGCTAACAGGAGCCACCAGCTTCACCCACAACACGGGGACTGACCTGGTTCATCAAGTGCTGCTCCAGGCGCTGCAGCCCTTCGGTCTCCCCTCCCTTCCAGGGGGAGAGGCTCTCCGTGGGGATCTTCAAATCCACAGGGAGAGGCACCCCGTAACACTCGGCCAGGCACAGGTCAGGGGGCCGGCACCTCCTAAGGGGAAAGGGAGGCTTCTTTCAGAGAGGGAAGCAGCGCTGAAAGAGGGAGTAGAGCCTTGTCCACCTTGTCCACTCCATATGCTGAGATCTCCTTGGTCACAGCACAGCCAGAGCAAAGGGGAGCACAGGCAGAGCCAGAAACCCCAGGAACTTTCCTTGGGGAATGGTGAGCTCTTTCCATGAGGGCTCCAGCAGAGCAGGAATCAAGGCAGACCTTCTGAGACACCTGGCCCTGGGCCAAGTGTGAAGAAGACCCATGGCACCACAGGCCATAGCGCCAGGTTGGGCCCTAGCCTAACGTGGAGGAGGAGGAGGAACAAGCCATGGAGCGGCAAGGGCCAGAGCAGGCTCCAGAGCCCCAACCTGCCGCTGGCTTCTCGCCCAGCACGAGAGGCAGGGGCTGGGGGGCCCCTTCCTCCCCGCGTCCCCCAAGGGCCACCTCGTGTGCGAGACCCTCCCATAAACAGGGCGCACGGGGGCTGCTCCGAGGGCCTGTCCCGCTGCAGCCCGCGTGCCTGCGGGGCGAGGTGGCGCGGCAGGGGCTTCACCGGCAGCCCCCTGTGCCGCCATCCCCGCTGCTCTTCCTAACCGGGGCTGCTCTGCCGGGGCGCCCGCCTCCTGCTCTGCCCGCTGTGCCCTGGAGCTGGCCCCTCGCTTCGCTGCTGCGGCCACCGCTGCTGGGGCTGCCCCAAGCCCCCGGAGGCTGCCAGAGCACCCGCGCGCAGTTTTCCCCCTGCAAAAGAGACAAGAGAAAAGGGGGGTCAGGGGAGTGTGGGCAGCAGCCTGACTTCTCAGCAGGAGCACAAATGAGATGAGGACAAAGAGAAATCTTGCTACTCACCTGGGAAAACTGCGCTCGGCTCTGGTGCAGACGCCGCCAGCGGGAGGTGCCAGTGCAGCCCCCGCAGCACTGGCCTGCCAGGAAGCACACGAGCCGCTTAGCTCTCATCAGCAGGTAACAAAGAATCCAATAAAAATGTGGGAATAAACACAGTAGGGAAAAAAAAAAAAAAAAAAAAAAAAAAAAAAAAAAAAAAAAAAAAAAA
>VZSG01000507.1:592269-615911 GCA_013398315.1 Nothoprocta pentlandii | reverse complement strand
TCCTCCAAAAGCTGCATCTCAAGGTTACAGGTCTGTGAAACCCATCTCCCCAGGGTTTTATGGCTCTTCTGCCAGGCTCATACACAGCCGGAAAGATAAGCCACACTATATTACATTTGGATGTGTAATGAAACAATTTTTGCTTAATACTTTTTGTATCATTCTTTATTTCATCAGTTTCTAGTTTCATTATATAGAACAATATGGAATAAAACACTTTTTTTTTTTGGTGGCTAAAGCATCTTTGATATTTCATTAAAACTTTGAAAATAGAAGGCCCTGACTTTCTTATCTATGAAAATAAATGCCTTTTATGTAACTTGCCTCCTCTTCTACCTTAGCTACTGTGTTAGCCCTAACCACTAACCCTAACCCATAATGGCTGTGAAGTGTTCCTAGTACAGGCTGCCTTTTCGTGCAGAAATCACATGAGATTCATTCAGACGTTTTCCGTTCAATGTTAATGGCATCCTCTCTCTTTGTAAGTTAAAAAAAATCAATGTGGTCATCTGAGACATGGGAAATTGTTTCTATTCACTCAAATTATTTATGGATTTAAATCCCTCATGCCCAAATGGAACAACATTCTTACAGTGATTAGCATTACAGAGACACTGGCACTGATGGAGAGTACAGGGAGGTTTATTCTCTATTCATATAATTTTTACAATGAAGGAAGAAGATGGAGCCCTTGATTTTAGTTTTCATATTCAAAGGCTCTATTTTGTTCCTTCATTGCAATTAGCTCTTACGGGTAAAGAACAGACAATTTTTTAATCTCATAACCAACAGCACCTTCTTTTTTTTTTTTCAATGGGAAGGAATTTCACCGATGCTTTTCATCTAATTGGTAGTATTTGCAATTTGCCTCCTCTTGGACAATGTCCACTAGACATAATCATACCACTTTTGTCATTACTTAATTCTCTATTGGGCTCTGAGAATGTTTCACTTCAGGAGGATGTGTATTGCTTTAGAATAAGCTCTCTCTTGGACCATACAACAAGTACTTGGAAGCATTTCTACTGGTCTCAGAACTGAAAAAAAAATGTTATTTTGTCTCTCTTAATATGTTCTCAAAAACAATACAAAGGAGCTCTGTTGAAATTTAACTTCTTCGGATTCCAAAATATACTGAGGAAGGACAAAAGTCTGAGCTTTTGAGTATTAGATTCTTGGTTCGGGCCACGAATATATAGTTAAAAATATTTAAAGCATTAAAAACCACAGCATCTTGGACAGGGGAGGGATGATGATCCAGAAGAAAGAGATGGGAAAGGGGATTTCATTTTATAAAACAACAGCAAAGAAATAATGTGACAACAGGGCAGAGTTACAAGAAGGCTGTTCCAGAGGGCAGAAGCTGTGAAGAAGAAAGCTTTTGCCTTGACAGTTACAAGTTTTCTTGATGGGACTGGAAAGAGCAAGTGCGAAGTTAATAATGAAGCTAGAGAGAGAAAAATAGAAGTAAGAAGTGACTTGATGAAGGAACACTGAAAAATAAATAAGTTTTCTTTAAATGGATGAGGCTGCACACATGCGTTGAAGAAACTTACAGAGGAAAGTTTTGTCAAAACTTGGAAAGGTAGAATAAGGACTCAGCACAGATTTCAGGCAATATGTATATGGTCAAAAGGAAAGTAGCATTGTTTGCCGCAACAGAATTCTTGTGGGTCTCATTTTTGATTTGCATTCCTGTGTTTAGCTAAGGTTGTACATCCATTGAGACGCTGCAGATGTCCCAGGTCAGCTTTCCACTAGAGGAGAGATTGTTTGTTTGATGCCTGGATTACTCTGAGCATACTTTGGCACAGTATTGATAATTTTCAAGAGCTAATGCTGGGACTTCCTGGTACTGTGTAGCCTGCCTCAAGAAGTAGTGCTGTAGTGCTGCTTAGGAGGCACCGTCCTCCTTCCTCTAAATAGGAAAAACTGCAGCTGCTAACCCTACATAGTCCCCAAGAATTCAGTTTTAGTGTAGACAACAGGACTAGGGAAGTCATTGTTCCCCTGTACTTGGGACTGGTGAGGCCGCGCCATGAACTGAACAATACTGTGTTCAGTCTTGGGCCTCTCACTACAGGAAAGAGGTGAAAGTGCTGGAGCGTGTCCAAAGAAGGGCAATGAGGCTGGAGAAAGGGCTGGAGCACAGAACTTGCGAGGAGCAGCTGAGGGAGTTGAGGTTATTTAGTCTGGAGAAGAGGAGGCTCAGGGAAGACCTTATTGCTCCCTACAACTACTTGAAAGGAGGTTGCAATGAGGTGGGGTTCAATCTGTTCTCCAGAATAAGCATAGACAGGACAAGAGGAAATGTCCTCAAGTTGGGCCAGAGGAGGCCCAGGTTAGACAGATAATCTGGAAAAAATTCTAGGCAGAAAGAGTGGTGAAGCATTGGAAGAGGCAGCCCAGGGAAGTAGCCCAGGGAAGTAGCGGAGTCACTACACTCTGCTAGATGGGACTTAGGGACATGGTTTAGCAGGTATTGTGTCGAGGGGCTTACAGTTTGACTCGATGATCTTGAAGATCTTTTCCAACCATAATGATTCAACCATTCTACAATACACACATTGAAAAAACACTCAAGCCATAGGGTTTTCTCCTAGCCTACATACTTATATCTAGACTATCCACAAGACGTTCATCTGATGTTTCTTATCACAGGGCTTGCCCCTTAATTCCTTCTGGCTCACTCATGGCTTGGGTTCATAGCTTTCCCAAGCTTAGCAGAGGTGAAGGTGGAGAAGCCTCCCAGACTGGGGAGCGAGCCAGTGCACTTACTGATACAGACTATTCTGTCTGCTATCACACATTCACACTGTAAAGAGAAAATTAGTCCAAGAGTCAATATTTGATTAACTCTGCCAAGCAGACTAGCTCAGCATCAAAAAAGAAATCTCAGCATAATAGGTTCCCCGCCTCCAGAAAATGACTTGAGTGCAACAGCACATTTTCCAGAGTGCTGTGGAAGAAAATGTTCTTCCACGTTTCAGTCCATTTCATCCATACTTCAAAAAGCAACAAATTTAAAATTGAATGAATGCAACCTCATTTTAGTCCTACATCAGAAAGGGCATTAGTTTGGAAGTACTTTTGTACTTTATATAACTAGATTTTTTCAGCTTGTTACTTTTTCTCCCTTGGGGCAAAGGCTTTGAATCTAATGCAGAAGATTGAAGAACCTGCTACATGACATGAGCTGTCGCATATTCTCTTAACTTCACTGACCTCATCTGATTTTATGTGATATATCTATACAAACAAGATAGAACTAAAAAAAATCTAATTCTTGAAACCATCACTATCAGCTCTAAAGCCTTTAAAATGTGCTTTGCTCAGAACAATTAGTAAATGCATTTGTTTAACTTGTTCCTCTATCTGTTATTTCTGAAGATCAAAAGATAATGGTGTGCTCCTTTGAAGACAGAAGACAAATTGATGGAATTTAACATTCGTAAATAGTATTATTCCTAAATTACCAAGAGAAGTTATTACATCTTAACTATCTCAGGATGAGACTGACATGTAATACAGGCAGACATATCAAGTAAAGTGCATCTGGCTCATCATTGAAGCAATTACACCAGAAGGTCGATGATCTCCAGAACTAATGCAGTTTGTTTTCCCCTGGATTTCCATCTTTGGGTTGATTAATATTGACCACTGGGAAAGTGTGAGTTAGGTATGAACCTTTCTGATACTGACGGCAAATAGATATATATCCTCATATGTACTCTCTGCCTCTGCTCTCTGACAATATATTGAGTTAAAATTGTAGCCTTTTTCACCAACAAAACACTTACACTTTCTCCCCTCTGCACAGACAGCTATTTTAACAGTAGGTACCAGAGCTGAAATCAACTCACTTCAGACATATGGGTCAGATTTGGCAAACAACCAGACAGCCAAATTCAAACATAATAGATAAGAAATCTCATCACTGTGGGAAACCACAGACATTATACTGAGAAGCTTGCAGAGCTTGGGGCAATAATAGGTATGGGCTTAGGCTATTTGTTGCTTAGAGGACACAAGCAAGAGGAGGGTGACACTTATTTGTGAATAAGTCAAGTCATAGGCAGCAATCATATAGTGGTATCTGTTTTTACAGCCCTAACTGTAAGCAAGATATTTTAGACAAAATAAATCCTCCTAAGAAGGAGACATTGAAAGTTTGCCGGTGGTCTTCTGGTTGTTTGCAGAAAGGACAGTTCAACAGAAAAAGTCACTCTTATACCACGGGCCTCCTTTCCATGAGGGAATATCAATTTCCACAGTCAGCCAGCCAGGCCTCAGCCTGTCTCCTGAAGCTGTCAGGTCTCAGCCTAAGCAATGGCAATGGGCAATGACTACCTTAGCATTTCAGCTAATCAACAAAACACCCATGAGAGAGGAATCACTCTCAGTGCCCATACGCCCAGCTATCCCTTGTCTGAAGTGCCCACTTTTCAAATGGTGACTAAATGTTACTCATCTCTAGAGTTCATCAGTAAACATTCCAGGTAGGAAATTAAAATGCAAGCTTGGGGACATATTTTATTATGCAGAAATGAATGGAACATAACATATACTTTGCAATTCTACAGAAACTCACGAACTGAGTGCCAGATTTTTATTGTCAGTTTTGCAACTGAATAGTTTTAAGAATCTGGTCTGAATGTGTATATTTTTCCCCTAAGCAAAA
This sequence comes from Nothoprocta pentlandii, assembly GCA_013398315.1. Classification (NCBI taxonomy): domain Eukaryota; kingdom Metazoa; phylum Chordata; class Aves; order Tinamiformes; family Tinamidae; genus Nothoprocta; species Nothoprocta pentlandii. The sequence continues at coordinate 611,230 of VZSG01000507.1, read as the reverse complement.
TTTTAAAGTTTCAGTTAAGCCAGTTCAAAATTATGCTCCTTAAAAGACTGACTAAATGTAGTCCTGTATATAATACTTTTTTTCTAGTAGCCAGTTTATTATTCCAACACTACACCCCAAACCCAAAGGCTGTGTTCATGTGAGATAACACTCTGGCAGGGTCATTGACAATTGGTCACTCAACTATCTATGAGGTATGGGTTATCTCAGCCTAACATACACCTTCTCAAACTCATATTGCTTAATCCCCACTCATTTTTCACACGTAGATCCTTCTCTTGAACATTAGGGTGTGGATTTGAAAGCATTACATATTGTACAAATCCTAAATCCCGCCGAGGCAATTCTAAGGCAAACACAGTCTTAGGCAGCATGAGTGCTGACATAAAGCCAGCTTAGGCAAGCATGTACCTTCACAGCTGAATTCCTTAAAAGCAGTCTGACTTAGGCCTGCAAGTGAAAATTCACTATTATATTTGACAGTTTGTTTAGATCAAATCATTTTCTACTGGAAATCTCCAAGTTTTCCTGAAGTTATGCTGATTTGCCCTGGCAATTAACAGGTAAAATAGCATACATACTTATATATAGCATATAGTACAGCTGAATTCACAGTGCTGTTTTCAAGGAGTGTGTCATATAGTGTCTGCTTCATGAAGCCACTAGATGCTATAGAAAAATGTGTCTTAATACACTGAATTAACTGCAAAATCCTATGTGACCATGTAACAGAAATACACAGTAAATGTTCTAAGTTAAGAAATTGTATATCTACCTTCAATGATACTTTTCAGCTATGGCATGATCAGGCACAGTCCAGGCAGAATCTTTTGTATGGTCTTATCCTTACAGTTTTAGTAATCTAATTATTTATTATAAGGGTTGGGATTTTGGTTGCAATAGGGGCCAGATAAGAAAGGAGATAAGAGAAAAATATTTCATAACCTATCTCTTCTGGCTTGTAACAAACTGCGTAAGCTGTATGGAGAAAACCATCCTTGGAGGACTTACAGAGATGCCGAGAAAGTCTTCTTCCCTCTCCCTCCACCTCTAGAAACTGCAAAAACATCCATTCTTTATCAGAAATTCAATGAACAAGCATCAGATCACAAATCCTTTTCCTGCTTAGGAGCTTTGTAGAGCATGCAACAATCCTTGAACTAGATGCATTCTTCATGGTTACGTAAAGCGAATTAATCCTTACATCTCCAATCTGTCCTGAGCTGCCTGTGAGATGAGCTTGGAAGTGCTCTGAGGACACAGAGTTGGTGATATTGCTAGCAATTACTGCTTACACATTTTGAAATCTATGTCCATATAGGGCAACATAAAGATCCTTGAAGTAGTAATATGCAACACTGTTGGTATCTCCCCTAGGAAAGATTTCAGTGCAAAAGAACATTGTGGGAGAGGTTTATTGACCATGTTACATCAAACAGAAGATTTTCTTGGACTTTTGACCAATAGATACACATAGATTTTCACAGTGCAATTTTCTTCAGTTCATTCATTAAGCCTGTGAAAATCCATTCTTCCTTTCGAGAGGAATACGCCAAAGCACACACAGCAGAAAAACATGTATGGATTCACAGAGGTAATATGATTTTGGGCCTTTCTTTAGATCAATATCCACATCCTATAGCTGTTAGTGATGTCTCAATTACCTGACTTCCTGCACTATCATTCACAATCATGACTAACATGTTCCTCTTCCTGAATCTTTACTACTTTCTATAAATACAATTGGAGTTTTTTTTCTCCTTTTTTATTATGGTATGCAAAGCAAAGAGAGGCATTTGCTGCAAAATAAACTGAGTCTCTTGTGCCTTTGCCATCACTTTACTCTAATCTGTTTTCATTTCTTTCCTTTATTTTTAACTCTGATTCTATGCAAAGCATATCCAACGAGGTATATAATTCTGTACATTTTAAAGCATGGGAGTGGTGGCCAGCCTGAAGACTAGCATTTCCCTAATGCTGTCTAGGAAGATATTTCTTAATCTAAATGCATATTTTCTGAATATTAATATTTTTAAGAATACAAAATTTGCAAACAAGGCATGATATTCTTTGATCTATGACCAAAATATTTCATTAAATCATTGGTCTATGACCTAATTTAGATTTAGTTAATTTGGATCAGATTCTTCTCTAGAAGTTCCGTCAAACTCCCGAACTGTGGACTGGATGAGTGCACAGTGAAGCGGACTGAGAACTGGCTGGATGGCAGAATTCAGAGGGTGGCTCAGAGTCCCTTTGGAGGCCTGTGGCCAGTGGTGTCCCCCAGGGGTCAGTGCTGGGCCCAGCGCTGTTCAACCTGTTCATCAATGACCTGGACAAGGGCACGGAGTGCACCCTGAGCAAGTTTGTGGATGACCGCGATACAAAGTTGGGTGGAGTGGCCGACACTCTGGAGGGCTGTGCTGCCATCCAGAGGGACCTGGACAGGCTGGCCTGACCAGGAAGGCTGAAGGGGGATCTGATTAATATGTTTAAGTTCATGAAGGGGGAATGTAGGCAGGAAGGGGCCAAGCTCCTCTCCATGGCGGCCAGTCACAGGACAAGGGGCAATGGGTATAAGTTGAAACACAAAAAGTTCCATCTCCATGTGAGGAGGAACTTCTTCACCGTGAGGGTGACAGAGCCCTGGCACAGGCTGCCCAGGGAGGCTGTGGAGTCTCCTTCTCTGGAGGTCTTCCAAACCCGCCTGGATGCCGTCCTGTGCCCCATGCTCTGGGTGTCCCTGCTGGAGCAGGGGGTTGGACTAGATGATCTGTAGAGGTCCCTTCCAACCTTGACTATTTTGTGATTCTGTCATTCTATGAAACATGTAGATGAGGTGCTTAGGGACATGGTTTAGCAGGCATACTATTGAAGGTCTTAAGAGCTGTTTAGATTAAGAATGTCAGCTAGTCAGGTGTATTGCACTGGATGATCCCTTCTAAATGGTGACCTTGGACTTGACTGATTCTATGATTCTAAGTTGTCCCGGAGGAAGGGATATAAAAACAGCATATAGAGGAATAAGAACAAGTATGCCCCTGCCATCAGCCTATGTTCCAGTACAGAATTGCACAGGGTGCTGCACGCTAGAGCAGATGACAACTGACAACAGTTTGGGGCTCCAGGTATGCAAGATATCTACTAATGCAATTGCTGCCACCTATCAGTTGCTACTTTTGCATCGACAAGCAATATCTTTTACTTGTATCATGGATATGGTGTGTTGTTCCCTTGAAGCTTCCTTGTCCCTCTGATAGATGAACAGGGATTTATATCACTGTTAAAGACCCCAGAAGCTTATGAGACTAAGTAGGTCCAGAAAGATAATTCGTAAAGTTAGGTGAGGAGGACTTACTTATTTTGATGCACTTTGTTTTCCTGGAAAGAACACATCAATGTGAAGGAAAGAGAAACTTCCTGCAAGTATTTCTAAAGAACAAAGCCTCAGGTACCAAAGAGTAAGGCGTTCTCTAAAAAATATATAAATATCCCCAAATATAAATCTATAATTACATCTTTTACTGAGATAGGACATTAATTTTTTGGAATGTGGAATAATATAAAAATCAATGTCTCCAGACAGTTAGGATGAATTAATCATTAACCCCATCCATTGAGACAGGCAGCACTGCAGAAGTCTGCTGTGAGGTTGGACACTGCCCAGCCACTCATCCACAGCAGATGTCCGAGGTACCAAAATAGCCTGTAAACCAAAGCTCTTCCAGCCTATCAGTTGCTGAAGGTAAGGAGTTCGAGTATAATTTTTGATACTAGTGACAACTTGGGGTCTAAAATATCAATACCTTCCTTCCCAACCTAACTGTGCATTAGAGAGATAGAGGTCTACTAAGAAATTTAGAGGGGCCGTACCCTCTTTCTCTTCACCTCTTCTCCTTTAACAACAGTCCAGGAATTGCATGCTCCCACATCTATAACATGAGCATGGTATCCTCTTTCTGTGGGTTCCTATTTAGCTAAAGACTGTCAGCTTGTCAGGTGTATTACACTGGATGATCACTTCTAAATGGTGACCTTGGTATGGTACCTTCATGTCTCACAGAGCTCTTGGAACACTCAGGGGACTCACTTTCTAAGGGAGCAACTGCTGGTTAACTTCTCTGGAAGCAGGAGCAAAGGGCTAACTTTGAGGGTAAAGAGAAACAGAACATTTTTAATCTGTCAGATGTCAGGTGCCTGGCAGGAATTTCAAGAGGTTGAGTTAGAAAAATTAAAAAAGATGAGAGACTGAAACTGTTGAATCACAGTCAATCTCCAGGGCTGACAGTAGAGAGACACTTAAAAGATCACTTTATGGAAGAAGGAAAAGTGGCATCCAAATTACTCAACAGAAAAGATTCTTAGGAATATGGAGCTCTTCAATCTTGAGACCAAAACACAATATATCATAGGGATCTCAATGGAAGACATAAGCAGAGTTGAAGGACAGAAGGCACCTTCTAACTAATGGCTACATCTTCCTATTTATTCAGTTCCTATTTATTATTTACCATTCATTTAGTGGGAAAACAAATCCTTTTTTTTGGACTACTAATATTTCTACCTTTTGTTTTATTTAACTGTCTTTTTCTGTTGTCTATAGAAAACTCATCTATTCCCTCCTTTTTTTCCCCCTGTCTCTCATTTTCTTCTTGTTTTTTTTCTTGCAGTAATTGCATGTTCTTTCCTGTAACCATCCATGATGCCAATGAAATGGTTAATGGAAATATTCAGAGTCACTGAAGAAGTTAAATATTAAGTATGGAAATTAAGCTTCCTATAGCATGAACAGAGAGAAACCGGGACCTCCAGAGAGTCATTCACCCCATCTACCCGTTGACTGTAGAGAGTTAAAGCCTAGAAAACTGGTTTAAACACGACTCTTGAGTTTTAGATCAAAAGATTCCCATGTTTATATTGCTGTGCTCAGTAATTGCTGAAGAAATATATAAAGAGGCCTGTGCTTTTTGCTTATGTACATTTCAGAACTACTTAGTAATCATGTATTAGAGGTACATTCTTTACTCATCTGAAAGCTTAGGTTCTGCAACATCATTGGCTCACTTTAAAATCTCAGGAGGGCCAAAGTCCTACTTACATATTTGACACACTTGGTGGAGGAAAAAAATATAGGTAGGAAGCAGGAATTGTGCTCTGAGAAATAAGCTCATGCAACATGGTAGAGGAAAACACTGACACTTCTGTTTTGCCCAGGGTCACCTCTGGGAAACTGACTTGTCAAGTTCTTGCCGAAAGCATCAATGATGTGCATAATATTACTCCAGAGGCACAATTTTGCTCATCATATGATGCTACTTCAATTCATCTCCTCTCAGAAGGCCTTCTTTTTTTGATACAGATGACCCGTTTCTTCAGCATCTCCAAAAACAAACATTCACTTCTGTTTACCACAAGGATAGGAGTGAGTCTGCATGCTCATGTGGCTAACAGATACTACAAATTAGCCCCTAGGCTTTGAGATTTGTTCTTCATAAGGAATATTTTCGCTGTTGGTGAAAATTGTAACTGTACTGGTATAGGAAAAATAAGAAGAATAGATAACTAGATAGCTTTTTGCATTATTAGATAATAACCTTAAAAATTTAGACTTAGCTCATTTGCCTGAAGGCTTCAAGTTATTTGATAAAAATGCAGCTAAAGAATTAGTAGTGAGTTTAAAGGTAATGACAAGACGACAGTGGCAGCTTAGCTATTTCAGACATCCTGGAAGTAAAGATAAGAACGCGCCCTTTCTCACTTCAAATCAGATTAAATTCCCCAAAGATATTTTTTGTAAAATCCAAAAGCCAACTAATTAATCTGGCCCTCATGTATTAGGTCAAGTACCTAGCCAAGTGGACAGATTTCCAACTTTCACAGATAAACTTTAATAGCTACAGAGTAGTCAGTTTTGATCAGCTAACCTTAGAGCAGATCCATGTATTTCATTTGTGATTAAATGCTGTAGTAAATACAGACTAATTCTGAAGGATCCTGTTTTAAAAGTGGATCCTATATTCTAACTGAAGGCGGAGCCTTAGAATATAAAACATGGATTTTTTTTTTTTTTAGTCTGGAAACTTCAGACAACCTCTCTAATTAACCTCCTTACAACTTTAAACGAAAAGAGAATTTAGGACATGAATATATGAACTGAATTGAACTCAACTGAATTGAATTGAATGGTATATAAGTGAACTTCACTTAGCTACTACAATACCTAGATAGGATCATCATCTGTAATCCCTGGATAAGGAAACTTTCTCATTTAAAGCAAGGATTAAGAGAAGGAAAGAAAAAAAGGACTTTAGAAGCAACTATTGCAGGAAGAATATTGAGCTGTAGACCCTTAGATTTTAAAAACATACAGAAGAAATCAAGAATACATTTCAAGATAATGTATAACAAACAGGAGGAGGAGGAGGAGGAGGAGAAACTAAAAGTATAACTCCCTTCCAAGAAATCAGACTATCCAGGTGTCCTGAAGGAGTTATTAGCAAAACAGTCACTCCCTCTGTCTGACTTATATGAAATAATACATAAAACTAAAGCCCATTTTCATATTTTCACCAACATCAATCAAAATACTCTATTTCAGCTAGCTGATTCCTGGGCAGCTTAGACTATAAACTGTTTAAAGAGAGGGGGATGGGACACAGTTGACTTTTTGTTTCTACTTCTACCAGTCAAAAAAAAAAAAAAAAAAGCCTTGATAAAATGAGGAAATATGCAGATTTTAGGAGAACAGTATATTAAACAAAGGAAGGAAAACATTCTAGAAAAACTTCAGTCAGGATCTCTAAGCAGGGATCTTGATCTTCCTCACAGAGGCTGTATGTATATATACATATATGAATGAATATACTATATGTCACCACAAGGTCTAGCTTAGTACCACCTGCTAGCACTCATAAAGAGTTAGAGGAAGAGAAAACTCAGAGTTGCAAGGTGATTTCCCATCATTTTGTCTCCATCAATTCTCATTTCCTGTCCAAGAACAGGTCAGTAGCCTTCTAGCTCCATCTTTGCCTGAGTCACAGAGAAATGCTATGACTCATAACACTTCAAAAGAACATCTAAATAGAGTGAAACTATTGGTCTTTAGAGATAAGGGTAAAATAGGGATATCATTTCCTGAAATAGAAGAAAATATGAGACATCTTTGTAATACACTCTTCCTGTCATTGACCTTGTTAAGCTATTAACAAGGACATCCCTTAAATATGTTAAATCATTTCATAATAAATCCATTAACTGAGATCTCTTGATAGATAGTTTTAGGAAGATGTCATAGTGAATAGCTGATTTGGGAACTGCTTAAAGTTGATATTCAGTTTGATGTCACAGACAGTTCACTCTCTGAGTTGAGCACACAGGTGCCTCAGGCACTTCATACAGTTCTGCACCAAATGAAAATCTAATCACTAACAATTATTTTCATAAGTGAAAAAAAAATCGATGATGGGAAATAACCTCTTATTCCAGGATGTTTTATGAAGCTCTGGATTTTTTTCCTATCCATGCAGTTTGGCCCTGTCTAGACTGAACATGAGAACAAAGTAGGAATGAAACAAGGATTTTAGAAACCAGGTGCAGGAACCACTGGCTTCCCAAAGACTGTCTGAAAATCTCTACATTTAGGAAGTTGGATCAAATGATTTGAAAGAGCATTCTGGGATCCAGTGATGCCTAAGTCACCACTTTTGACTGTTTTCCAATTTTCATTTGAGTTTCAGTACCACAGTGCTCTGGTCCTGTGCAGACACTACATATCAGTATGCATATGGGCTTGATGTTGTCATGTGTTCTCTAACAAAGGAAAGATGTTGAGGCACACATTTAATGGGAGTGTGGAAGCTAATGTATCAATTCTGGAGTGCTTTCTTGAGCCAAATAGTAGGGCTCCAAGTGTGTAAGAGAGGTTATAATCACACTACATAGCACTCAGTCTCACATCTCCCTCAATACCCATGTGGTTTTAAGACACAATATTTTGGAGGCTTTGTGAGGTGGGAAGGATATTTGGTTGTTCTTTTTCCCTCTTCATAGTACCTGAAAATAATGTGAAGGCTATATGTTAGCCTGCTATTACCGCGTTTTAGAATATAAAACTCAGTATTGTATATCCAGAGATCTTGTATAGGGAAAATGCGAGAGGGCAAAGCCCCTTGTGACGGTACTGAAAGAGAATATAAAGTAATGAGAACACACCATGGTACAGTCATATCAACATCATTTTTTGTATGAAAGCCTTGAAAGAATCTAGCACCCAAACCATACCTGGATATCACCTTTGGGAGTGCAAATTGTAGTAACCAGAAGCAAAATCAGAATGTTAATTAGTAAGCAGTAGTGGGAAACTTGGGCTTTCTTCCTCATCCTCTCTATTGATCAACTTAGGCACATCCTTTCAGTGCGCTACTGCAGAAAACCACATTTTGACATTCCTTTTCATAATCTGGGCTCTAGCTTGGGCTACTGCTCCTATTGGAAGGTTGTTCGAAAATTTCATTTCTAATTTCTTCTCATTTCTAGTATAAATTTGTTGAACTCCTTATTTTTGTGCATCTCAGCTCTATTGGGTTGTTTCCCAGCTCATGTACAGATAAAATATGAACTGCTCTATTAAAAGAGTTCAATACTTCTTTAGGATAAAATACAAAAAAACAACAAAACAAAACTGCTCTTTTTACTTTCATTTTGTAAGATAGATTCATCACAGATCTGATCACGCTTTTCTTGCTCTTATTCTCATTTTCATTTCAGAATATTTGTCATGAAACACAAGAAAGGAGACAAAGAAAAAGGGAGATTTGGACGCTTAAGAGTAGCAGAGAAGAGATTTTTTTTTTTTTCTTATACTGTGATTCTATGATTTCTAAGTTTTTTCCTTTCCACAAAGTTCTGCTAACTTTATCTTTCCATGACACTCAGAATGTGTCAAAATACACTTTGTTTTCCCTTCACGCTCCCATGGCAGATTTGCACTATGCCTCCTCGTAGCCTTTTTGAAGTAAAGAATCATCTAAGCTCCAAAGACAAAAGTTTGCCAAACAGTTGCCATCAGTCTCCCTGACTACTAGCTCTCAAATCCAGTGTCTTATGCTCATTTCCTTTTGATATTTTCATGTTATTCCAAGCTGGATTAAATAAAAAGCCTTTTATTAAAAGACATGGACTCTTTAGGGTGGTGGCAGACTATCAATGCAAGGCAATTGTCAGGGAATGTCATCTGATACAGCCAGGGGAACTAGCAAATGTAGAGATCAGTGTACAGTTACATGCAGAAAGCAAAATCCTCTGAATGCTAAAGCTATTTTATGTCTCTTTCAGTATATTTTTTAGTTCATATATTTCACAGTGCACTCTCAACTCAATAAACATAAAAAGAATTAGCATTTCTAAAGCTTTTTTTGTGATCAGAGTAACTCTTTTTCCTTAAGAGAAGTATTAATTGCAACTGCCAATTCATTTTGAAATGCATTGAACTCACCTCTGTAAGAGGGATTCATTTTGCTCAAATATTGAATTCACTGTCATTTCTACATGCCAATCCAAAAGGAGAATGTCAGAGCTTTATGTAAATGATTTGTCAGAGAACAAATTACAGTGATCAGACCCAATACTACTGAACTGGAGACCATAGAAAGGGCTGTTGCAGAACTGAAAAACAAACTTTATGTGCATAGTCACAAGAAAAATAACCCTTGTGCACCATTCTATAAACACACTACCAGCACTGCTTTGAGACAGCAGTGCCTCACTGTCATTTGATGTTCCTAAGTCACAGAAGTCCTTTGAAACAGAAGATCTAGTATCACAGAATGGTTGAAGTTGGAAGCGACCTTTGCAGATCATCTAGTTCAAGCAGGGTCATCTAGAGCACGTTGTCCAGGGTGGCACCTATGTGGCTTTTGAATATCTCCAGAGAGATATTCGTCCATGTGGTTTTTGAGTATCTGCACAACCTCTCTAGGTAACCTACTCCAGTGCTCTGTCACCCTCACATTCAAGATATATTTCCCTGTGTTCAGATGGAAGAGAAACTTCCTGTGTTTCACTTTGAGCCCATAGCCTCTCGTCCTAACACTAGCCAACACTGAAGAAAATCTGGCCCCATCCTCTAGACAACCTTCTTTAAGATATTTGCATACACTGATAAGTGTATGCAAACACAAGACACCTCTCAGGCTTCTCTAAGCTGAAAAGACCCAGCTCTCTCAGCATCTCCTCATATGAAAGATGTTGCAGCCCCCCAATCATCTTTGTAGCTTGACGCTGTACTTTTTTCAGTAGCTCCATGTCCCTTTTATATAGAGGAGCCCAGATCTAACACGGTACTCCAGATGTGGCCTCACCAGGACTGAGTAGAAGGGGAAGATCACTTCCCTCAACCTGCTGGCAACACTCTGCTCCATGCACCCCAGGTGCATTGCTGCCTCCTGGTTTATTCATTGGCCACCAGGACTCTAAATGCTTCTCTGCCGAACTGCTTTCCAGTAGGTCAACCCGGGCTGGTGCTTGGGGTTATTTCTACCCAGGTGCAGGACTCTGCACTTGCCCTTTTTGAATTTCATGAATTTCCTCTGCATCCAGTTCTCCAGTCTGTCCTGGTCTCTGAATGGCAGCACAGCCCCTGATGTAACAGTCACTCAAGTTTTCCCAGACATTATCATCAGACATTCTACTTGGACTACAAAGATTTGGGTTCATGATTTCCTTCTGACTTCCTGCATCATTATTGAGTCAATGTCTTGTCCAGATTCAGGTCCAGGTTCTAACAACTATTTATGTCTTCTGTGCAGATGGCTACATGGAAACCAATCCCATGGATTCTCAAGAACTGGAAAGCTGATCACACCTATGTGTGTGATCACATTTATCTGTAACAGTGAGACAAATCACTAAGCTCCACTGGCAATTTTGACTTCACCTCTGTTAACCGTAACGGGAGCCTTGACACTCACTTCATGTGAAGCCATGCACAATGCAGAAACTTAAATGTAGGTGTTTAGAGCTAAGATAGACCTTACAGTCATATAAACAAGACATCTAAATAACTACATCAATACACTCAGCTCAGATTGGTTATCCATCTGTAAAAATGGTGGTACTGGTACTTTCCTAACACTTGATACAAAAAAAAAAAGGAAAAACAAAAAATCCCTTCATATTGGGAGACATGAAAGGAGCCATAAAATTTCTACAAGAAAGTTATCAAGAGAGCAAAAATAGCTCTTCACAGAAGTGTGAGGTAGGAGGATGAGATACAATAGGCATTAGTTGAAAGAAGAAAGGCTTAAACAGGACATAAAGGAAAACATTCTTCACTTTACGGAGACCAAAACCAGTGTGCTGCCCAAAGATACTGTAAATCTTCATCTTTTGTGGTTTTCAAGACCTTTTGAGATAAAGCCCTGAGCAGCCTGGTCTGCCTTCATACTTGCCTTTGAGTAGGATATTGGACCAGAGACATCCTGAAGTCTGTTCTATTTTGAATTATCCTAGGATTTGATAAACATCTTACATATTACATAGACAAGGAGAAATCTCCCTTTTATGAAAGAAATTCAGAAATCATAAAGATGTTATAAATCAAAAGCAGGAACTTAATTAAACTAGAGAGAAACATTTTCTGTGCTAGGCCTCTAAAAGAACTGAAGTTATCAGTCTCTACATACGAGAAATGTTGCAGCTGAGGAGTTATGTCAGGATTAAACAACACAGTCTTCAAAGTCAGGGATTATAGAATTTTAACTGCCTCTTCCTTTCCTTCAGTTTCTCTTTTCCAGAAGAAAGAAATGGAAACTTCAATGAAGTTAGAAAGGAAAAAACAGGTACAACAACAAAATTCAATTTTAGTGCACTCTCAGTCTCAGCCCAGCAGCATGCTTTCCTGAACCTTTCTAATATAACTTTTTGAAGAAGACTTTAGGGCCTCAGACAAATCACTCAGTGATTTAAGAAGAGGCTCCCAGGCACAAGCAATAATATAAACCTGAATTAGGGAAGAGGCTGAGCACAGGTTTTGTTTCCCTCTTTCAGAGCACGCTACATATCACCCAGCTTGACAAAGTAAATTATAAAGTGCTAGACTACTCCCATTTCCAGGACTGAGGTTTCCTAAGCACATATGAAAGGCCTTTGGGGTGTGATTTAGAGAGAAACATTTAATATGACGAAAGCCCAGGATATAGACGTTTTCACCATTGCCAGTACAGACAGACAAGACACCAGGTGCTTTAAATTTAGCTTTACTGAAGCACAGAAGCACTCTTCCCCACTTTTGAATGGAAATTTTGTGTCAGTATTTTCCCTTCCTTTTTATGTTACTAGCTGCCATAGGTATTAAGGCAGAATCTGTCAGATGCACCTGTTTACTCACCTCAGTTTCATTATTAACACTATTTTCATTTGAGTATTTGGTATAAGACAAGTTCAATCCCTATGGTTAATATTTATATTAGTGGTTCTGCACTTCTATCATCTTTGATACATTTGAAGTACACATAAGAGTGCTGAGTCCAGAGGCATAAGAGCGTGAACTGGCTTTTACTCTCTTTCCTAGCATCAGTAGTATTTCTAAAACACATTTTAATAGGTGCCAGCATGAGCAAAAACAATCAGCTGCTCTCAGCTATACTCTGATGTAATAGTTAGAAGGCCATAATGATTATACATATGTTGGAAAAATGTGAGCAAAAATGTCATGAAATTGTACTATACCAGTTCCATAGCAGTTTCATAGAAGGCATAGATCATTGGGTTGGCAGGATCACCTCATACCCTGTTATCTTGCCAAACCCTGTCCTGAGATAGCAGCATCTCTCTCTATATTGCTTTTAAAGATACTTGCCGGACTCATTCTTAAATAAATCCATGGACAACCTTGCTGAGATGATCCACGTGAGGTGTGTAATACACACATACACACACACAATATCGTGTGCTCCTTCTGCTATCCTTTCTGTCCATGAGCTGGGCCAGTTCCCTCCCACAGCAGTGCAGCAGGTACCACCAGGGCTCCCTCCAGGCCCTCTCTGGAGTGACTGCTGAGCATTGTCCCTGAGCTGCCGTGTCCAAACCTGCCCCCAGGGCCCCAGCTGTGGCCTTACTGCAGGGAGCAGCGTGCCACATAACTACAACTGCCTACCTATCACGTAGCCCAGGGCAGCAATTTCATTAAATCCAGGTTTCCCTCATTTCCTAATGTAGGTGACGTCACTGTCCAGAGCCTTAGCAACACCACCACAAACAACAACAAAAATCAAGAAAAAAATCTTCATTTTTCATTTACTCACAAAACTCATCTGAGGACATGGAGAGGACTACTAGTGACTTGGACTCTATTATATCTTTCTATAAATGTCTAATATAGGGCTAGACCTCTAATCCTTTTGCCATTGATGATGGCAAACAGTCTAACAACAGTCACTCTATTTAGCGAAGACTTAAACAGAACAGACATTTAATATTTCTTCCTTCCCAGCCTCACTGGTGAATAAGTAAATCTCTTTGCCCTTTGGACACCCATAGAAGTATTTTTATATTCCTACTACTAATGTATTTTTATTATATTATATACAGTTTTGCAACTACTAATTGCTCAGTAATAGTCTCAGTGCATCTTCAAAAAAGTGTGTTGAAATAAGACTACCTTTGTAGGTTAGAAAAAAATGACATGGAAGAGTAGCATGAGGATATTTTGAGTTTCAAGAAATTAATTTATCAACCATCTGCATGGAATGCCTGATTTTCAAAGGGAAAGAGCTGAGTCCCTGGGCCCCCATTTATCACCATTATGGTGAAAAAATGAACTGAATTAAGTTGCCGTAACAGGGATGTGTTTGAATCCAAGAGCTCCTGATCCTGTAAGCCACCCACAGAAGATGCCTCTGCCCCACAGCTTTTGTGTAGAGATGTGCACTGAGGCAGGATGTTTCTGTATGTCATGCTGGAAACTAAAGCCCAGTGAGATCAACAAGTAACTGAGCTTTGTAGGTCTGGCATTGGGCCCAAGAAGAAATGGAGAAGTTTTACTTCATTTTATTTTATTTTTTAACTTCCTCATTTCTCTCTTGATTGTGTAAGCAGTTCTTGAAAGCTCTAGCACACATGAGCAAGGACTTCTGGAGAGAGGAATGGAAGACTACGAAGCATATTTAAAGAGATTAAGAGCCTCTCTCATCCTTTGCAAGTTCACTCCTCACAGTTCCCTAAATCCGGGGCTGCAAATACTTTATTATTGGTAAACTCCAAACTTCAACCCATCTCTATACCTCATCCATCTTATATTCTTCTGAGAGATATATTACCATGACAAGTTTTTCCTCTCTTACTTTGATCCCTATTTCTATCTACTGACAGGAAGGAAATGATTGTAATGGAGCTCATTCTAATACCAAACCAAAATAAATTCTGAGTTACCAGCAGACATTTTTATTGCTGTATGAAAATTTAGCTTCCTTTTTTTTCCGTCTTGCTACCCTTTAATAGGCACGGCTATGATGCCATTTTTGCTGACCAAAAAGCTGTAAGGAATGGAAGTTAAGCCTACTTTAAAAGGATTCACATCTTTGCTTGAAATAGATCTAGAAGTACTAACACTTGCAACAATTTCAATGGGAATAAAGGTTGCATCAACAGTGAATGCTCAACATCCCACCCTCTGCCTTTGCCCTGAATCAGTATGAAGCCTACCTCTCAGGATCCCATTAATCAGTCAATAAATATCTGTTTCTAGGAAGATATATGCATAAAATTTTCAAAACTTTTATGAAAAGTCTCCAGAAAAATAGAGAAACTAAATAAAAAAACATGAAGCCACTTGGGCATTATCGACAAGATTTTAAAGCCATTTTCTATAAAACACAAAAATTATGAAACACCGAAGCTACTGATCTGATCAACACATGCAATATTCAGTTTTCCAGAAATGGAAAATAATGGACTACAATTATTAATGATGTAAAAGCTAATGTATAAATACACAGAACTGCCAATCCTAGGGTGAACAGAAGAGACACTTCTTGTTAGGTTACTGCTAAGATTACAGCTCTAGTTCCTGTGAAAATTTGAATTTATGTAATTTCAAAATGAGTTTTCAAAAATTTCAGTACTTCAAAAACTTTTTAAAGTTGCTGCCATAATCAAGATCAATAGTATACTTAGTGAAGTATTAGGTCTCCAAAAATGTACAGTATGGATCCACCTTAGAAAGCACTACCAATTGATTTGGATGCTGCTTTTAAAATCTCAAGCCTTCACTGAAGTTGTAGAGTGCCACATCTCTGCTTTTGGTACTTAATAATGCTTCAGCCTCTTCAACACTAATTAGATTTTCCTAAAGAATAGGAAACAAACATTATCAGATTTTACAACAATATCACCAAAGTAACAATTGAAATCAGCTAAACAAATCTGAATTGGTTAGCATACTTCATCATGGAACTACCAAAATAAAAAAGCAACCTGCACAGTGAGCTCAGGTGTTACCATTGGTTCCGACACAGCTGAGAGTCTCAGAGTAGGTAACTGGTGACAATCACTAAATGCTTCCCACTGAGTTTACCTGGTGCACATTAATTTTCCTAAGATATCCAAATATCTTTTAAAAAAATGGAAATCCTGGGTTGCTAGGTCATTGAGGTACTCTAGAAAATTCTACTCCTGGCTTGAATCAAATCCAGGATATGAATTCAGCTTTACCCCAAAATCATTTCTAACAGCCAATTACTTGCAGACGCAAAGTGAGCTAGTTTTAATTCAGCATGTAGAAAGCCAAATTCAGAATTATGAAGCTATCACCTCTAGTCCTTTCCTCTTCATCACAGTAGCAGATGGCATCAAGGACCAAAAGGGCAAGAAAATATTTACGACACTTCACTACCTGCTGGTGACTGTGAATGCTGAGGGCCCCAGGTGCAGATCACACAGCGAGCCCTATGTGGCATCTCATAATTAACACAAGATGTCAGCACATAGACGAACAAGACCAAATTAAGGTCAATAAAATTAAGTATGTGTGTGCAGGTATACACAAAGGAAAAAAAAATTAAAATCCATCTCCAAGTATGGAAATTCTACAGCCCCTCTGGACAATCTGTGTGCCAGCCCTTGGGCACTTTCAAAACATTTTTTCCACCTTCTATCTGATCAGAACTTGCCTTGCTGCAACATGTGAATGTTGCCCCCAGCCTTCTGCTACATGCCTCTGAGGAAAACCTGGTCACCTTTCTTCCAAACCTCCTTTAGGCAATTGGGGACAATTAAGATCTCCCTTAAACTTCTTTTCTCCAGGCTAAAGTGATCTTGTTTCCTCAATCTGTTCTCATACACCTTATGCTGCAGCCTCTTAAATAGCTTGGCGCCTGGAATAGATTCTGCCTATTTTTTAATGTGTGTGTTTTACTGGGAGTCCCAGACTGGATAGTGTTACTTGCAAAGCCTCACAAGCAACGAACAGAAGGGACACATCAATTCCCTTACTTTGCTGTCTACAATCTTGCTAGTGCAGGCCAGCATGTGTTTGGTCTTCCCCCTCACAAGGGCATGTTGTTGATCCGCATTTACCTTGTGTTTTCTCTCCAGTCTGGCTAAAAGGATACTGTAGTACATCTAGTCAAAAGCTTTTCTGAAACCAAGATGAGACTTTGCTTCTGCCAGCACCTCAAGCCCTGTCATGTAGAGCTGCTTTTGAGCCAGTCCCAGCTCATGCTGGTGCATGGGGTTACTCTATCCCAGCTGCTGCAGCACTTCGCATTTGTCTTTGCTGAACTTAAGACAGTTTCCATCAGATCATCCCATCAACTTGTCCAGGTCCCTCTGAATGTCAGCCCTGTCATCCAGGATGTCAACCATTCCCCTCAGTAGCATCACTGTGACCTTGCAGATCCCTGCCCCAAACATCCTCTATTATGGGTCCTCTGTCCTCCAAGCCCTCAGATACATGGGAGGCACAAGCACAGATTTGTCAGAAAAAAAACAAGGGAAAGCAGACACTATGATGTATCTCAGGCTTTTCTGTCTCCTTCCCCACTAAGTCATCTGCCTCATTCAGATTTCTACCTACGTAACCTTTTTCTCATTATTATTATCCTGGTTATTTACTTCCACTATACTTACAAAGCAAAAAAAAAAAAAAAAGCTACACACAATTCTCAGGGTGCCACCATCCAAGTGTCATGAAATATGTGACACTAAAACCAACATATGAACACAAACTTACAATGTCAGCTTTGAAATTTGAAAAGCTTTAAATTCTTTAGCAGCAATAACTTCAGATCAAAACAGATGGCAGTATTTAATAGTGGTATAATGATTGTAATTAGTGTATATTAGTGGTGCTTCTTAGTGTAGAAGATGATGTGGCCAAATTCTGCCTAAGTGGTGCATTTGGTAACTTGTCAGGAGGCAGAGAGACTACCTTTACTTTATACATACTGAAAAAGATTGGTGAATCAGCTTTCATTACAAGCCACCTTCAGGAAGAAACCTGTCTTCAGCAATGCTTTTGCTGCTCCAAGAACTCTGTCTGCACTTATTCATTCATAATCATTACAAAGTTATGTCCCTCAGCAACCGAAGCTCTTAGTTATTTGGCTTACATATGTAGCACTCATGAGAATATTGCTAGACCTGTATCCTATCCTCTGATGCCCAAGCTCTAAGAAGATGTTCAGCAACCAGAGTAGACATGATAAACATGTAATAAGGGAAAGTAATTTGTTACTGTGAAAAGCACTAAGAGTTCTGCCTGTTAAACAGGGAATAACTTAAAGGTGGGGGTTAAGTTCTTGCACAGAAAGCAAATAGTTACTGAAGAGTTAATTAACCTGATTAGACAAAACCAAAAGACTTTCAATTTCAAAACCAACAGAATTTCAAGGAAGATTTATAGAAGCTAGAAACAAAGGCAGTTTCTAGGGTGGTTTAGCAATGGACAACCAGACAAGAAAGGCAAATGAGAACTGGGTGTTTTTGTAGACGATACAGTCGGGGTTCAGCAGCTACAACAGACATTAGTGTAGAAATCTTATTTGGCCTTAAAACAATAAATCTACACATCTACAGAGATGAAATCTTGAAAGGCTCTGTACTCTCTCCCCTAAACTGAGTGGAAGGCAGTAAATTTAATAGAAACCCTTGCATTGCAACAGCCCATCTTGTTAATCATTGCCCACAATGATCCTAACACACTGCTGTGCTCAAATTATGCAGAGTTCATTACACAGCTGAAATACAGTACATTATTTTTTCATGCGCAGCATAAAATAAGTTTAGAGAGCAGAATCACTAGCAGAGCAAGTGATCATAAAAACAATAGTAATCAAAGAATGTATCCAACCCAGATTTAATAAAGGTGCGGTCTGTTTGTGGGCTCTGAACATGAAGAAGTCATGCCACTCCTGCACTTGGAGCAGCTCACTTTGTCTCAGGCACTTACTGGTAAGCACTGGAGACTTAAAGCTGTTTGCTTGGCAAGCTTCCATTGATACAAGATTAATGATTTTTGTTGTTAGTAACTGAAAGAAGCGACTTCCTTTGTTGTTGTTTTTAAATTCCATTCCCCTTTTCAAGGCATCTGCGTCCTGGAAATTTCAACTGGCAATAAAATATTTTAGTCCACTCAGCATTTGCTTGTAACAGAAACGGAAGTTACACAGATCAGCAGTTCCTAGACTATAACCTGTGAGTTGGTTCAGAGAACTGTAGTAAACAGCAGAAGCTGCTAACATATCTACTCCATACAGCTGTACTCAGAGAGGTGGGAGAAAGCAGGAGCACTGACAGTGGCCGAGCACCGTGTTTCAAGATGAGCTACTAGTATTCATTCACTGAGAAACAAAGCTATTCATGGAAATAGAGCTTTGTGAAATACAGTTGGCAAGTTTGGCTTTGAGCTGATTACATGCTGCTAAGATGCAGCTAGAACCAATTGTCTCTGCTGGGTTCATTTTTT
>VZSG01000507.1:570237-581419 GCA_013398315.1 Nothoprocta pentlandii | reverse complement strand
CAACAAAGATGATTAAGAGACTGGAGCATCTATCGTATAAG
Organism: Nothoprocta pentlandii; assembly: GCA_013398315.1. Taxonomy (NCBI): domain Eukaryota; kingdom Metazoa; phylum Chordata; class Aves; order Tinamiformes; family Tinamidae; genus Nothoprocta; species Nothoprocta pentlandii. The sequence goes on along the minus strand of VZSG01000507.1, from coordinate 581,378 downwards.
GAAAGACTAAGTGAGCTGGGCCTGTTTAGGCTGGAGAAGAGAAGACTGAAAGGAGATATGATCAATATGTATAAACACTTGAGGGGAGAATGTAGGGAGGAGGGGGCCAAACTCTTCTTCATGGTGGCCAACGATAGGACAATGGATAACAGGTACTAATAGAAACACAGGCAGTTCCATCTCCACATGAGGAAGAACTTCTTTACTGTGAGGGTGACAGAGGCTGCCCAGGGAGGTTGTGGAGTCTCCTTCTCTGGAGATCTTCCAAACTTGCCTGGCTGCCACCCTGTGCCCTGTGCTCTGGGTGTCCCTGCTGGAGCAGGGGGGTTGGACTAGACGACCTCCAGAGTTCCCTTCCAACCTCAACCCTTCTGTGATTTGGTGAAGATGCTATTAAGAACAGACATGCTCTGCTCAGCACTAGTACATTGGTGCTGCATAATGAGAGATTTATTACTTGTTGTGTCTGAGGCAAGAGCCCTGCATGGAGTTGTCCTGCTGGCTAAGGAGCTCATGCAGAGTCGCATCCTCTCTTCATATCTTTGGAAAGTATTATTCAGTAACTGAATGAAGGGTGGGGGGGGTTAGGAAGAGGAAAGAATACATTGTTCGGGAGGACGTTGCAGATGTCCAAGCATAGTGGGACAATTGGAATTGTTCATGAGTGCTTGAGTGGCTACTGCAGCAATGCACCTGCAATGCAAGTGTGCTCTCCTCTTGCCCTCCTGCATTCCAGAAGGGCAGCAGCACCTCAGTCAGTGCCACTCTCGGCCAGGACAAAAAAATTACTTACCCACCCACCATCAACACATCCAGGCCTCTCAGTCAAACCATAGTCCCAAAATACACGACACTCTTTCAGCAAATGATTTAAAATACATTTTTAAGAATATATGTATAAAGTCAAATTTAGTAAGGAATCCAGGCTCAGTCACAGCTCAGCTACACAGCTGTCCAAGGGGAAGGCAGTTAAACTTGGTACATTTGACTTATGGAAAATACTTTACTGACAAATTTTAATGTTCATTAATGTTAGACTATTTGTACTCTTTAATGACTGTTCTGAATGCACTTTTCCCATCTGACTCTTGACCAGGCCACCTACTTTGCTCTCTGTTTAGAGGCTGAAGCTGAGAGCAAACCCATGTAAGAGTAGCTGCAGACAAAGAATGAAGAATAGATTTGGGTTAGCAAGCATCTTGAGAAAGTACTCAATTCAAGTTGGGAATACCTAGAAAAGGAAAATGTGACTGGGATCCAAAAAAGACACTTGCACCACAAAAAAAGTGAGAATTCTATGATCCTCTTCTGTAATCACTATTCATCTAGCTAATTACCTTGAAACAAGGTGTAACATTGAAGTCTTTAAAGAAAAATAGGAGCACGATAGCTTAAAATCATCCTTAACTTTTCTATCTCTTCTTTTCTCCTCCAAAAGACGCATCATCTGGCATGAATTACCCTCCTGTCTGCATGACTGATACCAACCCTGTACTAGTACGAGAATCTCATTCACCCAACTTGTTGTATAGCAAGATGCTCCTACATCAGAGCCACTTCCTAACGCTCCACTGTGAGGAATATTATCGCACATTGTAAGTCAGACACTAACAGCTTCCATCACATTTTTTCCTGTCTGAAACAGAAGAAATCTAGAGTCAACATTAGATGGTCTGGGTTGTATAGCTAGGTCAAGCAAACACATTTGAAATTGTTGTTGGGTCAATTAGAATGTGGATGGGCAAGAGAAAACAAAGGAGACAAAAACACACAATAGAAAAAAAAACAAACAAGAAAAAAAAATCACAGCACAGGACAAGCATTCTGAAAATGTTTCATTACTTTCCTTAAATATCCCTGAAGCACTTAGTATACAAGCTAGACAACCAACTGACATTGCACATTCAGTTACAGTTGATGAAAAGTAAATGAGCAGTAATCTCTCAATGATTTGACTATTTTTCATTTGCCTAAAAACTCATAAAAAACAGCTCCAGAATGAATAACCTTCCTAAGCTCTGACCCAGACTCCTTTGGGGAAATATGTAGGAGCAGTTTCCCCTCTGGCCATGGACCTAGGATGCTGGTGCTCTCTCCTGGTTGTATTCTCCACGACCAGAGTACAAGTAAGTGAGAACACAAGCTTGTTATTATTTTTACCATAAGTTTACCCTTTTGCTCCCGATTTGACACTGAAAAAGCAGCTGAAGTTATATTCTTGTCTGGCTGAATTTTATGTGTTTCTTCATTAAATAAAGATATCAGTACACTGTGTTATTTTGATATACTGTTCCTCTGCAAGCGGGACTTGGGATGAACCTGGTTCTACCACCTCAACATCTTTATCCATTAAAAGGAGTAAGAACAATACTGAGATAATCTCTGCTGTTGCTGCTCATTTGCAGTGTCAACACAGGCATTTCCTGTCCTGGAAAAATATGGAAAATATGGATCCACAAAAAAAAAAAAAATTCCATGAGATAAGTAGAAAAAGAAAAAAAAAATCAGTTACGAGATACATGAGACACTCCAGTTTCTGCCTAGGAAGGGTTAGGGCTTGTAGTAGTTCACTGTAAGCAACTCACTCATTAGCGCCAAATGACTAATCTGCCCATGTCTGATGAATAATATTGTGATCTCTGAGGCTCTTTCCCCATGTTTTAAAGTTGTTATGCATCAAAACAACAAACAAACAGAAAAACAGTTTGACTGCAGATGGAGGGAGAAAACCATTTCTTGACAGAACTCACTGCTTTATCATAAGCCTGTTTTGCTGGTGCTTTGCTACAGCGATGCTCCCCCATAGCCAAGTTAAAACAGCACGAACATCAATGACAAGGACTCCCATATGGCTTAGCTAGGAGTTGGCTGTATTAAACATTCTGGACATATTGCTACTAGAGGCAGGAGCAAGTACTCAGCCCAGCTGCCCCCCTAGTTTGGCTGTTTGCTCACACTGACTTTGTTTTGTACCACTCCAATAATCTCTCTCCAGGAGATGTGCTTAGAACTGAGTTAGCCTGAGCACTATGGAAACAAGCCAGATAGTGGCATTTGGCCAGGAGTCAGCCCTTGCTTGGCCCACTGTTATTATTCATACCAGCCCAGCTTAACTGCACAAGCACAGGACAGAGCTCTGGGAGGCAAAGCCACGAGCGTGACACCCTTGTGGGGGCTATGGACAAGTCTGCCTGGTCTTACTTGCCTTGACGTAATTTGCACAAAATATAATTTGATGTGGATAAGCATTGAATTTAGAATTACCTGAATCACACAAAAAGCGTCTACTACTTTCTGTGGACTGTTTTGGACATTTGCTTGTGCTAACTCTCTTAAATGTTTGCACTGCTCTCAGTTACATTCAGAAAAATCCCAAACGTGGCATGGCTAGTGTCAGAAACTCACTGCAAAGGCTTTTCAAGTTAACATTTCTTTCTATCCCTGCAGAAGCCTCAGCAAGTTGACTTAATGTATTTCTAGGGATGCTCATTAAAGGTATCTCAACATATAAATTCCATATTTTTGATATTAAGTAGATAGTCTGAGCAAGCAAATTATGTGCTAGTATGAATATGGGAAAGGAGCTACAAAATACAGACAAGGACTAAAAACAAAAGAAATCAATGAAACAGTGAGGCTGTTTTGTCTAATGCAGTGGGAAAATATGTGCATTTCCCATAATCAGCAGAGTACATAACAAAGTTTCTAAGAATGACTCCACTCTACAGGGCACTAGGACATCTGAGAGAGGTAGGAGATGGATCTGTACCTCCTCCAGTTTATGTCTGCCTAGTACAGATTGCACAGCTCATATATAACCAGATGATCCTGTTCTAGGACAGCAGGTGCTGAAGAAAACTGCAAACTAAAAAGCTTCATTCCAAGAAGCAAACACTGATGTTGCAGCTTGTTTCTCAGCCTTAAAGAGTCCCACAATCTGCCTCAAGGTCACCGGCAAAACAAGCATCAACCTTGGTCATCAGAGCTAATTCTAGTCATTTATAAAATCAACAACATGTAGATACACACACCCAGACTAGTCAAGCACTTTGTCAGATTTTCCAGCAGGGCAGACACTCTTTGGTCATTAATTAGCAGCTTTGCTGTGTTACCTATAGTTAAAACATTCTCCCCAGTTACCATTCAGACATCCTTAATGCACTCTGGGGGGTAGGGTGGGAGGAAGACTTGTTATCACAACACTACCTTCCCACAGATCGTTGCTTTGGGCTCTACTTGTCTTACGTCAGAGATTATAAAAGAAACTCAGACAGGTTTGAGACTCAGTTAAGTTCAACGTGTTGCTTCAGGATTCCCCATATTTAACCTGAAACACCATAAGAAAGTAGATACTTCTGAATCTGTTCAATTTAGTCCAGTTTCTTTATAAAACAAGTAATCAAAAAATCTGCCATTGCAACTAGATGCTGCTGGGCTTAGCCTCAGAATTGAGCAACATACTCTAAAGCTGTCTGCTTGGGTAAGCAAGGTTGGCACCTTTAAGATGGCCATCCACAAGCCATGAAATTCAGTGCACCAGTACATTTGAAGACATTAAACCTCTACCATAAAATATTTGCCGGTGACAAACATTGGATATTTTTTCACAGCTGATAGTATCAGTAAACAAGAAGTAAACACATCATTTTGACTAGAAAGTTTGTGTTGTTTTTCAAGCAAGAGACCAAAAGTTGCAGAGGCTGGTTGAAAGTGAGCACTCTTCTGTTAAAGGATATTTACATTGAGGCAAGTGAATCATTTTTATAATTATCTTCCTCTATTCTGACAGAAGAGAAGGGGAAGCCTTGCTAGAAATATTCACTAGCCTGGAAGGGGGAAAGCAGGGAAGGAAGGAAAGTCTTATGCACATCACGGAAAGTTAAACACCTGGAGCTTCATGACACTTGTATAATCAACTTTCTAATTAAAACAAGAGACTTCATCTGCTACTTAATCTAACTGCAAAACAGTGCTTCTGTTGACTTGCATGTTAATGTGATGTTTTAAGTATATTTTTGTTTGGAAATCTAATACCTGTACAGATTATTCTCCCTCTTCAAGAGCACACAAAATCCAGGGCTTATCCTGCTACAGCAAGAACGTCCCAGCCAGGCTTTTCCTTCCTTTCTCCCAAGAGCAAGGTTTCTCTTGAAACTGCAGAGCACTATCCACATTCAAAAGTGCTGTAGGGCCATGGAGTGTCATCTCAGATAGCTATGCTATAGGAATATTAAATACAATCGGTATGATACAGCAGTAGCCATTCAGCTTAAGTCCACCCTTTCATGGCTTGACAGTCCTCAGATGCTTTATTGCAGCTTTTATCATTACTCTCCCCAAGTCCATCCTCCAGTATTTCTGGCTGGAAGAGCCTTAGGAACATCTTAGTCTTCTTTTTCATTCCACTTCCCTCTGCAAAAGGATTTCCTCTATTTATAAAAGTGAGTTCAACTTCTACCTCAACAGATGGTTTCTACAGACCACATCAGTGTTCAGAGATCACTATTGTGATGCTTTTGCTGTGACATGGTAAATGAGTTCCAGAAGAAAACATCCTTTGATTGCTGCACGATCTTGCCTCATGGAAGAGCAAGAAAATGATAAGTCCACAGTCGGCCACCCATGTCCTTGGATGAGAGTGAGGTTCAAACCAATGCAACCTGACACTTAATTCTTTCCAAACTAACCTAAGAGCTCTGCTCAGTAATCTCATAAAAACACTTTTCATCTGTTACTGTGAATATTAACTAGAGTCAGAAGATTCACATAGGAACAGTGTAATAAGACATTTATTAAAAGTGCTGTCAGTTACTATTAAGACTTATAATCTAATATTCTTTTTAAAAGGCATCTAATTAAAAGAAAAAAAAAAAAAGCTATCTAAAAAAACATTCTTAACACCATGGTTAGACACATGACCTGCAGTGCTCTATGAAATGTTAGACCAGCTATGTTGATTGGGAGGGAATAGTTCAAGTCCAGGATCCACCATCTTCATTGAAGAGGAAGAACTGCTGGGGGCTCTAAGAGAGACACTTGCAGGTACCTGAAATAGAAACAAAGTCACCAAGAATACCATTTGGCTGGCAAATACAAATATCCTGTCTACATTTTTGCGCGATGCACAATGTGGAAGAGAGAAGTCTCATCCTTCAACATTTCAAAGGGACTACAGTCCAGCACACTTGCACACCTACAGACATAGCTGGATCTACTCTTCTGGCAGGAAAGTTTCTCCTCTCAAGAGGCTGACAGGTACCTCTTTAACATTAACTTCTGTTCCTGAAGCTGACTGCTATGAGAAGTTTGGCAGTTACAGAACCAGTGTGCAAGTTACTGAGACCCAACTGTGCCCATGGCCTCCAAATTACAGGACATTAGCATCCTGGTTACTTACTTTGAGAGCTTGTACTTTTCCTTAATTGCTTGCAGTTGGCAATGGGGAGCATCAAGGCACGCTTTATGTAGGTCAGTCAGGCAAGGCACTATCTCACTTAGTGAATACCCAGTAAATGCAGCAAGTGATTCTGGCTGGTCAGAGGAGAAAGGCCAGAGTTATTTCTTTCAGACAACATCCATCTAGGAGATACATTTCCTACAGAAACAGGAAGGATCTTGACTACATCTTGTCTCACATCAGATTCCTCATTTAGAGCTTGAACAGATTCAAAAGTATCTGCTGTCAGCGTCACTTAAGGTCTTCGGTACTGAGAAGTCTGACAAAAAGCTGCCACTCCTCCCTCTAAACAAAGGAGAGTTCGTTGCATAGATCACCTTGCTTCTGGTTCCTGTTCCCTGCTAAAATTATTCCTCCAGCATACAGATGACATGCCCATCAAAGTCCCTCAAACCATTCAAGCTCTCCTCCTTACCTGTAGAAAGCTCCCAATTCCATTTCAGGGGAGAGTTTTCAGGAATCAGGGATAGATAACGTCTTAGGTACAAACTTAAGCAAGCAGAATAACAAGGTTCTTTATTTCAGATCAATTTAAGCACTCATTCAAATAGTCCCATAAATTCAGAAACAACCACTCAATCCTAGGATTTGGGGCTTTGCAATACATACTGCTAAGCTATTCTTTCTACTCTCAGCCTAGTTCTAATGACAATACAAAATGCTTGGCTTGACTTTCATTAGCATGCAGTTGTTCTTACCCAGAAACGCCTGTTCACTGTATAGTTTGCTAGACAGTAGGCTGCTGCAGCAGTCTGGGAAGGAAGGTACTTCAGAAATGGATCAGCTTCAAGGAGACTCAGTTCTGCAAGATACTGAACGAAACAATAATAATAAAAAAGATGTTTTTCAAACAAGACAGGTCAATATATGTGCATTTAAACTGCTGGTTGATGGTCTCAGTTTCATCAAAAAAAATGCTACATGTTTGGTGGGCACAAGTCATGAATTTTGAGTAGAATTCCATTCTTGTCAATCTGATCACAGAAGTACTTTCAGTCTGTTTCAGTAGGAAGAAAAAAAAAAAACCAAAACCCAAAGCCAAACTACTCACCTGCCCCAAACATACACCACATAAGACCACACTTCTGTCAAATCTTAAAATAATCTGTACTGTAATCTGCAGCTCTGATCCTATCACCAGCGCTGAGACAGTTTAGGAAATAGAAACCTGAATCTTATAAATTCTGTAAGGAGAACAAAGATGTGCTTTTCATCTCTAGATCTGAAGATCTAGTTGATGTAGGCAGACTTCACTGAGATCTGAGCCCTATGGGCAGCTCTAAAAGAATAAAGTCTGGCCTCTGTCGGAGTAGAGTCATCATATAATCCTTTGACTTCTGCAGCTAAGCAGCAGGTCAGATGTTTTGCTGTAAGCTATGGTTACCATGTTTCCAAGTAGAGATCCCCAGGCAGTTATATGCATGGGTATAGCTACACAATATATAATACCACCATTTCCAAGAAAGACTTAGGGGCTTCTGCAGTGCTGCAAAAGCCATTTTATATCACGTGGCTGCATAGCCAGTTCAGGGATAACACAACAAACCTCATGTTTCCATAAGAGGCTTCTGTAGAAGTTTTAATGCAAGACCTATACATTGACAGCATCCAGAAAAGACCCAAAAGAGGTATGGTATGAGAAAGGAGTATAGTCACCTGATGGAGCATCTGAATCAGTCTGCTCAGATAAAAACAGGAACATCTGCATTTCTGTAAGTTATGATCACTTCATTCCCACCCACCTAAGGCTTATAGAAAGATAATTCATACCCTTGCAAAGTTCTCTGTCCTGATGCAGACTCCGTGCCTCTGAATGTATTGGAGGAGGAACTGATTGATGGTTGGCACCGTTAAGTCAAAAGCCAGCACTTTGAGAAGCAGGTGTTCCATTTTCAGCAGCTGCCTCTTTGTGTATGTATCATCTGTTATGTACACAAATTCATCTACTTCTGGTGGGTAAATCTCCTCATATTTCCTAAAAAGAAAATGTACAGAAGCCACACTGGTCAGCTTGAAATAGTGATAAAGTTTCCACTGCATCTATATTGGAATGGAAATGTGGCATGACTCTAAGACAACTATATTTCAGCTCTTGCAGGATAATCCACTAGGATTAGATTTGGAAAGCAAAGTCATATACAGGGACTGTAAGCACCTAGTATAGATAGAAATATTTATTATTAGAGTCTCCTGACTAATAGCAAGCTCTTAAATCCAAAGGATCCCATGTGGAAGCACTTCCAAGCTCCATTTGATATCCTCTTTTAAAGAGGCTATATACAGATTGCCACTTTGAATGTACTATTGCCTTATAGCCAGGAGCCTGCCACTTACACTATTGCTTCTCACATTTCTTGCTTCTGGCTTTATGGTTACAAAGTTTTCTTGATTGGTGGGAGCATTAGATATCTAATTTTGTTAGTGTCAGAGCTGCTCAAATTGCTGTTCTTAAGAATCATGACAATCTACCTGTTACTGCGGGCTTCAGTTCTTCAAATTAAACTAAAAATAAGTTATGACCTGCTGAGTTTTCAGGAGATGATACAAACACTTACGCAGCCAGAAGAATTGCTGCTGTGCCTACAAGCTGCAGCTTCCCTCTGAGGACAGACATGCAGGAAAGAAACCTGTCCAGGAAGTTCACGGCCAAGTACAAGGTCTCTGTCCGGAGTTTGTACTCTTCCCCCACTTCCACAAGCCAATCTACCAAGATAGCACGCATTCCTGTTGTGATATCTGGCTGCTTCCTCATATAGTGGGGCTTGGGCCTGTATTTGACCTGCTCAGAGAGACAGAGGAAGAATTAGGACACTCATCTGAAGATTGATGGCAGAGTTTATTAAGGTTTTTGGTCTACTTTTGACCTACTAATACCACAATTGATAATTAGTACAATTGCCTAGTTGTAGTTGGTTAATAGTTGCATTAGCTATTAATTAAAATGCTTATGGGAGGAGCTATTTCTACAGCAAACACTAAAAAAAGACAGGAGTAATGTGTTAGCAGCAGTGAAAGATCTCCTGGACAGTGAAGTCCAAGCACACACGTCATTCCAAAAAGAGAGACCTGAAAGTTACTTTAAACAAATCAGGTCTCTCCTTCCCTATCGGAAGACTGTTCTTTCTCTTAGTTTACATTAGAGCAGCAAGGTAAAGCTCTCCTATAATGCAAGAGCTGTCATTGAGGCCACATTCAACTGCCTTCGGGCCTTTGCAAGCAGCTTCATGTTGGAGTGCCATCTGCTTTTTCCTCCTAAACAGTCAAAAGACACTCTAATAATGAAGGATTTATGGGCTGCAGAGCAAGCATCTGAAAGATTAATCACAGTTTGAAGCCAGGTTCACAGGCAACTCTCAGGATGGCTTTTACCACCTGTCTTCTCTACCTCTGCAGTCACCTTGGGGCTGCAGCACAGCCTTGCAGCCCATCACAGAGCCCACAGATACCTTAGTATTTATTACAAGGCTGTAACAAGCCACTCACTTCAGCTTCTCGGAGGTACCGATGGATGTCTTCTGCATACTCCCCCACAGTCATTACAGTTATTGCATCTCCCATCTGATCCTCGCGTTGGGTCTGGAAGGATGTGTCCACCAGCATAGGAGACCCTGACAGGTTAGAGGAGTCAGCAACATGTTTAGATATTAAACTAGCCACCAGCATCACAAATTCATAGCTATCTCACATGGCTCTGTTCTATACACAGTTAGTAGCTAAGGGAAGCTACCTGTACTCAGATCCAACAGTAGGTGAATATTGGATGTCATTGCACTAGTGTCCAGTTCACACAGGCTAGATTCCAGCTCTTCCACCACTGGGCAGTTGTAGTTTTCTTTCTCTTCTGGTTCATCAATATATATAGCAAAGCCTTGCTTTGATACAGCATTGACCATGCAGGTAGGTAATTCATCTTTTCCAGCTGGAGGCAAGTTTTCAGAGCCAGAGAAGTGTCTGATAACTGTTGGACCCTGAAACAGAGTACACAGTAATGCTACAGGAGGGCAAGTCCGAAAACAGTTAAGTATAGTCTAGTTTAGGGAGGAAGAGAAATTGCTTTTCTTGGCCAATATGGGCACCAAAAAAAAAAAAAAAATTAGAAATCAGCTGGGAAGAGGAAGAAAAAGCCTCACAGCTACAAGGGGTACTTCATAAGCCCTGCCTGTTGTAGACTTGCTGCAGTAGAGACCTCATAGGGAAAGCGACACATACTGAAAGGAGGGATCCAGGTGAGTCCCAAACAGAGGACTCCACCGCTGAGGCCAGCGGGGAGCAGGTGAGGCCGGCTCAGCTCTGTCAGAAACAGGCAGCATCAAATCTGGGGGCTGCTCTGCACCCCGTGTCAGCAGAATTTGCCTATCCCGGAGCACAGCGAGTTAGAGCAAGAGCAGGAAGCCCTCAGAGCATTTTATGGAGTTAACAAAGCAAAGTTTGCACTTGGAGGCTCAGCCACCACAACATCATTTACCACTAGTAACAGTCACCTGAGTGAGGGGCTCTACCCAGTCACAGTTGCAAGGAGCCCCCCTAGAGGCAACAGCAGCTACCCTGGATCCACTCGGCTGGCTGCAGGAGGAGGCACTGGAGGGAGGCACGGGAGCGAGGCGCGGGAGGGAAGCACGGCAGGGAGGCACGGGAAGGGGTACGGGAGCGCCGCGCTCCTGCGCGCCCTAGTTTCCAAACGCCC
>VZSG01000507.1:538948-569401 GCA_013398315.1 Nothoprocta pentlandii | reverse complement strand
GGGATGGGATGGGATGGGATGGACGGCCATGGAGACCCACGGCCGCCGGGCACACCGAGGGAAATAGGAGAGTCCCGCCTGCCCGCAGCACGAAGGAGGTGCAGCATCGGCGGCGGCTCCCAGCAGGCGGTTAGGCTGAGGGATTGCTCCCTCTTTCAAGCGGGAAAAAAGAGCTACCCGGTGGAATGGCACAATCGGTGGCTTGAAAATGCCCAGATTTAGCTGAAATCAGGTGCTAGGTTTTGACTGCTTCCTCCCATTCTTCCTGTGCCTAGAAGTGTTGATTTCAAATAGATAGAACGGAGTTAGGCTGGTCTAAAAAATAACCTCTCCCAAGGTAAAGAATAGCTTGCTATGAGGGACTAACCTAGCTTCATTGATCTCATTGACCTTCATTAATCTTCACTGATCTCAAAAGCAAGAGGGAATATGTGGGAAGTGGAATGTAAACCATGATCGTTACAGCAGTACGGGATTAAAACTTTCTGTTGGGTCAAAACATATGAAAAGAGCAAAGCCAAAACAAGGTAAAACTAGGAGGATGCACTGAGTATAAGAAGGAACTGATCTTACACCGGTCCTTTCTCTGGAGAGAAAGGCCAAGGAAAGCCTGGTAACAACAAGAAGGGTGATTTATGCAGTGAGGACATCGAGAAAGCTGAAGGATTTAATATCTTCCAGCACTGATTTCCACCAAGAAGATCGCTAGTGGCCAGGAGGCTGGCACCGTGCCAGCAATAGGAAGAAAATTAAAAACCTTTAAATATGGAAGGAATGTGCAGGAAGGGACCAGCTAGACTTCATAATTTTTTTCCTGATGCTCTTAAAGAATTTGTTGATAAAAACTCCGACCTGCTAATTCTCTTTGAGAGAGCTCTGGGAGGACCGGCAAGTTGCAATAGAAAGGCAAATAGGTGCTCCTCTTGGAAAGGGGAAAAGAGGCAAGTCTGATTAAGCTGACTCTGACTTTTTGACTTGAAATCCCAGAAGAAACATCAGGCCAGAGAACTGGTTATTAACAACTGCTCACTATACACAGCTGCAATATAACAAGCAGATGTACCAACAACAACAGCAACTTGCTGGGGACCAATCTGCAGGGAAGGCAGAAGCACAGGGTTGGCCAGAGCCTGCAGCTGCACAAATGCAGGATAGGGAATGACTGTACAGGTAGCCGCAATGTGAGGAAGAATTCCAGGGATAGAGTGAATATCAGACCAAATATCCAAGCCAGCTCTGCCATGCCTATCCTAGGATGAATAAAACTCAAAATACTGTGGGATTTCCCTCTCTGCATGTCTGTAAGAACAAGTTAGGGAGAATTCTGTTAGACAAGTCTGTCTCTTGGGCAGAGCGCTGGTAACTGCTTGGGATACTCTCTAGTACTTTGATTTTATGATTTAAATGTACAAGCTCTGATCAAAAATTTGCCTGCATCAAGCAGAGTCTTCTACCAGACTTCATTTTTACCAGACTTCCTTTTTACAACTTTTATGATCCAGCGCATGTTAAGCTCTAGATTTTGTTTTCTCTAAGACTGCCTAGTCATCTTCCTTTGCTTTTTTCTTTTTTTCTTTTTTTTTTAAACTCTGCCCTGTCCTCATTGCAGCAAGGTTATAAGCAGGTGTTATAGGGGAGCTGCTGCAGCTGGGGCAGGTATAGCAGGTTACAGAAAATCCTTCCTACATCTTGTGCCCTTTGCTGTCTTCCATGACACCTCAAAACCTAAGATTTTTTTTTCCCAGATATGCACAAGCAAGACGTCCCTCAGGACTACTTCCTGAAACATGTTCATGAAAAGTTTTAATTCCGGGAAAAAAAAATTGGTTTAGTTCACCACCATTGAAACCAATTGTAGACCCTAAATGCTCTTTATCCCGTTGTTTTGGTCGGATTGAACAAAACTGTAAAAGAAATCCTATATAGAAAATCTGTAGCAGTCTAAGAAGACGGGTGTTTATCAAAAACACTGCTAGATGTGTGGACATTCCATGTTTTAATACTCTGGAAAGCTACATGAATTGTATGGCCAGCACAAATGAAATTATGAACATGCTCTGCCGGCATCAGGATGGCAGGGGATGGTGCTGATCCTGTCAGTCCCCAGCTCAGATTATGTGGACCAAGTGTCTGTGCAACCGCAGCTTCCTTCCCTTTAACCTTAAGAAACATAAACTTCTAGATGCCTTTGCAGACCTGACCTTCCATGCATGAATAACTTTAAGTGTTTTTTAATTTTTCATATTTTTGAAATTTTTATCTCATCCTTAACCAACTTTGAAAGTACCAGTGGTTCTTCTTTCAAGGGATCTGTTTCTGGTGGTGCTGGAGATGGTTTCCACTTTCAGTAAAAGCGCCTGGGAATGATACAGAGGTAGATAAAACATTCTGCTAGTGCATATTTCCAGGTAAGGTAAATGCTATTTTCTAAAAAATGCCTATAGCTTATCAAAGTATCTTATATTTGTTCTGCCTAAACCTATTTCCCTAACAGCTCAGGGCCTCTTTATTGTATGCATCATACAAAAAATGTCTGAATTTGAGAGTTACAGCATGAGTTTGCATGAATTTGCATTCATGCAAAGATCAAAAAGTCACACCCAGCTAAACACAGGAACAGAAATCATTTACTAAAATTGTCTTGAATCAATGAATATCCCCATATCCAAATACCCATCATATAAGCCACTTTTAGGCATAACTGAAGAATTTCAACTACCCAAATGGTTGGGTTTTTTTTACCTTTTCATATAGAAACAGTGTATGCATATCTTCAGTAGTTATATAATACATTAACGTAACTGAAATACCTCCCAAATGGCTTGTAATGAGGTTATCTCAGCTCCAGTTTCCCAGGAACTCTTTGAAACAGCCCAGTATGGATTAGCACCTGAGGGAGGCTGTTGAGCTTGGCCAGGCACTTTTTAATTGTAGCAGCAGATCAGATCAAGCTTTGCACCATTAATCATTTACTTCTGAGCTTCCCTGTGTGTGCAGGAGAGGAAACTGCAGCCTCCCTGCGTGGACTCCTTAGGGCTTCCCTCAGTAGTTACTGTCTATCTCATTAAAGACTATTATGATTTCTAGGAAGACGGAGAAGTCAGACCATCTCCTGCCTTGGGGAAGCTGTGTCCTCTGTGGCTCTGGAAAAGCCAATATTAAAGCGATGGTTAGAGCCTGGCTCTGTCGTCTCCGGCTCCTTAGCTCTTTATCTTCTAGCTGCTGCAGTGTGTGCTTTGAGTGTTGATATTCCAGGTCTGCCACTTGTTTCTATCACAGGGAGCATGTCATGGGAGCAGGCCTGGACTCATGGGCTCCTCAGTGAGGAGCACCATAAATTCCAACTTTTCACAGCAAGCTCCACACAGACTGCAGTTCATGCTCTGGGCCATAGAGAGTGACTGTGTCCGGCCTTCAGTTCTGCCCCAATGGCAAAATTCCCAGAAGAGCCCTCCCCCCAAAAAAACTTCCTTCTATAATTATTTGACAAAGGTCTAAAAGAAGATAGAGGACTATGTTGACCTCTTTGAAAGTTTTTTTTTTTAATGGGAGAGATAAAGGCTAACTGTACAAATGCAAGTGCTTGGTACTATGTCAGGTAGCAGGAGGCAAGATGAAGCACACCCTGCTTTTTCCTTCCTCATTCAATTCGGAGTTCTCCAGCCACCGCCACCACAAACCCCTCCCGAGATCTTGGTCATGTCATCCTTAAGGAACCACGCCTTCCCTGTGAGGTCTGTAACCACATGATTCACTACTACTCTAATTACAACTACATAAGAACAAAGCTGCTTTTTTAAGAGGAAATCACGGCGTATTTTTTGCATATTCCTTCTCAAATCCTTGAGAAGGTCACAGCTGCTTCAACAGCTCCCTGCAGCTCTCTCTGTCCACAGAGCAGTTCACTATCCACTTTCCTCTTCATTCTTAGGCTTTTCAAGTGACTTAGTGCCCTTCTGATCTCTGGGCTTGCAGCTTTGCCTATCAATTCTTTGGCCCGGATTCTGGAAGCAGCATCGTCGCTGGGAGTAGCACAACCACTGTCTTCTGAACATCCATAAGGACAAGCTGGGAAGCCCTTATTTTAAGACCACCAAGTGAGTTTCTGTGTCTCTACATCTCATATTGAATTATAGCAACATAACTCATAAGGGAAACCTGAGTCAGACTGACCAGACACAGAGTGCTATGACACCGGCCAGGTGACATCGGGCATTCAGCCAGTTCTGTCCAACCAACACACAGCAGCTCCACCTGTGCCGAGGCTTTTCTGAGGCCAGTCTGTTCCACAATGACCCTGCAAGTCCCACCGTACAGCACATTTCACACATGACTGCATTAAGCCTTGGAAAAGATGAGGGAACAGGCTTCGAGTTTAGGACGTTTATGGAAAAGGATTATGAAATATGGTTGACCTCAACAGCGGTGCCTGCACGCAGTGACCTGCAAGGTCCATTCAGGACTTTGCTGTATAGTCTTATAACAGCAAAGCAGTGAAGAACATTGTCGTCTTTTTTTCTTTCTGAAGGCTGTGGGAAGTGCCTTGACTGCAGTTTGCGTTAACTATCACACCAGTAAAGCCATGTCACATTATTTAAGCACCTACATCCTACAGTCCTGAGCACTTCTGAACAAACACAGTCAGAGAAATGGCCAAGGGTTGAGTTGTAGGCTAAGACATACAAACAATGCCCTGACACAGGCTTGGTTTGGTTGCCAACTCTCTGCATATATTAGCTCTGTAACTACCTATCAGTGTCTACCTAGATACTCTATTTACACATCTATTTATCTACATTAAGCCCAAGCTAGTGCTCAAGTTTAGGTTTATCTCGTTCTCCTATGGATCAAAGCCCACAGTGAGCTCTAAGCTTGGACAAGCTCTGCAGCTCACCAAGAAAAAGCTCTGTGTAGCGCAATCAGCTGCTGAAGACACACACATCTGGGAGGGTGCCACAGCCTGTGTTGCCTTGGGGAATTAAAGGGCACGGAAAATGCCTGCCCCCATGGAGTTTAGTCATCTGTACTGCTCAGTTGTTTGTACGGCTCTGACACGGTCCCTGCTGCAGTTTGGTCTCACACCAGATGTTGTTCTCCTAGACAATTCCTGAGCCCAGCTCAAGAATCAGGCTGGGCCTGGAATCAGTCCCCACTGGTCCTACACATGTGGACTCCCGGTTCGGGTACACAGGAGAACATAACAGCATAAGCTTTTCTAAGGCTATATATAGGCATAATGTGGGCATATTTGCCTGAGCCTATATATAGAGGCATAAAAAATGTGTCTCAGGGCGAAGATCATGCCTGGTCAGCAGCCTCCTGAAACTCAGAAACAGACCGTAATTGGAGAAGTTTTCTGGATGCCATCAAATTAATAATATCTGGCATCTGGTTTCCTTTCATTTTCTCATGTTTCTCCTTCTGCTATTTTGTAACTTTTCCAAATGGCTGTAGCTTTTGCAATTCCTTGTCCAAAAGAATAAAAGAAAGGAAGGAAGGAAGGAAGGAAGGAAGGAAGGAAGGAAGGAAGGAAGGGAAGGAAGGAAGGAAAACAGATATATCATTCATTTTGTTGCCTTCATAGGCAAAAAGAGGGAAGAGAGAAAAAGGAAGAAACACTGTAAATCAAAGTCTCAACCACCAATTTATTTTTCAGAAATAAGGTTTTAGAAAATAGCTATATTCTGAGTGCCAAAATACAAAAACTACATTGAAATCTGGAAGAAGAAAGGATCTTTTTCCTATAATCTAGTTTACTTTTTTTGATTAGACCTCTAAATTCAGTGGGACATGTTCTACTGATTTTCTACTGTTAATTCATATAACTTGAACAGGGCTACTTATATTTCTGACAGCTGAGGCTGTGTTTAATATTTCTTTCTTTTACAGGCTATAAAAGAAAATTCTTTCTTCCAACAGACACATTTCTTAATAACATCACTTAATCTTGTAACGCAGCAGTTTTTCTTAGGCTTCTTCAGAAAACGCTTCATATACTCCTTCCAAAACCATACAGCGATTACTTTAAATTTGCTGTCATAACATTGCCAATTTTTGCAATAAACAAATTCTACTGAGTAAGTAAGTAAACCCCTGGACATTTCAGTTGTAAGTAAGAAAACTACCATACCCATACCAATATTTTCAAACTGTGCAAAATTACCTCCTCTGTGAACATTAGGATTCTGCTCTAACAGAAGCTCCTCCATGTTTTTAAACAAATTGACTTTGCAGGCTTCATTAACTGAGCCTGAGTTAAAACTTTCTCCTTAGAGATGTAAACTAATAACTCTTACTCATTATGTGCATGAGATCAGATTATACAACCCCAAACTGAGAGCAGAAACACATTTGGAAGGAGAACCGAGTGATTTTTCCTCAAGCCAAATCAGTGAGCTCTAAAGCCTAGAGCATATCCAACTTTTTCCCCTTGTGGGCACGAGCAGAATTGCCTGGAGCTGCCCTCAAAGATGTTTCCCCATCAAAGCAGTGCAGACAGGAGCTGAGCACAACCTCTACCACCACCAGCTTTGGGGCTGCTGCTCCACAGCAGCCCAGAACTGCTCTGGCCAGATGTGCAGCTGTGTGAGCTGCCCAGCAGTGCTGTGGTTACTCACAGTTCACTCCAGGATGAGAAGAAAATGGTTTTTATTTTATTTATTTATTTTTTTTTGGTATCAAAGGAATCACAGAGTTCGCTTTTCATTAGACTATGACCCTTAACACATGGCTGCATGTCAAGAGAGAATAACAAGTTTAGAATCAAACTTTATTGCTGTTCTTGTTTTGTTCTCTTTCAAACTATTTTTTCCTGAATTATACAGCAGTTCATAGCATAATTTAGCTCTATGCATGATTTTAATAATGTTCCTCACAGAACATTTATATCTCAAACCTGCTTTTCATTTCAGAACACAAGAAAACACTCCTAACTTCAACATAACCTTGAAACACTTTTGCATAATTCAGAAACAGACATTTTGGGATTGCTCAGATGATTCTCTTTGATAACTAACTAGCTCCAGTGCTGCTCCCTGCTACTAGGAATTGCTCAAGTGCAGGCTTCAAGACCCTTACTGAATAGTAAACCTTTTCTCAATCAGCCCCTTATTTTATGATCCCCATATTCACAGCATCTGTTACTCAACTGTTTTTGACAGCTGCTGTTAATCTCTGCTCAGAAGCTGACAGATGAAAACTTTCAAAATAAATCTACGTTGTTTGATGCTCCTGTAGAAGCTGAGTCTTTAGCTTGATTTCTCAGCTACAAACCACAAACCAGTTCTCAGCGTGGAGCATCTGGACATTACAGAGCAGTTATTTGTTACATGTTGCCATGAATTCTATTTGTTCTTGTAGGTAATTCAAACAGAGTAGTTTTTAAGTATATAAAGCCTTTGACTACTATTTTTTTTGTGCATGAATATTTTGATGGAAAAAACAGGAGCCAAAAATGTAGCAGCAGTTATATGGAAAAATAATTTTCGGCCTTTGTTGTTCCAAAAAGTAAGTGTGATGATCAACTTCCATACTGTTCTGAGGGCAAAAGCTGTTCACAAAGACCCCATCCAAGTAGAGCTTTTGGGTGCCTATGGGAATGCTGTACGTTGGGTGCTGACAGTCTGATGACCAAATAAGAGAATAGCAAGTTTGATATAGGATTTTTTTTTTCATATAATAGAAAGAAATCAAAACTTTCAGATGTGAGATTTTATAATTTACTGCAAGCACTTATTTCAAACTAAATCAAAAATCTCTGTTGAAAGTACTTTAAGAAGCAAGGCCTGTTCTGTTTTCTGAGGGGATCGTCAGAATAACAGCGATTTATCAGAATGAAAAACAAGAGGTTTTTTTATTATCTCTGCATACAAAACTGTGCATTGCTTGAGTCTGACAACAGTTTCACTAAACTGGAAGACAGGTTGCCCTCTACACCTCACATTTTCACTGCATCACTCTACAGACCTTATGCTGGTACAGGGAGATTGGGTTTGCTCAGTCAGAGGGTGGGTTATTGGAGCCATTTGTAGGTGGCTTCGTGTCCCTGATGTCCTTTTACTCTTTCCTCTTGACATCAGTGAAAAGATGCTCTAGGAGCCTTACATGAGCTTCTCAGCATCAGGCCATTGATGTGGATTTCCCATGCAGCAACTGCACTGTAGTCCACTGATCATGGATACACACACAAAATAGAGAGCTGCTTGCAATGATGCACTAAAAATCACAGACTATATACCAGCATTATGAATCTTTTGGTCAGGAAAGTGATTAAAATAGAAAACCGAAGTAGCCAAACTTCTCCATTACTTTAATAGTTCCCCTGGCCTTTCCTCTGATTTATGTGTATTAATTGGAATAGCGTCCAGTTTCCCCACCATGTAATTTCAGCTGGCCTTTTGGCTGAGCAGATTAGCTCACGAAGCTTGCTCATTGCAAATAAACTTTCCCATTGCAGCCATCCAAGCTCTGCCGTTTCAAGTTGTCTATAATGAATCTGCTCATAATTAAAGCATATTGCCAACAAACGCTTATAGCAGACGTATGGTACAGCACTGCTCGTGTAGGCACTCCGCAGCGAGCGTATCATGTCATCGAGTTCACACATTCCTATTGCTTACTGCATGCTTTGCTAGTGATAAATGATATCACTACCACAGCCAAGAACGGAGATTAAAGCTCCAGATACCAATCTGATCTCACAGGTCACAGCTTGTCTGTGTAACCCTTTTTATATTGTAACTGATAGCAGTAAAAGGTCTTTCATCAACCTTGTTTGTTTATGTCTGATCCGCAGCGATGATGATTTATAGAGCAGCTGTAATTGCAGGCGCACACCTCGCACGAAAACGCAATGCAGCGTTGGGAAAAAATGACCTTGTGGGTGGGAGAGATAATAAAAGTCTAGTGTCAATGAAAGGAACCCTAACAATAAATAATATGATTACTAATAGGAGAAAAAATCTGTTAATAACCAGAGGAGAGGAGTCATTTAGAAGAGGAAAATAGAAGAGGGGAAAATCTAGTTTAAATTGATTAAAATTTAGGCAGCTCTGCTCACAGTCACCTGGGCTCTTTGGCTTGCTGATATTCATCTCTACAGCATCTTGGGAAGTCAGAAGCTTGGAGACCATAAAGCTCAAATTTCTAAACAGTATGGTGGAGATAAGAGCTCACAAGATCTGTGATGTATATGACAGGAATAATGATTTTAGCAGACACCAAAGTTTGCATATAAAAAAAGATGTTGAAAATGTAGCAAGGGATGCAGAAAAGAAGAATGAAAGAAAGATGTTAGATTTTAGAAAGTGCCTTTACAGGAAGAGATTATCTCCACATCTTATTAAACAGCAGACAGAGGGATGCCAGGACTGCATCAGAACTCCCATAGGAAGGAGATATTTAGACTGAAAGCTCAATTTATTTCTAGCAGACACAGAAATAAATAAGATCCAATGACAGCTGAAAATAGTCAGATTCTGATTAGACATACAGCAAATTTTGCAACAACAAAATTGATCACCCACTAGAGCAAACCCCCAATGAGAGCAGAATATACATTTAAATTGTTATCAACATTTATAATATATCTTTGCATAAAAATACATTATCCAAAACATACATGTTGCTCAGCTGTTTACTGGGGGAATTGGGGAAACTTTTATGATTTGTCAATGAGCTGAAAGTTGAATGACATCATCTAGCAGGACCTTGTCCTCTAAAATCAACGCAGCTCTTATATGAAAATTAGTGCCTGTAGAGCTATAGGTATTCCTGTAGAGCTGTGGGTATTCCTGTAGAGCTATGAATTATTTGGCTATAGCATCCCTGACTATGCTGAAAGTAGTTTCCTTTTCAGAAAACACAGTAAGAAATCTGAAAGCTCTTTGTTCCCTTTGGAGTCTGGAAAGCCAAGAGATCTACATCACATTCCCCTGTCTTCCAGATCCTGACTTCTCCCTCTTTTCATCACTTCCTCCTTCCCACCCCAAGAGTCAGCCTTGTCCCCGTCTCAGGCCGGAGTGGCCATCCATAGGCTTCCCCCAAAGCCAGGGAAAGCATTGCCTCCTGCACCATTCTGAAAGACACAGACACCCAAAAGCTGAATAGCCACCCAAGCCTACAAGGGTTCATTTGTGAAACAGAAGAAAATGCATTTTGTTTATCTCTAGCTTTTAGACTGCTTCTGTGGCACTAGTAAGATAAACAGAAACAAGTAGTAACTTTCTCCATATATAATATGCTATCGGAAATACTACCTACACAACTCAATTTCACTTACTGAATTTGAATTTTCTTGAATGCCTAGAGATTCTTCATATTCTTTTCTTTTGTATTTTTTTTTCACTTCCAAGAGCGTAGAGATTTTCTGCCCTTTTAGCAGTTTTCAAGGGTTTCAGATCTCATCTTTGGATAGTAATGCCCAAAACCCCTCTGAAGACCACTGAGAATTTTCCCAGTGGTCCTTTTCTAGTGTACAGTTGTGCTGTTCCAGTGCTGTTCCAGTGTACAGTTGTGCATGGGTGAGAGCTTCAAATCTGACTTTTGCACTAGTTAGGCCTGAGGCCGCATTTCTTAGACTGAGTATAAGTTTCTGGGGCTAGATTTACAAAGACATAAATGACCAGCTTTCCCCTTCTCTCTTAAAATGTGTTGCTTTTGAAACTAGAATGTGTTCTGCCACATTCTGCCAGGTCCCTTCCCTGGGCACTGTGCCAGCACGATTATTTTTACACTCAACGAGGCAGTCTCTGAATATGCCTTTTCACTCAGGGCCATCTGGAGCCAGTCCTGGATGCTGCTGAAACCTTCACTGTGTGTAAACAGCCCCACTGTGGGGAAGCCTTGCTGCTTCTCAGCACCCAGCTGGAAGTGCCAGGCAGGAGTTGTCCTCTACTGCATGCCTGTAAAATGATGATTTACTAATGTCCTTGAAACATTAAACATTAATTAGTACCTAATATTCAAATCCATACCTGATTTGCCTCTCATGTCTATGGATATGATGCAAGAGAGTCTCCTTTGACGTTGGGAGACTTTAAGATCTAGTTGATATATGCATAGCACTTCCTGAAATGCACTTTCCATGTGATGCTCTTCCTAAACTGTTGCTTGTTAAGTGCATTAATAAAGCACTGCTGATCTGGACAAACTGAAATGCTGGACAAATTGAAAAAAGAATTGTTTCAAATTAACAAATTACTGAAATGGACAAATTGAAACAAGAAAATTTTTAGTTTCTTGTGAAATAGAATTTGCACAGAAAATTAAAAGGTGAAAGTACATTTCAGAATGTCCCAAGTAATTTCAAATATTACATTGGATTATTTCATTAAATATCTATTGCAGTATACAATGTGCACCGCCACAAGCGAGCATGCAGTATAAAATATATGGATTATTCTATTATTTTTACTCTAGAATCATGAAGATCAGTTAGTGCTTTGTTGTAGGACAAAACACCTTCTCTAGTCCACTAGGAACTGCAATGCAATAACTTGACTTTTTTGTCTATCACCTATTGTGTCATGGGAAGAAAACTCCGCCATGCTGAAGCACAGTTAAATATTCTTCATTTTTGATTATTGACATTAAAAATCTTGTGCTCACGATATGCTCAGGCTTTTCCTTCCAGGAAATCTGTCTCAAAATATTAAATATATATTTTAATGAAAGCAAAAGAAGAACTGAAGCCTAATCAACATTATCTAACACAGTAATAGAGAACGGCTGGCAAATGATTACTCAGACTGGTAAGACTCAGACTGGAAAAAGGGAGGAGAAGAAACTCCAGTGATGGGGAGCTTAGTTGTTTTTGACATGAGAAACACAAGCCTCCTAATTAACAGTGCAGTTGAAGAAGTGCAAGCAGTTTGTTGTCAAACATAGCCACAGGGAAAGCTGTAGCTACTGTAATCAAGAAGGTTATTTACCCAGTCAATAAAAAGCAGCTGAAACAAATAGCATAATGGGAATACACCCTGAGTAACCGTGGGGTGTGAGTAGGAAGTTACCAAGGAGCATTCCCAATGGCTGGTGCTTCTTAGACTGTTCTGAATCCACCTCGGCCCCAAGGAGCTCAGAGCAATGTTGCTGCTGAACTGAAAGTCTCTGGAGTTGGGTGCACTGAGATCAACACTGACCTTGGATCTCCTCCTCTCCGCGCAATGAGGGAAAGAGGAAAGAGAAGATTCTACAGACTGTGAAGGTCCAAAGGGAACTGATACTCTGGAAACTTTTCAGCTATTGATTAGAATCAACTTTTAAGCTACCAGACTGTGCACAGTGCTACTCTATTACGGATTTTTAAATGCATCCTGGGTCTTCATTTAACCATCACCAGAGACCGAAGAATTTCCTCATTTACTCCAGGATTGGCTGGTCAGAACTTTACTAATAAGCTAATGAACCTTCCTTACAATCTTGACACCATCTTTCAGACAGACCCAAAGAAAAAAATCACTTTAACAAAGCACAATCCAAAAGTGATTTGGCATTTGGTTTCAGAAAGCAAAAACACTGTCTATGTGGCCTGGCTGCCAGCTCTAAGGATCTCAGAGAATGCCCCAGATTTAGAGCTACCTGTCTCACTCTGACATTTATTGTTAAGTAACTCACCAATCATGGCTGAGTCTCATTTTCCTTGCACTTTAAGCCATACCCCATCAATAATGCTCACACCTAAGTATTTTGCTTTTTTTCCTCTGCTCAGATTACCCAGAGTGTCTAACGACATCCCATAGGCTCAGGACTCCATTTCAAGTCTTGACATCACATAGATCAATGAGAAATGGAGTTACAATAAAGCAATGGCTCCATATTTCAGAGGCACTGAATTCTGTTGATTCAGATACCAACTAAAATTCTAGTACATATAAATAATTGCTTGCTTATAACTGAGCTGATCTTTCCTTTCTTGGTATTTCAGAAACATAAATGTATTGAATCTTAAAAGCTATACTGAGCCTGCTCTAAGTAACAGATGATCCTATTTCCTCAGACTTCTCAGTACTCCTTCTTCAAATGAATAGCACTTTGATAAGGAAGAACTGGTTTGTGTGACTGAGTCAGACTATCAAGATAAATTAGGATTTTCAGAAGTGGTGCTGACATATTGTAGCTTTAAAACCTTCTCTTCTCTTCTCTTCTCTTCTCTTCTCTTCTCTTCTCTTCTCTTCTCTTCTCTTCTCTTCTCTTCTCTTCTCTTCTCTTCTCTTCGTTTTGATGTAATCCTCCTCTGCCATCAACAGATATCCAATATTTTTGTGTAATTGCAGCCAAGAAAAGCAAGTAGCACAAGTGCTACTTGAAACAGCTTCCAGCTTTTGAACCTCTAAGAACTTCTACACTGACTCTAAGAATTTCAAAACTGACTTCAGCTACTTAGTTGTTCTGATTCTCATTTCAGCACAACTCTTTATGGACACCAAGGCTCAGTTTTCAAGTAGATTTCCTATTAGGGAACAGACCCACTGTATAACTTGTGCACACCCACTGAGTGTGACTCACTCTGCTAACAGATCCTCAGTCCTCTCTTGTTTTGACAGGTTTGGCAACCACAGTAAATTGCATCAATGCAAATGAGAGGGGGGCATCTAGCAGATCTGACTGACCTGTTTCTTATCGGCATAGGTGTAGAGTCAAAGCTGCCCACTGAAACAGCTAAATTATAGTTCAAAAAATAGTAGAAGTAAAAAAAAATCTGAGCTGGTTATTCCATTTCTGCAAAAGGTTGTAAAATCTGCTGCTTCACAGAAGTAAGTTTCTCCTTTCTGTTGACCCATTGTGCTACCAAAAGGAAAATCCAACTTTAAGTTGCTAAGTTCTCAGGGTTTTCACTTTCCTAGAATGAAACTGGAGAGCTCCCAGGCACACGGGGCAGTGCCATGGACGTCATTCCTATTTGGCATAAAGGTTCCTATGGTTCCTATGCTACAAATTCCAACACTGCACAGCGTCTGCCCTAAAGTTTGTCCCCAGGAGTCCTGGCTTGCTAAAGGATGTCTGCTCATTTGGGTTGGGAAATTAAAAGCAGCCAGAGAGGATAGCAGCCTTATGCTGTTGGCTCTTAACTTGCTTCAGCCCCATGTGCCCAAGGCATTCCTAGAGTGTGGAAGAACCTTTGGCTTCCTTGGAGATCCTGAGAAGGAAATAGGCAAAATGTGGTATTTTCAGGAAGGGAATATAGGAAGTTCAAGTCAGGTGCTCCATTATTTTTCCTTTCTGCAAAGCAAGTGGCAGGAGACAACTTTGACTTACTATCATGCTGAGGGCCTCTAATTGGAGTATAGTAGGAATGGCACCTGCTCCCAGCACCATCAATCTAGTCTTAAATACCATCATTTCAGAATGAAGTAACAATTGTCACCTAGAATTATATTATTTTGTTGAGTGATGAATGGGATTGTGAAATATTACCTATAATCAGCACTCTCTATTGCCACGCTCGTTAAATTCCTAACAAATCTAGTGTTGACAGCACTCTAATTTTGTTTCATTGCTTCATTTTATCTGTCCTTGGTTTCCTGTTAATAGCAAAAGACAGCAGAATTACACTGTGTTTGAGAATCCAAAAATTAAATACGTATCTTTTTTAGAAGTCTGGTTTAGGCCATGGGATCAGTGGGCACTATACAATACAAGAACTGAGAAGGTGATTAAAGTTTAATAAAGTTGTTAAGTGAAATGAGCCAACCTTCCTGCAGAACATTCTGCTTGCCAGGTGCTTGGACTCGAACTGTTAAAAAATTCCCTTTCAACAGCCTGTTTACACGTGCAGCAGGCTGATGTTGTGACTGCCAAGTCACGATTTGTTTCTTGCGTGAGCTGGTGAGACTTAGCAACAAAAAGATTATTAACATGACACAATCAGAATCCACCACAGTAAGTGCTACTAGCATACCTGTGCTGTTAGTTAATCACTACAAAGCTATTCCTGTCTCTCACTGTTCAAGTTAGGCTTTGGAGACTGATCTTTCACCACTGTAGTCATCTGAGGCTGTCCACGCTGTGTGCTGCTACCGCTCTGATATGAAAGTGTTTTCCTGCAACCTGTCACTCGTCTTTTTCCATGTCCATGTGATAACATAATGTTCATTACACAAAGTTCACGATAGTGAAAAATGAAGCGCATACATAGAATCATAGAATCCTTAAGGTTGGAAGGGACCTTTAGAGATTATCTAGTGCAATGGCCCTGCACACGCAGGGTCACCTAGAGCATGTGGCATGGGATGGACATGTTTGTGAAACATCACATACTGAGCTAATGAACTGCACCATTTTTAGATCAACACATGTTGCTACAATCCCATTAAGTGGTCTTAAATTTGTCCTCCCATGTCCAGGTATCACTTTTGAGGTGAAAAGTCTGGCATACCGGTTTAAGTACCCTGTCAGCCTTTACTATGTATTCTCAAATAGGCTTTCGGAAGAAAACAGGCCAAATAGCAAACTTTTCCTTAAGAGCTGCAGTGATCCCAGGAGATAGCCATTTACTTCAATATGAACATCACCCCCCTTCTCACAAAACTTTATTCATGCAGAGCTCATCTGCCAGAGAGCTATACAAAGACCCTCTAATTGGCTTCCAGAATCAGAGCCAGTTATGACTGACAGGAGGGAGATGCTTCAAACAGTCAGGAAATCAGGATACCCCAGTGCTGCCCTGTGGTAGGCTCCAAAAAGGATAGGCTGGCTCTCAAAAAGACAAGGCTCCTTTGGGCCACTTAGGGAAAACTGAGTGTCCTTGAAGAGAAAAAATGTCCTCCAAACACAGAGCCCCCCTGAGAGCAATCTCCTAGTTCTCCCTGATATAGGGATACCTGCCCTGCCACGTGCTTTCTGTATAGGAAGTTGTAAGAGGAAAAACGTAAAGATAAATCTGCAGTGGCCTGCATGTCACTCTGCTATTTGTGATATCCCAGCTTCTTACTTCATTCTTGACACTTGATTATTATTCGCAATTCTTGCAATTTATTTTTAATTTATAACAACTTTATACTCCAATTAGGTCAAAAGGGCCCCAGGTGTATTTCACTGCTAGGTGCAGTAATAAACATATCCAGAGAGCCAGGCAGACAAGGCAGACAGACAGAAGCTCTCTTGACAGGACACCATTAACTTGCTCTGCAAAAATTATTGTTCAAAACGAAGACAGCAAAGATATGCAAAATTAAACAGTCACATGAATGCCTGAAAAGCTTACATTTTTAATTTTCCCGAACTCTGTGCTTGTCATCAGATGTGCAAATTTATACAAAGCTTTAATTAGCACTGAAGCGCTTTAGGCAAACATCCAGCTACAGTGTTACCCGGAGGCTCCTAAAGATAATGAGATAAAACTAACAGTTTTTCTTTGCCTGCTCCTGGCTTTTCAATAATTCTGCCAGCATCCATTGTGGTATAATCTGCAAAAGGAAACAGCTGTGAAGTAAGACCATAATAGGAAAATGGTATGTTATCTTTAAGGAAAAAAAGACTTTTGTTTCTCTCTGAGTTTGACAATGGACTTGAAAAAGGCATATTTTGAAAGAATATGTTTTCCTTTCGGCAATTAAAAGAATTAACTGAACGGGACATAATTCAGCTGAAGACCTGTATTCACAAGAAAATTCAGCCCACTTAGCTGAAGAGCACGGACTTCAATAACTGTATGATAAACAAGCATTGCATTCAAATCCAGGTAGCAGATGATACTCACAAAGTTATTTTTCCTTCTCAGACAGCATTAATCACACCAACTTATACTGTAGCTGAACAACTTTCAAATGATGAGGCTTCCATTTGTGTTATATTCTGGATATTTGCATTTATGACCCATTTTTTTGTTGGCATGGAGAAAACAGCAACAAAAACATGAAATCTGCCCTTGGGCTTGTGGAAAAGTGGAATCCTGCCTCATTGCTAAAGCAGCGTCTGTTGAGCCTGCGCTTCCTGGGCAGCTGCGTCTCCAGGACTGTTTCTCTTCCTAGGGAGATCTCCCAAAGTGCAGGTCATCTACTGGGAGTTTGAGAAGACTTTGTGATGACTCTGCAGATGAATTTGCTCTGTGGCTTTTGTCAGCTGGGAGAGAGGGCTGTATACCAACAAATCCTAGTGCCCTCAAGATCATGATTTTCTGTCTGGGTGGGCTATGGCAAGACAATGTTTTGAGTCAGAATTCAAGATTTCTCTAGGACTCCAAAATTGCCTATAAAAATACCCACCACAGCTCCCTCTACTTCCCACAGCTCCCTCTAATCCCTGCTGAGACCTCCCACAGCACCCTCTAATCCCTTGCTCCTATCCCTCATTCTAATCCCCTAATCCTAATCCTACCCCCTCACTCCATTCCAATAATCCCAACCCCTCAATCTATTTCCCTAATCATAAACCCTCACTATAATCCCCAAACCCAATCCTTCACTCTAATCCCTCACTGTAATCCCTTATTCTGAATCTCTAACTCTATTTTCCTAAACTCAATCCTCTACTCCCAAACCCAATCATTCTAATTCCCCACTCTAATCTTCTAATCTCAATCCCTTACTCCAACCCCTGGATCACTCACTCTAATCCAATAGTCTCTATCTATTGTGCAAAATCCTTAATCCTAATCTCTAATTCCACCACCTCAATCCCTCGCTCTAATTCCCTAATCCAATCCCTTGCTCTAAACCTAGAATCCTAATGCCTTACTCAGATCCCCAATCCCAATCCCACCCCATTGCTCTAATACCCTAATCCTAACCCCTCCCTCTAATCCCCCAATCCCATTCCCTTGCTCTAATCCTCAAATATAATTTTTCCCTGATGAAGAGAGCATGAACTCTTCCCCTTTTCTGTGCTCTAATTGCCCTGTAGATGATGACAACCTGCTTTCAGCAATCTCAGCTCCAGGAGAGTGGTCATGATAGACATCTAAATGTCCCCAAGTAGAAAAAGAAATGCTACTAGTTAAAACTAAAGTTTTGAGCAGAAGGAGAAATACTTTGATTGAGAAGGGACCTTGATGTGTGCCTATTGACCAGAAGAGAACATCCCTAGATGAAAACATCCCTATTTTTCGAAAAAAATGAGCTCTTGTATTCAAAGTGCTGTTGGCAGCAAGTGTGGTCACTCTTAGCTCTTGAACCTCATTGTCTCAGAAATGTATATGAATCACTGGTGATTATAGTTTTCTCCTGTAAATCTCTTCCTGTTGGATTGCCAGGAGACCAAAGCAAATTATTCTGTCATCGTGTTCCCTCTGCACTGGCCTAACACACTTCCTTAATCCTAAACACACAACCTAAAGCACATGGCATTCTCTCAAAGACTTTTGTTGACTCAAGGAAGACATCATCTCTGCCTCTCACACTTTTATCACTGTTATATGGAATAAAGATTTTAATTCTTGCTTTTAATTCTTGCAATTCTTGCTCTATGAATATCAAAGGATAAAATACAGGGGTTACAGATTCAAGGAAAAGCTAAGACACGTAGCTAAAGAAGAAAAATAAATAACATCACTACTGCTGGACACTGTAGGTGGCAGGATCTGAGGGGAGGGGGAGTAGCCCGCAGCATGTCCCTAATACTGCTCTGTCTTCCTGAATGCTAGTGACTCCAGAAAAGCAGGAAGAGAAGCAAGAATACAGAATGTTTCTCCCCAGAGCCCTTTGCTCTTCATTTCAGTACCCATCAGGCAGCTTCTGCAGTGAAGAAATCCACATCTAGATTAGGGAAAAAAAAAAAAAAAAGGTTTTACTTGATGCACTTCCAAGATACTATTAACGCACCTGGAGATCTGAATAGATTTCACTTCTATTGCTCTAAGAACCAAAATACCCTGTCTCCTAACCCACGGTCCCCAATGCTGAAAGACTGCGGTATCTCTGTAGTTGTAATAGAGTGGTGACCCCCACGGCAGTTCTTCCTTATCTAGCTAGCTGTAGCACTGCTCTTATTAGTTACCAGGAGAGCTTCAAGCTGACATGCACTCACACTAATTAGGACTTGTGTACATATCAACCTGTAGAAACTCATACCAAAAACAAATATACAGAGAGTCACTCTCTTTCACTGGCAAGTTTCTCTACCGAGTCTTTACAAAAGGTTGTTTATCAAGAGGCTTCTTCTCTATGCATTTATTGACACTTCTTTGTTGAACAATGCAGAATATTTACATACAGCTTCCAGCTGAAACTAGTCTTGGAAATGGAGACTGGATGCATAATCCAAACTCTTTCTCTACTAGCTATCTCCAAAGCATAAATTGTGTGTTTGTCCACCTTTAATTACGAAATCGTAAAGTGACAGAATATGTTTTCATTTACAAGAGCACTGGATGTTACTTCCTTGAAAGATTTTAATTTATTAATACTTGAATTGTCTGTAAAGGTGATCTATATCAGGTACAGCAAAGCATTACTGACAGGTTTCTGGCTTACAATTTACAGAACAGAGAGGCAAATTCAAGGTGATCTCTACACGCAATTAATTTAAGCTGTAATGCAGTCTCCTGAGACAAGCTGGTGCCTGCTCTCTGAAACGATGGCCATTGGGAAAGATGGCCATTGGGAATAGAAAAGTTGGTATCACATTTTTACACATTACATTTTTCTAAAGGAACCAACCTATGCAAAACAATACCAGATAAGCAGAGCATATATTCATATAGAACCTTTCATCCAGAAGAGTCTTTAGCCCTGAGTTTTTCATTAATAGCATACGCCAGACAAGGGAATCACAGCCATTTCTGAGGAAGAGCCCACAGAAATTCTGCACTAAAATAAAGGATAAACTGAGCAAGTCAGCTCAGTTTACATCAAGCTGATACCCAGGAGCTGTTGCTGACACCGACTTCTCTAAAATCATGCTGTCAATGAAGGAAGCTGACTAGAGTATGAAGGGATGCATGAGGGAAGGGGGGTGGGAAGCCCATATTTTTTGCATGTTACTCTTGGCAGATGTCAAGTGAGATGGACTTGTCTTCAAACAACTGCTGCTACCTGTCACTCAGCCCCAGGTCTGCAGCCCTGAAGCCCTTAGTGTGCCCACAAAGTAGATCTGTTGATCGTGGTTTAGGTTACTTACCCACAAACATGCGTAAGGCTTAAACAATAAATAATAGTATTATAATTAGCTAGGTTTTCCTGCATTTAGTGATAAGATTAGCCCAAGGAACTTCTGAATTATTTGTAGCTTGATGTGGGTATTTCCAGCATAATTGGCCAATCTGTTTTAGTTATACTCACTAGGTTGGTTGCCTGAGGCATTAGCTTTAGATCACGAATATTTGTCGGCCCATCCGTTTTCATAACAAGAGCCTTCCCATTACCTCATCTAAACTTGGGAAGCTTCTCTGTGTGGCAGAGAACGAGTAACCACTGGACTGCAGAGGGCTCTGCTCCTCTCCAAAGCTCTGACATCAGCTCTTCTCTAGCCCAGGTAGTGCCATTTTGTGACTATTACTGAGCTGTCAGTGAAATCTGCCGTTTACCATACCTATACTGCATTGACAATTTAAATCACATATTGTCTTATATTTCCATTTTACATTTGTTGTCAGCCTGCCAGCTTCTGCACCGGGTTCTTTTCTTTGTCCATCAGCCTCTGAAAGTTTAGTTTGGGCCCTACAGGTTAATGATACAGTCTAGTTATACCATAATTGTCCACTATTTGAATTTATATAATACAGAATAAAATCTAGGATCATTCACAGGTGTGGATATCATGTGCTGTTGTATGGGAGAGGGCAATCAACATGAGATAAGAGCAGAATTACTTCCAGTAAATTTATAAGAGGCAGGAATGGTGTTAGAAAGAACAGCCTAACCCAAGGTTACAGCCATAGTTGGTCACAACCCTATCAAAAAGACTATGGGGGGAAGAAGCTGGAGAGCCTTTATATGTGTGCAGGGCTGGGGAGTATTCTTCGAAGCAAACAAACCTGGCTCAAATCTACTTGTTTCTAACTCAGATCTGCTGAGCAGGCTCCCAGGATCAGAACACTTCCCTGGAGCCTGGTAGAGTATCAACCAGTCATCATGTGCTCCAAAACCAATCCTGAAGTCTTCTGAATTCCCCTGCTATTATTAATCTGTCTCTCAGAACCCCACAGCCTATAATTGCTAATCAGCTTTCCTAGGAACAATCCAGCAAGAAGGCAACGAGCATGGACATAGCCAAAGAAAACCACAAGAATTTTAGTCTCTGAAAAACACAAGTCCTACAGTATGTTGGCCATCAGTTTAAAATGTGATTTTTAAATCAGCACACAGGCAACATTTGAATGGCCGTTTGGTAAATCTTACAGCTGATTTGTCAGAGTTTTATTTGGTGTGATTTATTAACATGTTTTGGATGCGTGATTATTATCTCTGTTTTGCTACGCCATACCCTTAACATCAAAAAAAAAAAAAAATCACAATTGGAAAATCCATGTGGATATGCCATTGACATCCATTGCCAAAAGGAGATCTTTTGACTGATGGGACCAGAGGACTCTGCATACCAGGCATGAAACTAAATGGTAAGGACTAAGGACAAAAAGCAATATCAGATCTTGCTTGATCTTTTGGCCTTTTCCAGAAAGGAAGATTCAAGACAGGGCTACAATTGATAACATTGGGGAAAGCTGCTTTTACCCTAAGTAAAAGCACCTAGTTACCTTCTACCCTGGGGTAGAAGGTTCAATACAAGAGACTGCACATTCACTGTGAGAGCTCTGCTGAGGAGGTGACTGATATAAACCCTCCTTAAGTATTTCAGAGTGAACCAAACAAAGAACTAGGAATTGTCCCACCTCTGATGTGTACAACTCTGATAATACAGAATTCAATTCAAAAGAGATTAACTCAGGTTGAATGTAGCATGCTAATTCCAGTCCAAATGCATTTGTTATAGTCTCACTGCTCCATCTCTACCAGATAAAAACACGTGCAGGAGATACTTCTTTTTTATAAAGGCATTGAACAAAACAGTGGAACTGTGCAAGCCATTTAACTACCCACCTAGCTTTGAGGCCAGGGAAACATTACTCTCATCTTCAGTATAGGTATTCTTACTTGTGCCGCTTTAGAAAGGTTTATAAAATTTACACTGTAGACAAGAACAGTGGAAAAAGGTTCCACTTGAGTAAACACATATTGAATATTTATTAAATCCAAGGCATTGCAGAAGTTAAAAGAAAAAAAGTTGGAGAAAATCAGTATCTTCAGATGCTTGTTCTATAAATTAGGACAATGTCAATCATGTGAAGAGTCAAAGGTGGAACAAGGCATAGTGTAATGAAAACTAATTTAGCTTTCAGAGCTACAGATGACAGCTATTTTAGCAGCTAGGCCTATTTTAGATCCTCAGTGAGATGATGGCTCTAGCGGAAGGCTCTCTAAAGAAGCTCCTGCCCTTCCCCTTGCCCCTCTCTGCTCATTCCCACCTCTGTGCCGCAGGTCATTCTCCCATCAGTCGTGTAGAGGCTGTGATGGAAACCTACCCTAAAATGCACCGATAGTATTAAAAAAAATGCCAAAGTAAAGGAAAAGTAATAGTTCCTGGTTGGTCGGTTAGATAGTCAGACTTTAAACCTGTATCAGTTAACTGTTAAGGTGAGCACACCTTCAGTTTCTTTGCACTCCTTAGCCTGCATAAAAGACATGAAATCCTGAGCTTTTTAAGGATGAAATGGGAATGCTTTCATTTAATGCAGGAAGAAAAGTGAAAGAATATTTTGGTCCTACAAGTACAGATTTCAAACTTGGCACATACTAAGACCTATGTACATGAAAATCTGGACTTCATTATTCTGCAAATTCACTTTTCTTAAATATTTTAATAAATACAAAATATTTGAAAGTAAGAAAAAATGTATTGGAAGATAATTTATGAGCTATTGAGAGAATAATAAATATGAAAATTTTCACATAAAAATGTAACCCTTGGGATATTGCTTTTTTACTTGGCATTGCAAAATCATACAGACACTTTATCCACTAATTTAAAAAGTTTTCACTGCTAGCTATTGGGATTTCTTTGTACTAAATTAGCCTCAGAAGGGTCTTCCTAGTAATCCTTGTATTTAAAGGAAAGCCAGTAAGTATTCTAAGTAAAATAATTAATTAATAGAATTTTAAAATACCTATTGCACTTTGAGAGAGTTCCATCTTCACTAAATTTACAGCATATTCCTCTTTCATTGTGGAAGAGTGAATTAAAAAGAAAAAAAAAACAGTAACTTTGGCACAATTTATTTATACAGTGTTATAACAACTTGCCAACATTTGTACTGAATACTTTACTTGGGGAACTACGCAGAGATAATAAGAAAGAAGTTTTTGTTTAAAGTTTGGGGTTCATATGTGCTTCAGCTATTCAAATGCAGTGACTGCCAAGCTGAAATAACCCTGAGGTGTCCCTGAGGAAAGGATCTAGTCTTTTCAGGAAGGAACAAGGCATTAACATAAGCACAGTATGATTTATCTTCACAAACTCTCTAGATACTTTGACAAATTCATAGACACATGGGTCCTCTGAAAGCAAGTCTGTGCATGAAATTGAGGAGGTAGCTATGAGTCTGCACAAGCACGGTCTCAGTTTGCATTACCTCGTTGTTATCAGAACAATGAAGGCCAAGGCTCCATACTGAGCTCCCTATGTGAAAACTGATGAAAGGCACCTTCTTCATCCAACTTTTACAGTTTTTGATGGTGAAATCTAATGACTTATTGAACTTTGGGCAATATTACACAGCTTTTGATGATGAGATTTAATGAACTACTGACCTTTGGGTCAATATTATGCATTAGCAAAAACTTCAGAGCTTCATTTCAGGTTCTGTTGGCAGTTTTCTTCCATTGCTTTGACAAATAGAAAATAATTTCTGCAAACTGAAAAGCACAGTCATTGTATTTATATAAACTGAGAAAATTCATAAAACCTTTAGACTATTGGCTGGCAAACAGAACAGTCAGAATGGGGCTGCAAGGCTAGAATTATTGAACAGAAATTTAATGGTGCATTTTTGCTAATAAAATCATACTTTTCAAGCTCTACAGAATAATCTCAAAAAGGTATATTCATGATATAAGACATTGCATAAATACCCAAAATAAAAGATTTAAATAAGGCACTTGGATTTCCAGAGGCTGTATAATCAGAATATTATAAAGCTTAAATGCACTCATTTACTCTTCCAAGAAGAAAACTAAACTATTTCTGTAGCAAATAAAGAGGTTGGATCTCTGTATAACCATCTCTATATTATCCTATAGTATAGAGTGTAGTCATACGCTGAGCAAAACCTGATTTTGCTGCAGCATTTCTGAATTTCTAGCTGATACCTCTACATACAACATATTTAGCTTGCTCTGTGTCCTACAGGTTAGATTATAAACTAGACATAAGAAAGTACAGAGAGCAGCAGAAAATGTTCTCTCAATGGACAGTGGCACTGAAATTCATAAATAATTGTAATGTGACAGCAGGGTTAAACTCAGCCCTGCTTCAATGCTGAGGACACAGCAAAGCTCAGAAGACAGGCAATATCCCTCCCTCACCTTTGTAATGCCCCGATCTCCTTTGGATCATTCCAGATGAGGCCAGTCTGTTCTTAAAGACTCTTATGACTAGTATCACAGTTGCAATGGTGGCAGGCAGCTGACAGCCACTCCTGTGGACTGTAATTCCAGCTTCAGCTTCCCTCTCCTTCCCCCGCAAAGGAACCAATCTCCCCAAAACGTAGTCTACATCCATCCTTTCCTCATGAGCCTTTTAAAAATGTGGATTAGATCTAACTCTCAGATTTCTTTTTTTTTCCTTTACTTTACTTCACCTCACTTCACTTTTCTCTTTAGCTTACTTTAGTTTAATTTGAACATGGCTCCGAAGAGCCCTGTGGCTTTCTTGAACATCCTTATCCATACACATTTGCTGTCTTTAGTATCCTACTTAGAACACAAATCATTCAAGCTTAGGAACTGCGCTTTTGTTCTTTATTTATATCATACCTTATCACAGGAATGTCAGGAACTGCGAAAGTCTATAAAAACTGTCTTATTAATTAATAAATACATAACTTTGCATATATTTTCAGATAGCTTGCAATCAGTTAGTGATGAAATCAGTTAAACTATTCCTATGTGCAAGTGCGTACTAAAATAAGAGTAAAAAGTTCACAACAAACTATGTTTATGTAGAACATTCAGTACAATTCAGAAGTGCTCTTCAGACTAAATAACCCAAGAACCTATCTGGTCTAGACCTCAAGAGTATTAAGAAATCTCCAGATTGCTCAGCTCTTTTCTAACACCTTCCAAGAAACTCCCTCAAGTGACCTAAATGATCCATGGTTTTGACCGGTCTTCACACAATCACAGAATTGTTGAGATTGGAGGGGAGCTCTAGGGATCATCTAGTCCAACCCCCTGCTCCAGCAGGGACACCCAGAGCACGGGGCACAGGGTGGCAGCCAGGTGGGTTTGGAAGACCACCAGAGAGGGAGACTCCACAACCTCCCTGGGCAGCCTGTTCCAGGGCTCTGTCACCCTCACAGGAAAGTTCTTCCTCGTATGGAGATGGAACTCCCTGTGTTTCAACTTGTACCCATTACCCCTTGTCCTGTCACTGGCCACCACCAAGAAGAATTTGGCCCCAGCCTCCCTACATTCTCCCCTCAGGTCTTCCATCCAGCAGTTCTACGTTCAACAGCAGGAACATTTTTCACAGTGCTGTCTGGCCCAGATGACTTGGTTCCCCCATCACCTGCCTCAGACCAGGCCAGCACCCCCCCCCGCACCTCCTCCTAATCTCAGCAGCACAAGTAGAGCATCTTCTGAGCTGCCTATACCCGCCTGCACCATAACACAGGAGGCAATAAACTGCACCTAATTGAAAACCAGATATTTAACAAATGAGCTTTGGGTTATTGGACATACCCCAGAAAGCTGTGAGGACCATGAGGAGCCTATTCACAACATTACTCACAGTGGACATTATTTCACCTTGTGCTGTGTGAGCCAGAGAGGCCCCAATTGCCCTCTTCTGGACCTTCCCATCATGTGGGCTGACCCATTAGGGAAAGGGAGGTTTGTGCCTCCCTGGTCAGAACATTCACAAGGGTCTTATCCTACTACAGGATGAAATGAGAAGTGTGTGTGGAGGGTGCTTACGCATGATATAAAGCCTGGTGTACTCAACAGAAAGAGCTTGTTGGCCATTCAGGAAGTCTTTGTTCAGTGTTTTGTGATACACCTGAAAGAAAGAAAATTCTTACATCCTTCCATCAAAAGGAGATTGTAGTAATATTTTATGATACTCCTATAAACTTACATTTCCATTTAATGATGTTCAGAATGACTTTGGATTTGAAGCAGGAAGCTGTTTCCTTAGTCACTGTGTTTACAGTCTAGTTGATTATTCAAGGCATGTTCAATTGCTTTTGAATATTAGTTTGGTACTTTTAATTACTTTTATAATTAAATAGGTGGAGTTTTTCAACTGAAGAAAAAGAAATTAATTTTAGGTAGAATTCAAGGCCTACTGAGTCAATGGTAAAGTATTTTTTTCATGAATATTACCTCAATTTTTAAAGAAATTGAATGTATTTGTAAAAAGTATGTTTTATTTTACCACAGTATCTTATTTATAAAATGATTAAATAAAAAGAATCTATATATAAACCTGTTTTGAAAGACATAGACAAGTAATCAGAAAAAAAAAGCTAAACAGGGAAATACGATATGACATCCTTATTACCTGCAGGGCCAAATTATTCCTCTCCAATTTAGACATCTAAATGAAGTGGTTGGATTCTCACACGTTGTGAGTATCCAGACATCCTTATGCAGCCCTGATCAGTTCATTTAGTGGTAGCATAGGAACCAATTTTTTTTTCTGAAAATCTTTTAACTAGCACCAGCTTTTCCCAAAGCAATGTTAATGCTGCCATCTAGCTATACAGTAAGAGTATATCTTTAGTCCAGTTTTGCTAGACATAAATTTCTTCCATTGTACTTGGGAATAGTAACACAGAAATGCCAACTGCATTTCTGTTAGTTTAAAAGTATGTATGCACCATTTACTATTAAAATAATATTATAGTATTATATTTATAATATGATAAAACAATATTTCTGACAGCTGAAAAGACAGGAACAAGTGGAGGTTAACAAGATATTCTTCTGAGTAATTCATTTTACAAATACAAGATTGTACTTCTGAACTGTTTTTTTTACATGTTTTTAAGTGAAAAAAGCACATGTGTGTGTTAAAACACACATTTGTAAACTGAAGTCTAGCTCAGCTCAAATAGGATGAGATTGATCTATAAAACATCAGAAGTTCAACAAATGTTTTGTCCAATCATTTATTGTTTGGAAATCGTTTATATAGAGTGCTCAGCTGCACTTCCAGTATTTGAATAGCATTCTTTACGTTTATGCCATTTGCCATATGGGGCCACTTTTGGCTGCATGTCATTGCACGCTGAGGAGCTTGGTCCACCAATCAACCCACTCAACCAAAGGACTGAGAGATGAAAGATGTGCAAGACTTTCCTGTCCCATCAAGAGGCCCAAGATGTCCCGTGCACTATATCCTGATAGGCTTCTATGTAGAAATGAGGATATAGTCTTCTTTTGGCTTATCTGAATGTACAAAATGTGGAAAGATAGAATGGAAATCCATTCCTCTAGTTCTCACCTCTTTGTACATTCAGATAAGCCAAAAGAAGACTATATCCTCATTTCTACATAGAAGCCTATCAGGATATCTACGGACTTCTCACCTCTAAAGAAAAGGTCTACGTGAGCTAGCACACTCACCAACCAGAAAACAAACCTATCCAAAGACAGACTTATCTTAAACATAAATGAGAAGGATCTCTTGAATCTACCCAGGCAGATGTCCCTTAATCAGTTTGGTAAAGATGTAAGAGGCAAGATACACAGTGTGATATATATCCCTGAATAGGTTTATATCACAGAAACTGTCTAGTCCACTAGACCAAACCAGATTCTTTAAAGGAAGATGTAAGAAAATCTGGTTTTACTTTCAGAATAACAGTCCTTAGATCCATCCTAATTCAAGCAATAGGAAATTTATCTGAATTTTAAAACACAAAGGCTGTAACTATGTGAAGAAATAAGGGCCCTGCTACACGGCAGGGTCCCAGACTGCTTCATCTAAATCTTTAGAAAAACAGAAGTTCTTCCATTTTTTCTCTAAAAAGATCTGGATGACAACTGTTCGTATTTGTGGCATACCATGAGGCCCATTCTTATTATTATTCCACTGGTATCACTGGAAGAGCGTATTGTGAACTTTAGGTATTTGTTCTTGCATACAAGCATGTGCACGCACACACACACACACACACACACACACACACAGAGCACTGAATGAAAGTTACCACTTCTTATTAAATGGTGAACTACAGATGATAAAATTACTCACTTTATCACAAATGTTGAACCACTTAGGTTACTGAAATCCAATGGAAAAAGTAACACTTCATGTCACTAGAACTACATACATTTTTCAGTTTTACATAGTGCATAGCAATGATTCACCTTGATATGAGGCAGAAGAAGCCAGGAGACAAAGAAGAAGCTATATACTATGCTCCCAGAAAAATGAATTTATGGTGAAGTGAAATCAGAATGCAAACATCTGCTTCTCTGTAACATCAGAAGTATGAAATAAAGATTTAATTCTAATTACAATGAGAAATATACTGCTTTCTAAATGTGCATTTTTAATCCCTTGCAGAATCTCCCCAAAGTAACAGGATAAATTGTATAATTCAGGATTAGTCATTGCATAAAATATGAGTCCAAGACTCATAAAGTGTGAAGTCCTTGCCCCTACATAGTCTCTTTTCTGGCAGCATAATGTGCACTTTTGATGCTAAAAGGGAAAAAAGAAAAAAAAAAGTGGTGGGAGGGAGAAGGAGCACTGAGCTACCTGAGCTACCCCAGCACTTGAGCTACCTCTTGCAATCTCGTAGTATCTCATGTGACTCCATAACTTATTACTTAACTCTAAGTGACAGAAAATCAAAACTCTGGGTACCCCCTCTGCTACTAGCTTGATGTGTGTGCTAAAATAAGTTTATCCTCTTATAAAACTGGAAGGAGTTTTATGAAATTTAAAAGAAGTTGCTTTTTTTTTTCATGAAGTTGACTTCTTACCAAGTTGACATTTTTATCAACTCCTACCAGTTGACTTTATTCAACAATTAGTTAGGAAAAAAATACTGTGCTCTCCTGTAATGCTATTGTCAGCAGCTACTTTGTTTGTTTGCTCTTAAAATGGGATGTGAAAGGTTAATCTGGGAAAATTATCTTGAATTCAGCTGAGTTTGCCTGTATTCTGAAGGCAGAACTATGGATGAACATGCAAAAGGCAGATCGCTTCTGCCTTTTTTTTTTCCCTTCTGCCCTATCATTCGGGAATATTTTAAGACGTCCAAGTCAGCCACAAAGAATCAGGAGAGTTATTATCCCCAGTAGGCTCTTACAATAGATATGGGACAAGATATTGAGGCTGTTGTACTTTTTTATGTTGCCATTGATTCTGGAAAACATGTAGCTACTATTTAATTTAGTGGCCACTATTTCAATGCCACAAAGGAGCATGATACAACACTCCATTAGTATTTTAATTTATTTTTCCTCTCTACTGAACAGGGAACATCTTACTGCTGTTATCAACACGTGTGACTAACGATAGTTCTGTGATGCTCGATTTTCCTGTATGTCACAGCAGACAGGCTTATACCTATCTGCTACACACCACCCAACAGAACAGTCTTGTAAGCATTTGTCTTTAAAGATCCAGGTATTTTCAGTATGCTCTTTGACATCTTATTTTGTGAACTACTGCATCAAAAAAATGAACTTGTTAACTTAAGCCAATCCATCATCTGTCTATCTCTTTCTAACATACTCGTCCCCATTGCAGCACACACAGCAAAGAATTATAATGGCTTCAACCCCTTCCCTGAAACCTTCCATTGTACCTGACTTGGGGGCCTTGCTGTAATATCTTTGAAGATAAGAAATGCTAAAGCTAATGTCTCCAACAAAATGAACAGGATTCTCTGGATCCTTGGGTATCTTCATTCAGTGAAAGAATAAGGCAAATTAGGAAGGTACATTTAATGATTATTTAATAATTTTTGCTCACAGGGAAGGGCAGAAAAATAAATAAATGGTTGGGAGACTGCTGACTTAAAGCACTATGTCTACAGCATGATTCCATCAGATGTTTAACTGGTTTATGGTCAAAGTGGCATTTGGAATAAGTCATTGAAACTCTTTTGCAAATCGGCAAGTGTTTTTGGAGAGTTCTTGTGTATTTTATTCACAACCTCATAACCCCCAAGGACTCAAATTTGGTAACTTGTATTTCAGTTCAGGATCATTCAAAGATTTTGAGAGGCAAAGATGTATTACAAATGCATTATAGATTTTCTAGAACACACAAAGAACTTTT
>VZSG01000507.1:526447-538396 GCA_013398315.1 Nothoprocta pentlandii | reverse complement strand
AAAAAAAAAAAAAGGTTCCATTAGGTTCCCGTGAAGTACCTTATACACAATTCTGAAGTACATCGAGTTGCTTATGGCTTCGATTTGAGGCTGGACCCATCCAAGGATGGAGGGCAGCCTGTGCCCGTATCTGATAACCCAAATGGTTAAAAAAGACAAAAGACAAAACTCT
This sequence comes from Nothoprocta pentlandii, assembly GCA_013398315.1. Taxonomy (NCBI): domain Eukaryota; kingdom Metazoa; phylum Chordata; class Aves; order Tinamiformes; family Tinamidae; genus Nothoprocta; species Nothoprocta pentlandii. The sequence goes on along the minus strand of VZSG01000507.1, from coordinate 538,224 downwards.
TAATTCAACATAATTACTTTTTTTTTTTTTGTCTTTCTGCAACTGGCATCTGTTGCATTTTGTTACAGAATCACAGAATGGCTGAGGTTGGTAGGTGCCTCTAGAGATCATCTAGTCCAACCCCCTGCTCCAGCAGGCACGCCCAGAGCACGGGGCACAGGGTGGCAGCCAGGCGGGTTTGGAAGATCTCCAGAGAAGGAGACTCCACAGCCTCCCCAGGCAGCCTGTTCCAGGGCTCTGTCACCCTCACAGGAAAGTTCTTCCTCATATGGAAATGGAACTTCCCATGTTTTAATTTACGTACCTCTGAGAATAATAGCTTGTCTCTGTCTTCTCCCACACTACCCCCTAGGTAGGTAACGATAGCTCTACCTTAGATTTTCTTCTTCTGGCTGAACAAACCCAGCTCTCTTGGGCTCTCCTGGCACATGACGGGCTCCAATCCACTCATCATCCAGTGGCTCTCCAGTGGTCTCACTGGCCAACATCTTTTCTCAGCTGGGGAATCCAAAACTGGTCACAGTGCTTCCATGAGCTCTCAGATAGCTAATGCCCTTGGCCTATCAGCCAGCTGCCCAGTGCAGCCCGGCGAGCCGTTAGACTTCACTGCCCCGAGGGGTCACTGCAGATTTATGTATGGCCTGTACACCAAGGTCATTTTCTGAAAAGTTGTTTTCTTGATTGGCTCCCAGACTGCATTGACTATGTGGGCGGTTCCATCTCAGGTATGGGAGTCTGCATTTGCTTTTGTTGAACTCTGTGAGGCATTTTGAGGATACGGAATTACACCAATGATAATGCTGTAATAATCTCAGAAGGTAGCTGAGATGCTTGGACACTTCATCTGAACCATTACAGTGGCTCTTCTGTCCTTAAACGCTTATGAACTGCACTGCACACCACTAGCAGCAGGGCTGGAGTCACTCTTATCTTCTCACAGTAAACTCATACCTGCACAGGCATATAAAACAATCAGTGCTTGCAGTACTGATTGGAGACAAGGATGTTGCTCTCCACCATAAAACTGTTTTCTAAACCTTGTATATATATCCACATAACATTATTCAGTGTCACCTACAGTCACTTGAGTTCAAGCCAGTGCTTGCCTTAACCAATATGTAGGGTCATCTCTACTAGCTCAAATCATATCTACTATGTTCATTCATTAGCATGCTTGCACTCTTTAATGACTGTCATCCTCATCATGTTAATTTAAAGGAAGAAATTGTTCCAGGAGCTGATTTGTGGAAGTCTCATCTCTTCCAGGTTGGTCTCTCTTTCTCATCAGTAGTAAAAAGAACTGAAGGCAGGTAAATCATAATTCAGGAACACAGAATTCCTAGACAAGTTTTGCTCTAGAAACTGTTATACGTGGGAAATTGCTAGAAATACTCCAGAGCTAAATGGGTCTGAGAAACAAATGCATCCTCCAAGATGTGTTCTGGGTATGGCTGCCACTAATTAAACACAAAGTTTACTATCAGTTTCCTTTGATCTGTAATTTGGGGTATGTCAGAAAAAGTTGATGCACGATCAGCATAGGTATAGCCGAATAACTGTACTTAGGAAAGCAAGTAAATAAGCTCTAACAGAGCTGGCCACACCCTCCTCGGTATGCAGAGGTATGTAGAATAGGGCTAGAAGTGCTAGCTCAGGTAAAGAAACAAGCACAAGGTAATAACACACATCACTTCTGTTACACTGAAATCCCATGGTCTGAAATTTTCTACGTGAAAGTCAAATTCCAGAAGATTCTTAGTATTATGATTATTAACATAGGAAGCAAAGAATATGCTGCCTGATTATACTCAAATTCTAATAGGTCTCGCTCACTGGGAAATTGAGGGTCTTCCTAGTTTAAGGCAAGTGCTCAAAAATTAGCAAGAATATTTTCCTTTGTTTTTTATAGCATCAGTTGACCATGGTTGCTTCCACAGATACAGTTAGGAAATGGCTTTCCCATGGTTAGAAAGGAGCCTCATTACAGGGGAAAAACAAAAAACAAAGAAACAAACAAAAAAACCCTCCACAGACACGCTGTCTCTCCTAACATTGAAGTCAGTTGCTTCATGACCACATTTGAAGCAACAGTGAAAATAAATTTGAAGTTATTGACACAAAAGTGTAAGGTATAGCAAGGTCTCCTGCCGTTTCTGCCTGTGCTGCCCACGATGCCCGCTTTCAGATACCGCCCGTTTCAAACCTCCGTGTTTCACTGCCCAGCCCCACGCCCAGACTTTTCAAGGGCATCCAGACCCTGTGCTGGAAGCCAAGGATGAAGCCAGGGGAGATACAGATTGCAAGCAACGTTTATCCAACCCCTTTTATTAGTTGATATTAGTAACGGCAGGGGCTATAACATGGCTGTAAGCACAGCCGCTCCTCACACGTGAGGCGCCACCCGAACAAAACCGCCCCGCGGCGGCCGTTGGGCCCCGCCCTGCCCACGCCCCCAACGGCCGCGCAGTGACGTCACGGGGGCGCGCCCCGCCCCCGCCGAGAAGCGTCGCGCGGGCCCGGCCGCCTCAGGCGGCGGCTCCTCCTCGGTGAGCGCGGCCGGGACGCGGCGCGGCGGGCCAGGGGCGCGGGGCCGGCGCGCAGGCGCGCAGAGCTGCGGCTTGGGCTTCCTCCGCTTTAAAAGAGGAGCGTCGTGCGGGCTGGGCCCGCGCAGCTCGTGCCGATGTGGAGGGGGAGCAGCGTGGCCGTGATGGGAAACCGGCAGGTCCGGTGCTAATGACGGCGCGTTGAGCAGCTTTGCATAAGTAGTGGCGTCGCTCTTAAACCTTCCGTGGTGTCGCCGGGTTTCTGCCCTCGCAGCGCCGGGCTGGGGCAGTGTCTGCGCCTGAGCGCCGCGAGGGGCTGGGCGGTGCGGCTGGGGGATGAAGGGAGGCGCTTTCCTGCCCTCCTGGCCCTTTTCCTTTTCGTTCTTGGAGAGGCGGCAGCAGGCGAGGACTCCAGCGCCTAAAAGCTCCAGATAGGGAGCTTGGGATGGGCCTGCGGAGCGCTGGGCCGGGAAGTGTGTTCGTGGGGAGAAGACAGCAGTCATACGGAGAGGAGGAGAAGTTAGATAAGCCACCCCACAGCGAACAACTTCAAGATTAATTATAAATAAAATGATTTAAGTAAACGTAGAGTTTTTATCAACTGGAAACTCTCTTAGTTTAAATTCTTCATGTTTGATTCAATTCAGGCAGTTCTCACTATTCTCAAAGGATATAAATATGCCTTTGATTGATCTTTCCCTAAAGAATTAAGCCTTAAAGAATTTTGTCTAGATTGTAGCTCTCCTCAGGCTTTTTGTCTTTGAAATTAATGAGTGGTAGAGAAGCAGTTGATGTATAGGATGAGGCATTAGATTAAGGGAGATGTTTTTTTTGTTGTTGTTTTTTCCTCTTTCTCCCTTCCTTCCCTCAATCCCTGCTTCAGACTTTAAAAACAGGGATTTGGAGACTTCTTTCAGTCAGGAAATGTAATCTTCCTAATAAGCTTTAGGGTTCAAAGTTGTCTTTTGACAGTGATGTCCACAATTTAACTCTTTTTAAATGAGGTGGCTTTTTTTTAGGTGCTTCTTCAGTGAATCAGTGCCCGGGTAGTTGAGGTGTTTGCCTACAACATCAGGACCTACAACATTTGCCCACCAAAGTTTTCTTGTTGGAGTGTATTTCTTGTGGACAATTTACTTAGCACCACCATGTACTGATAAATGGAAAAGGGCTAAGGAATGAGTGCGAGTGCCAGACTGATCCGTGATTACCTCCCGTGCCTTTTCTTAGCTTGGTTTTAGAGGAGCTTTCTCAAAAACAAGTTACTCAAAGCCTTATTTAGTGCTAAGAGGGTCAAATCGGCACAAATCTGTGTATCTGGTCATGGGACCAAAGGTTGCTTAGTGGCTTGTTTAGCAACACATGCTTTGCCATCCATTCCACTTTAAAATGGAGACTATAAGGCTATTGCCATGTAGTAGCAATAGTGGTATGTAGTGTATACACTGATCGTGCTGACATCTCGCTTTTCTTACAGATAGGTTCTAGTGGCAACAAAGCCTGTGCTTTAGCAAGAACAATGTTGTTGACAGCACTGCACGCATACAATGAATAATAAATTAATTCACCCTTAAACTGAAATGTAGCTGTGACTTTTGTATTTTACTTGATGATGCTTTTTGTTTTATGCCAACAGTCAAAAACAAAAGATACGCTTAAAATCTGGGTGATATCTAGGGCTTAGTCCACAATTTAACACATGAGGCAAAATAGGCTATAGAGCTGAGCCCCCTAGGTGAGTTGCTTAGTCTCAGTTAAAAGGGACTTGTAACATAATTGGCTTCACAGCCATTAAACATGGCCAAATACAGCTTACTACTTTTTAAGCAAAATGTCGTAATGTTAGGTTAAACTGTATGCTTTCTTACTTTCTTAAACATTTTCTGTGTTTCAGGAGCTTTTGGTAATTTTTAAATGAGACCTTCACTGCAACTTTGTTTTATTTTTGATATTTTTAATGAAGAAGTAATTTTCATTAGTATGTGCAAGCGTTGGCACAAGATCATGTGACTTAGCGGTCCCTACTCTCTTTTGTGTTTTTTTTCTCCCCAGCAAGTGGTTTGACCACACATATCTCAAATTATTCTGAATACTTGATGTATATGTTCTTTAATTATCTGGAAGGATAATAACTAAAGTATGTTTCATGAATGATGAGAAAGGATCTCCTACATCACAAAATCCATTTGGCTGTGTCATAATCCTTCTTATAAGACCGCAGCTCTATGCACAGTCCTGCTGGATTTCTTTCCAGTTACATTCAGCATAACTCTTTGCTGTTCTGCTGATCGAAAGTCTGTTTATAGCTTCTAATCGTTGTTCTTGATGATTACTAAATACATATATATTCTTATGCCAGTGTTGTTCTACATCTTAAATGAAAGATGCTTGTCCTCTAGTCAGTGGGTGACTGCAGTTGACCAGAAAAGCTTCCCGCAGCCTGAGGTTCATTTTTCTGCTGCATAATAGTGAGTAGGCGGCAAGCCAGGTGAATTGAGTGGCTTGTGACCTGCTCCATGTGAGCTGCCTTCTTGGTGCTCCGAGCCTCCTTCCTCTAATATTTTTAGCTGTCGTTGAACTGAAAAGCACCCCTCAGTGGTTTTGCACAAGGGATAATTCTGACATATCATAGAAATATAGAACTGTACCTGATTATCTGACACTTCTGTCCTGTGGCTACAAATGCTTCAGTCATATAAGTGCTGTCTGCGTTTTGTTCATAAAGCACATCAGAATAGAGCACAGTGTGCAGACTTTCTATCTTGGTGCACCTGTTCTTGTGACCTGCACCTCCAAAAGTTTGTGCTTTTGTTGAAGTAGAGGAAAGATTCTTTCCTCTTATTTATTTATTTAAACATATATATGTGTGTATATTTCCTTTGCCTTATTGATAGTGTGAAACAAAAAGAATGATTAAACTGAAATCAAGATACTATTTTTAAGATTTTTAACAGAAGTTTGTATTCAATAGTGCCTTCTTTCCTGACATGCTTATTTCAGGTGTTCTTTACTTTTAATCCAGCCTATTTATAGAGACTAATTCAATCTCTTCAGTTTACTAGCTCAGTAAGCCAAGCATGTTTTTCTTCTCCCCGCCAGCAAGCAATTAATTCCTCAGAAAGCATCAGTTACCTTTCCTTACATCTCTTCCTGTTTTGATGCAGCTTTCTTGATAGTGGTTTAATTGTGGTGTGAATTCTTACCTATGCTTTCTACAGTGACATTAATGGTTCCGTATGTGTAATGAAGGCATCTTTTTCTTTCCTGATTTTCTTTAGATTGCAGTTACCTTTATATAGCCACAATTTCTGTGGCTTGTTATTGTCTCATTGACAAAAGCACCTTATTTTTTTCTTCCTTGCAGCTCGCAACAACTTCTCTTGAAAATGCATGTTCTTTTCCATTTAAACAGTATCCTATTTATGTTGTTCACCAAGTTGATTGCTCAGGTACAAGAGTCTGAATGTGTGGGGTGTTGTTTGTTTGTTTGTTTTGTTTTTCTTTTCTCTGAATCTCAGTGCTACCTGGAGAAAACTTCACTGAAACTTCTTTACATTTTGTGTGTTGTGAATGTTGCCCTGGTCCAAGAATAATTTATATTGTTGCATTTGGAAAGACTGAACTGTATTTAGTTAGCAAAGTGAATTATACAAATTTTAAAGTTTTAATAAGCCTGTTGAATTCTATTCTGCTCTTCAGCTGTTGAAATACGCGTGGGAAGATGGCTGAGTAATCCCTTACAAAACAAAAGGAACAGCTAGAACCTCCCATCCATAGCAGTGCACTATTTATTTTTGTTAATGAAGAGCAAAGGATGGGAAATACCACTTGTTTCTGTCCTTGTAAACACTAAACAGAAAACCAGTAATACCCTTAATGGAAGATATTGCTCTCTTCATTTTGTAAAGCACAGCTTTAACTGTTAAAAATATTTCTTTCTAGTTGTGTGTGTTGCTACTAGTTGACAGCAAAACATGAAGATTTGCCTAAATTCATTAAGGCTTTCCCTTAAGTCATATAGTGAAAAAGTACCAAGTTGATAAGATCAGGCCTTTGCTTAAATAGACAGCATGTTAACTCACCTTGCATATTCTCTTTTGAAAACATTGTCAAAAGTAAATTTAGATTTTTTTTTTCCTTCTCCAGCAACTAGCTACTGTTAAGGCTTTTTTAAAATAGAAAGTTTAATATCTGTGTCTCTGTGTTCCTCTAATGTTTAACTTTTAAGACATATATCTTTGTGTTGTAATTAGATTTGATGGTTATAGAGTTAAATTCCATGTTGGCTTGGGATCTTGCATCCTATATCTGAAGGTTATAAGGTGACAGCCATAATGAATCAGACTTTGTACCAAGCAACTTGATACCTTTCTGCTGATACATACAGTATTAGCGATCAGTTAAGACATGTTATTATAAGATGTTTGTTGAGTGTAATCTGAAAAATCTTACTGACTCTTATTCCCATTTGCAGTAATGGAACAAGCGCAGGATTCGGTTATGCAAGAAGATGCAAACATTAAGGCTATTAATGAGGAGTACAGGAAAGCCTTTATATTTATCAATAAAGGACTGAACACAGATGAACTGAGTCAGAAGGAAGAGGCAAAAAATTACTATAAGCAGGGACTGGACCACTTGCTTCGAGGAATTAGCATTCCCTCACAGGGCCCTGCGTGTGTGGGATCCCAGTGGGAGTCTGCCAGGCAGATGCAACAGAAGATGAAGGAGACCCTCCAAAACGTTCGCACTCGACTCAGTGTTTTAGAACAAGATGTCTCCACTGTGCAAGGAAGTCCTGCTGCAACAGATGCCCCTGCTGAGGTACCCAAGCTGTACCCTTCTGTTCCTTCTAAAGAGAAGCCAGAAAGACCTCCTGCACCTACTTCTCTGCCTGCACCCAGCCAGCCACCAGTGGCCAGCAGAAGTGGTGCAAGTGCGAGCGAGGGACAGATTCCAACAATGAGTCCATCAGATCCAAATCCTCTCTGTCTGCCAAATGAAGCACCTCCTGCCTACACACCTCAAGCTGCCGATGGCCATTTTACTGTGTCCTATGGCACAGACTCTGGGGAGTTTTCATCTGTAGGTGAAGACTACTATAGAAAGTGTAACCAGCCACCTCCCCTTGAAAATCTGGGGGTGGATGCGGATGAACTGATCTTGATTCCCCAAGGAGTGCAGATATTCTTTGTGACCCCTGATGGGCAAGTTAGTGCTCCTTCATATCCTGGATATCTACGCATCGTGAAGTTCTTGGATGCAGATAGTGAGACAGCTCAGAATCGTCCACCTGCCTTTCTTCAGGTAACAAAAAAAGCATGATAAAACAAACAAAACCTTCCTTTAATTGTATTTCAAAAATGACATAAAATTTTAAATGGCTTGTGACCTTAAGTTTTTGCTCTTCTGAGCCTAAAGCTGTGTGAGAAAATGCAAAAGGATCTCTGTTTTGGAGAAATGGTTATCTGCAAATGTTATCTGCAAATGTACATCAGTATGTACATCAATATGACTTTTCTGAGAAATGTCCTCTAGGTGTTCCCCTGGTTCCTGAGTGCTTACTGTTTTAATTGTTTCCTAAGGGATTTGGCCTAACATGTATCTTTGTGTTGTTAACTTCCCTTTCTTCAGATAGAGAAGAAGACATGCTGCCTGTAACATTTCAAATAGACTTCTTTGTCTGAGCTAGTGATGCTGCAGTCAGCTTGGAGAACTGATAATTCAGAATGTTAATCTGCTCATGACTACAAGAGGAAAGACACATTATTTGGATTTTCCAGCCTGTGCTTTTTTCTCCAGGCATATTCTGTAACATAAGTGGTTTCTGATCAGTTTCTGAATTTGGTTCTTTTTGTTGCTGCTAGAGCTGTTGGTTCTTGGAGATTGCCTCTGTGAAGAGGAAACTTTGAGGAAATAGGGGGAAACCCTTTGAGATGTTGGGTTCTCCTCATTCCTCTCTACCTCCCCCGCTACTGGCCTTGCAGTAGCCCTGTCAGTAACAACTTTCTATTTATTCTACCATAAAAACATGTCCTGGGATCAAGAGGAGGTTATAGGCACTATGAATCCTGATTTGGCTGACTGGGTATTTCATCTCTATCTGTAACGACGCCTCAATTAAGAGGCTACCAGGCTGAATTCTCATAAGAATTTTCACAATGTTAGACTGTCAAATTTAATCAGGGATGATATTTTTACAACCATGGATTTTTTGTTATTTTCAGGATGGCATAAGGAAGGCTTTTATTTTACTTAAACTGTACGGAAAGCTAAGTTTTCAGTGCTAATAGGCACTTGTTTCATTGATAAGATCCTTTCATTTGTAGAAATAATCTTTCCTTTATTGTATTTATTTTTTTCCAGGTTTGTGACTGGATGTATCCTCTAATGAGTAATCAGTCTCCTGTCCTGTGCTGCAACACCGGAGTCTACATGTTCCCTGACACCATGTCGCAGGTGCCAGGGTCCTACGTGGGAGTTGTGTTGTCCTCAGAACTTCCAGCAGCTGACAGGGAGCTTTTTGAGGATTTGCTAAAACAGATGTCTGATCTTCGAATCCAGGTAAATCCCAGGGCCGCCTCTCTTCTACCAATAATAAAAGGTAGAAATTATCAATATATTTTCCTGATAATATTTACTTGTATAAAACTGAAAAGTCTTCTGTCTTGTTTGGTAAACTCAACCATATAAAATAAATGATGTAGACAAGATCAAGCACATAGAAATGATGTATGTACCATAATATATGAGGGAGGATAGTTTTTTTTTTTAAATAAACTGTAAGCACAGAAAATAAATGGTCATTTTATGCAATTTCATTGTTTTCCAGAACAGAACATAGGCACAAATGACACGTTTTGTTCAGGAGAAAGCATTTTTATTTTTTGTGAGTGCTTTCAGTAAGCACTCACAAAAAGTAAGCTTTCAGCAGCCTTACTGTAGAAGATTAAGCAGAGTGAAAATAAATTAAAAAGAAAAAACAGATTCTAACCAAGGCACAAACCGGTTAGATATACTGACTGGAAATAAGGTGAAAAGTGTTCATGATGACTCTAACAGAGCATTGGAGCAGTATTTCAACATAATCAACAACCACTTAAAAATCAATAAAAATTACATCTTTTCATGAAAGACACCATCCTGTTGACTACTAAGACTTGAATGCAGTGACGTGGAAGGATCCATTTTGCAACGTTTCACATGGGTGGCGTTTGATTATGTTATAAGTCCTGTTGAGTTCAGCAGGATTCCAGTAATTTGCTTTAAAATTACCACACAGTAGTGTGATTTCTTTTTTTCTTTTTTTTTTTTCCAGTGCAGCAGATGGTGGATAAAATTCTATGATCTTTCCTGTGTAGAAATTTAGATTATAGTAGTCCCTTTTTGTCCTAAAATTGCATTTTCTGTTAATGTTCCCTGATACAATGTCACAGGTGCCAGGATCTCATGAGAAAGTAGGGTTATCTTCAGAACTCCCAGCAGCTGTGAGATCACATTTTGAAGATAAGGTAAAACAGAGGTCTGGCCACAAAGTCCAGGTAAATTCTGGAATAGTGATTCTAAAATTTTTTCCCATCTTTGGTAGTGAAAATTATAACTGAAATACAACTTAAAACTGCTGAGATTCCAGCCCTGTTTGACACAGAAGTAAATGCTGCCACCAATTCCCACATGCCACACTTTCTGATTTTTTTTTTTTAAATTTATTTTTCTCCCTTAGACTGGGAGCTTGTCCAGTTACTGCAAACTTCTAAATTCTAGAAAATCAGTAGTAGGTTTCTGGAATTTTACAAACTTTCTCGTGTTACCAAGTCAAAATTTTCCTTTGAGTAAAACGTTTCAAAGCCTGGTCTGCTGGCCTTTTAACTCTGTTTTGCATAGTGCTCTGGTGGCTCTAAGGACCAAGCATATGCAATATTTATGCATGTTATGGAGTTGTATTTCACATTAGACAACCCATTTCTGCTCCTTAGCAGCGGCTGACTGAACCTTTTTCTATTTGGTCACTGACAATTTGTTATAAATAAATTATATCTTGAATACTTTTTTTACCTCCTTTGTTTCTTCATAATTACAACTCTGTATGTAAAAATTATTTCTGCAAATGATCAAATGATAAAAACAGAAACATGAACTGAAAGTGAAATGTTACACCGCTGTCAAGCAGTAAGGGATGGTTTACTTCAAGTCAGTGAAGAATGATAGTGTAATGCAAGTGTATTCAAAGTAATAGTGATACATTGTTAGCCTTCAGGATAGTAAGTGACTAAGACCTAAGTTAGTCCTTGTCCTTTTTTTTCTTTTATCTAAACAGTCCTTTTTGTGCAGGATCCTATGTTTGTAAGATTACCATGTAATACCAAGTATTATTGGTTTGAGTTTTATATTCTGTTTATAGCTTTCATGTAGGAATGCTCTCATACAGGCTCTTCTGGAAGAAAAAAAAAGTTTTTATCTGTTGTTAATAAGTTCTGTTTTAAATTATTGAATTTACATTGTAGAATCTTAACTAAAAACTAAATTTATTACATTTTTATTGGTCTTCTCTAGTGAGTATTCAAAGTTCTTTGTCTACAAACTATCTAAAGTTCAGGTACAGATATTAGAGATACTAACCACAATTTGATCGCTAATTAATTATGACTGTCTACTCTAGAAACACTGGAGTGAGAGGAATTTGCACAGAATTTGTCTACCCACGGTTAGTGGTATCATGCACAGCTTTCAAATGTTTCTTGGCTGCATCAATCTGACAAAGCAGCAGCAGCACATGCAATGAAAGATCTCCTTTATTTAGAAATTCCGGAGGGAAGGATGAGGCACAAACAACCAGAACAGCTGCATTCTTCTAGTGCAGCTGGAGGCTCTGACCAAGATGAAGAAAAGGGACTGCAGTTCCTGTCTTAAAAAAAAACAAAAACCAACCAAACAACAACAAACAACACACAATAGAGTTGACTTTCCTTTGGGAAGATAAAAATGGTAGATGTACACGGATCTTATCTTTTGTACTAGTTAAATTGTATTGTCTGCTACCTCTACTTTGTTACTTCACTAGACAGCCTTGTCAAGAAAATCTTGTAATTGTGACTGAAGAAAGATTTCATAGAATCATAGAATCATAGAATGCTTGAGGTTAGAAGGGACCTCAGAGGTCATCGAGTCCAACCCCCCTGCACACGCAGGGTCACCTAGAGCACGTGGCACAGGGCTGCATCCAAGCGGGTTTTA
>VZSG01000507.1:478631-525102 GCA_013398315.1 Nothoprocta pentlandii | reverse complement strand
CATGGATTTGTGGGTGTCGAGTTTCCTTAGGTGCTCTCTGACCCACTCTTCCTCTACCCAGGGCAAGCCTTCCTCTCTCTGGCTCTCTTCATGTGTCCCTGGGGCCTGGGATTCTAGAGGGCTGCCCCTGACAAACACTGAAGCAAAGGCGGCGTTCAGCAGCTCTGCTTTGTCCGTGTTTTCCGTAACCAGGGTACCCACCCCGTTCACTAGTGGACCCACATTCTCCCTGACATTCCTCTTGTTAATATATTTGAAGAAGTTTTTCTTGTTACTCTTAACATCCCGCGCCAGATTTAATTCCAGTTGTGCCTTGGCTTTCCTTGTTGCATCCCTGCATTCCCTGACAACATTCCTGTATTTATCTCAAGGGGCCTGTCCTTTCTTCCACATTCTGTATATTGCTTTTTTCTGCTGGAGTTTTGCCAGGAGCTCTCTGCTCATCCTCGCAGGTCTCCTGCCCCCTCTGCCTGACTTCTTACATGCAGGGATGCACTGTTGCTGGGCATGGAGGATATGCCGCTTGAAAAGAAACCAGATCTCCTGGGCCCCTCTTCCTTCTAGAGCCCTAGCCCATGGGATCTTTCCCAGCAGGTCTCTGAAGAGGCTAAAGTTGGCCGTCCTGAAGTCCAGCGTGGCAAGGCTACTTAAGCCTTTAAGAAAATGCTTGTAGTTTGACAAGCTTTTCTTCATATGAAGCCTTTCTGTGGAAAAGTGATGGAGTCACAAACTTCCCTTGACTTTCTGTACACTTGTTGGAGGAAAACAGTGTTGGCTTTTTTGTCCTCTATAGTAGATCTGTATAGTCATGTAAATAAATACCTTGCGTAGTTTCTCAGATGTTTCCTTTCATGTCTTAGCCTGCAGAAGCCTCTAGTGATGCGTTTAGCTTGCCTCAGACTGTGCATATTCAACCACAAGTTGAAGGAGAGGAAAGAGCAAAAGAGCTGCCGGAATGGAGTGAGAAAGTTGCCCATGGAATCTTGTCAGGTACTATCATAGTAAGGGGATTAGGTTAAATAAAAACCTCTGTGAGTAGTACTTAAATGCAGGTGTACTGGGCTGAGCGGTCAGAAATGGTTAGTCACAACTTAGTTGTAGTTATCTAAAAGATACTTTGTTTTGTTCTGTTAAAACAGTCCCCAGTTTTAATCCCCTGTCAGCAAGAGATTTGTTCACAACAGATAGTCTAGTCTCCTAGTTCAAGCACATAAATTAGTTTATTGCCCTGTATGACTCAAAGAGCTGTGATGGAACAATTTTATTCTTATGTAAGCAGTTATGTTAAAGTATGCATTTACTGTACTTTGTGCAGATAAGCACCGAAATGCATAAATGACCACCAATCTATCACAAGAAATATGAAGCTGCTAGAAGGGCTGATGAAAAGACAGAAGATTGGGTTTTACATACTCAGAATGCTAATAGCATCAAGATGTGCAGCTTTATTACTGTGGACCCTGTTGGGAGTTGATCATTAAAATGTGTGTCTATATTAAACTGAGATTTGGATAAAGAGTGGCTATAGTGGACTTAAAAAGCAGTGGAAAAGTTTCAGGGTTGTAGGAGTAGAAATCATGGCAGGAATTCATGCAGGAATGTTGCTGAAGTGTCAGTGTGGGGAAGCTGCAGAAGGAAAGACTGAAATCCTGCACATATTAAGAAAAATAATTTGTTCTGAAGGTGCATCTTGGGTAAGCTGGGGCCTCATGAAAGGAGCAGAATATACTGGCAAGGCTATTCACAAAGGAGCTTCCAAGCTGCGGGAGCATATTCAGCCAGAAGAAAAACCTCTGGAAGTCAACCCAACTGTAGCAAAGGGGCTTCATGTAGCGAAACAGGCTACTGGGGGAGCTGTGAAAGTCAGCCAATTTTTAGGTAAGATGTTACATCTCATTATTTATTTGTGAAGGTGAAAGCATATTCAGTTATCTGTAAACTGACAAGTGGTTTCTCTAGTCAATGAACTAATTAGGAATATTTTTGTTACAAGACATGCTTTCTTTTATAAATAGTTTGTATAGCAAAGTATTTTAACAGTTGAACTTTTTTTTTCCTGCTTTCTTCTCCAAGTTTTAGATGGTCAATTCAGAATGACTCTTAAGCTAATTGTGTATCTGAAGTTACTAACCTACAGAATGGACCAGAGTGTGTGTGGGGGGGTGTATGTGTGTGCACATGATTATGGTTTAAGAATGCCTTAAACAAGCCTGTCAGACTAGGTATAGACTTCCAGGTAGAACTGGCTGGTGTTCAAAGAGGCCAAGTAATCAGAGCAGCTGTCAGTAACTTCATTCTGATATTTATATTAGGATTCATGTCAGTCTGTATAATTCAGTTGTGCTGGATACAATAAAACTGCTTTGAAGAGTTGGAATGGCGGTAAGAAAGGCAATTTTAAGTAAGTTTTAAAATTGTAAGACACTTGTCCAGAAGACAGATGAGGAAAATCCCCAGTTTCTTTGCTGTCTGTAATTTGGAGATAACAAAGTAATGGAAACAGCCACTTGAAATCATAGAATGGTTGAAGTTGGAAGGGACCTCTAGAGATCATCTAGTCCAATCCCCCTGCTCCAGCAGGGACACCCAGAGCACATTGTACTGGATCACGTCTAGGCAGGATCTGAGCATGTCCAAGGAAGGAAACTCCACAGCTGTTCTGGGCAGCCTGTTCCAGTGCTCTGTTACCCTCACAGTAAAGATGTTTTTTCCTCATGTTCAGATAGATCTTCCTATGTTTCAGGTTGTGCCCATTGACTCTTGTTCTATTGCTGGCCACCCCTCCCTTTCCCCCCCCAAAAGAAGTCAGGCCCGATTCTCCTCCACCAAAGAGAATTCTTCCTTTCTCCAGTCCTTCTCCCTTAGTCTCCAGGTTCTGGGATTCCTGAGAACTGGCTTTAGTATTAAAGACATAAGCAAAGAAGGCTTTGTCACCAGTGTCCTTACTGCATTCAGTAACAGACTCACATTTTTCCTAGTCTTCCTTTTGTTGCTGACATATTTAAAGCCTTTCCAGCTGTCCTTGACATCTCTTGTCAGATTAAATTCCATGTGGACCTTAAGTAAGAGTATATGACAAGCATCTTTTCTAAAGTGATTTTAGTCACAGAATAACATTTTTTTGTTGTTGTTAGGAGCTATGCAGAATAGGAGCTATGCAGAATTCAAAAACAAGATTGCCCGTATACTTTTTGGACACTTACGTGCAGATTAGAGTCTGTTTTGAAAGTCAGCATATTAAAACAGAAGTAACACCTTAGACTTCAGTGAAGCTAACTGAAAATAAAAGAATGTTGAAAGAAAAATGTTCTCTGTTCTTATTGAATAATCTGCATGCTATTATTTTACCCTAGTTGAGGGAGTGTGTTCTATAGCAAGCTGTGTTGGGAAGGAGCTGGCTCCGCATGTGAAGAAGCACGGCAGCAAATTAGTTCCAGAATCCCTCAAGAAAGACAAAGATGGAAAATCCACTTTTGATGGAGCGCTGGTGGTAGCAGCAAGTGGAGTTCAAGGTAATAGAAATTCCTTAAGCTATTTTTAATTGCCTAAGTTATTTTTCAGTGCCATGAACTCACATAAACTGTTCATTTTACAGGGTTTTCAACAGTATGGCAAGGTTTAGAAAGTGCAGCCAAGTGCATTGCTAAAAGTGTTTCAACTGAGACTGTAAAAACTGTGAAATACAAGTAAGTTATGTTTTTATTTGCTTCATTTACAACAAAATATTGTTATTGTGTATGAATACTGTGCAACCAAGCTTGTGGAAGTGCAAGAAAGTTACTTAAAATATCTGCTTTGCTCTAGTTGCACCAGTTGTACGGTATGCACCATACGATGTGATATTAACTACCTTAGTGCTCTTTACATAAATATGAAATGAATCAATGCTTCTGAGGCCTTTCTAACTCTGTTCTAAAGGTAGAACAGCTTATGGGCAGTATTAACAAATATTGTTCAGATTTATATTTTTTTTGTCACACTAATTTTATATAATTGTCATTATATGTAATTATAAAAGTCATTATATATAATGTCATTATGAAAAAAGCATACAATTTGAAATCTCTCATCCCTGAGATTTTAGTTTTTGTGAACTTAAATTTTAAGAAAAATGAAGTGACTTCAACTGTCAGCATATCGGACCAAAGTGAGGAGGTACAAACATTTTGTGTAAAGAAATCTAAAGCATAAATAGCAATAGTAAGACGATACGAGAGGATACACTAGTCACAACTTCAAAAAAAAGAAAATGTTCCTAGAAAATGGAAGTGAGGGAAGAAGATCATTACATTTGACAACCTATTATTAGGACAGAAGAGTAAACAAAGTTCATGCCTGTGTTTAGTGAGAGGAACTAGGGAGAATTATAAAACAACTACAAAATATCTCAAATCCCCCTCTCAAAGAGCAGCAGGAATAATGAAATGTGCAAAGTAAGCAAAAGCACCTAGGTTAAATGGAGTTGATGAGTGTAGCAGAAGAGATTTTAAGAAAGGATGTTGGAAGGGCACACAGACCATTAGCAGCAGGAAGCAAGATGACAGGGTAAACAACAGAGTATGGAAGTTAGTGGTTTGACATCTCCCATTCTGTTCTAATGCACTTCAGATAGGAAGGCAGAGACGTGAGGCAAGATAGCAAGCTGCTAGCAGTGCTGCTTTATTGCTCACGTGTTTGCTTTTGATAGGGCTCCCAGAAGGCACTGTACGAGTACTCGTCACATAAATTCATAACAATATTTTTGTTTTAGGTATAAAAATAGGAAATAATGAGACCAGCGATCAACAGTTCCTAAGATGAAAAACAACGAGTAAATAAATGCTGCAGTTAATTGCAATAGACTTTACAATATTTGATAGTTGAGGATTTCTTCCATCTTTGGATTCTGTTCTATATTAAAGTTCTACATAATATCTCTTTTGTAAGCTGTCTTTTGCCTCGGTGACAAAAGATGACAAAGGAGCATCATCACAGTGTCTCTATGTAAACCAATTCAGCTGAAACTTCTCTTTCCTGATAAACACATGTTCATCATAAGTGTAAGACCATCAGAAATTGGACAGGGGGAAATGTAGCTGAGGAAGTTCTAGCTCTGCAAAAATATCTTCATTCTAACTTACTACCAGGTTTTTACAAAGGCATACCTTTGTATAACTGCAGTATCTGCATCTGCTCAACCTTTTCCTTAAAGAAAAATAAAGTAAAAAAAAGAGAGACAGACAAAGCAAATTGAGAGACAAACAAAGCAAAAAATCAACTATCAAATATTTAAGAAATTATTAGTTTCTCTGTATTGGATGAGTTTCTTTAAATGAATTTGCCTGTTGTACTGATACTACACACTGTTACTGGCTTATTAATCCTGTGGTGCAAATACCTCATCAGATGGGCAAAAATTTACTTTTATTTTGCTGTGAGACTAATTCTGTGCAAATTGGATGTTGGTGATTTAAAGCTGTTACACTACCAGAGAATAAAAAAAAAAATGTTTTTTTCCCAGTCAGTCGCATTGTTGGTTCCAGCCATTATCTGTAGTGGCTACTCTGCTGATATGGAGAAAGAATTTTTTTTTTGATAAAATCTGATAGTTTTGGGATCCCTTGATAACCTGTTCTCTAACCTTATTTTGAGGGCCCAAAGAATTTCTGGTCAAAAGAAGAGCAGGTCAGAGGTAACTCAGCTAACTGCTCATGTTCTGTTACTGCCTGAAATGCTTCCTTTTGGCCTGATTTGGCTGATGACAGCACTCTCAGGGGAAGCGTCCAGCTCCTGGAAGAGCTGGAGTTACTGCTCTCCTCATGTAAGTCTGTCCTCCTTCAGTGCACTTTCTCTACTGCTATGAAGATACTATCTTTCGTCATAAATGAGTAATTTGTTTAATGAAGATATGTGGCTGCTAGCTTGCCCGCACAGCCCAGTGGGGAGATGAGAGGTTGTGCATATCAGTAACTTTCACCATATCATCAAGGTCGCTGCTTTGAGGCTTTTGCTCTTTAGTATGATCTTTTTTTTTCTCTCTTATCTCTTCTCCTTTGCTATTATATGGACTCCAGGCTCCTTCAGATAGGCCTGCATTGCACAACAGAATTAATTGCAGGGGCCCTGCACCAAGTTATTTTATCTGGCTCTAGCATTTGAGCACAGCTGTTTCAGCATCCATGGGACCCGGGTGAGTTTGCCTGGTCACAGTGGTGCACTAATGTATGAGACAACTTTGGGAACCTGCAGGGTCTGTCACAAGGATCTGGCTGTGGAGAAACTCGGTGAAAGGATACAAGATACCTTGAACATAAACCAGAATTGTTGTACTTACATATAGCCAAGTCTTTCCTCACGACTGTGGGGAAGGACTGGTGGGGCTTTGAGGAAAAAGGACAGAAACATATTGATGGAGAAGGTTATTTTAAAACTTATTGTCTGATAGAGTAGCAGCTCTTACTTAAATGACTCGGTAATTTTAATTTTAATCCTTAGAAATTTAAATTGTGCACTTGAGAAAATAAATAGCTGATGGTACTTAACAGCTGTGCTTAAATTGTTGCTTTTGAAAGAACTCATGAAGGGAAAAATGCTAAATACATTTATCTACAAATCTGTTGTCTGTCTTAAGGTATGGAGAGGATGCTGGCCATGCTACAGACAACGCTATGAATTCTGCAATCAATGTTGGCAAGACAGCGTTTAACATTGAAAACATTGGGATCAAAGCTGTTGTGAAGAGAACAGCAAAAGAAACTGGCCATGCTGTGCTGGATGAATACAAAGTACTGGATAAGGAGAAAAAGGATAAAAATAGAGAGCAATGAAATATTTCTCCAAGCCTTACATTAGCAATGAAACTTCCTGTTAAGAAGTAGCTATATTGTTAAACTGTGATTTAACACAAAGCATACTGTGCTTTTCAAGCAACTATTACCTAATTTGACCTGAAAATATAAAGGCTGAGGAGGTTGAGGTTTTCCTTTCTTACAGGGAAAAATGAAAGTCTCCTTAATTCATCTTTCTGTATTGATGCAGGGATTTTGACTGTTTGAGGGGTATGAGTTTGCAGTTAATAAACTTGCCTCTGGAAGCACTTTTTTTTTCAGGATGTAACATGAAACAGTAGAGTAATACAGAAACATTATTGTGAATATTTTTGTAATCCTTTATATTTATAAAGAAGGTTGTGATATTGAACAAATAGGGTTACTAAGTCTGTTCTTAATTATATTTAGTTTTACAAAAATAAGCTTTATTAAAACAAAGTATTTAATATGCTCTCCTTAAAGTATTGTGTTTTATTCTTTTGTTTTCTAGAGAAATTCTTTTCATAGACACTAAAAAGCCAATCTTATCCAAAGTTCATATTGGAAGAAATGAAAGACAAATCTCAGGTAACTAGATAGCCATTCCCTTCAAAATTAGTTTTTCATGCAGCATCTGAACAAACCAAAGATACCAAACATTTCCTCTAAATAGAGGGTACCTGATCTGTAGAGAAATGTATTTTTCAGGCACTATAAATAATATTCAGAGATTATTTGAAATTGAGATTTTTATATGGAGAACTGCATTTCTGCATAAACAAAATATTTTTCTGTCAAAACATTCTAGAGAGGCCACAAGAAATGCCCATGTACTCTGTACTTTTCAGATAGTCCACAAAGAGTCATAGCATACATTGTTATGAATAGAAGGCATAGTACATACTTCATGCCTTCTATTAGATGGCATGTTTGCTTCAAGAACTAGTTCTAACAGTCAGCACCTTTATTCCCATGAATTCAGTCACACAAGGTACGTGTATGAAAGGTATGAAGACAAGCACCTTGCATTGGATGTATATGGAATATAATAGACACTACAGTGTAGCTTTGTTGCAGTGTGTAATAACTCCACGTAGAACAACTTGGTAAGAGCCCTCTTTCTTTCTGAGATGCTTTTTCACTGCTGCTTATTTAAATGAATTTGAAGTTTAAAGTAGGTTTTAAAGCTGCTGTACGTTCTAGTCTTGACTGGTCTGGCGCAGGGGGATCGCTGTTGATTTATTTACAACTCGCCTTCATATCAAATAATGGGAGAAAATAACTGGAATGATTGTTAGAAGTGGTATTTGTGTATCAGATTTTAAAAAATGCATTAACAAAGAAATACTGGAAGAGTAATATGTAGCACATTTCCTGGTAGTTATTGTGGGTGCGTATTTTAGCATGAGAAAAGTAAAATAAAGGGACTAACCACTTGAAGTGTAATGTGGACTGATTTACAGAAATAAAAGCTAAACAAGAATTGATTCAACTGTGCTTGACTTTCTTATAATATGAAGCTACTGTATGCACCAGTGAATGGAAAAACTGGAACTTCTGAAGTTTTAGAGAACTTCTTGGAGTTTAACATCTTGGAGTATATCTGCAATAAAACCTGATCCTCACTTACAGCTAAAGCGTTTCATAGTAAAAAGGCCTAGCAAAAGTAGATTATAAAAGGGTTTTTTTTCTTCTGGAAGCTGTTACTGCTGGTAGGTATGACCACTGAGTAGTACAGATTTAGAATTGGCAAAAACATTTTTGTTATGGATTGCATTTACATTAGGAATGTATTTTACTTATATCTTCCTTCACCCCACCCCATTTCAATTTTTGCATATAGCTCAATAAGCTTCTCCCAAATCAGCCTTCACATCCTGAGTTAACTCAGCCCTTCCTTTTACACCCACTATGAGCTCTGCTACTTATGCCTTACAGTTTAGTTTATTTTTCATTCACAGCATTATGTTTGCTTATCATTTGGACATTGGACATCTCTCTTTATGTAGTACCTGCTCTGTAAACAGCATTAGTAGAACTGCTCTACTGCTGTTTCCAAACTCGTTTATTGCTTGTTCAGAGGCTTTTCTGCTGTAGCATTTGACTTGAGTCTTGTATGGAGAAGATTACCTGCAGTGTCAGTTCTATGCCCCTGCTTTCTGGGGCATCCCCACCACTCCGTTGGTTAAAAAGCATGCCAAAAAAAAATAAAAAAAAAACACCACAAATCTAGAACTTTTATTGGAAAGGAATCTTCTAGATCAGAGTGTTTGTTTAATGCTCATTAAGATGGGAGTGGGAGGGGAAAGAAAAACATCTGGGGCCTTGTAGGACTCTGATTCAACCTCATTTACTCAAGGCCAGTGGTCAGGGTTGTACCTAGTTGTAGCTTCAATGGATGGCCATTACACAGCTTCTCTGGGCAGCCTCTGCTAGGGCTTGACCCTCATGGTATTTTTCCCTTGCATTGAATCAAAATTAATCATATGCACTGCAGCTCATCCTTCTACTGCCCATCTTCCGGAAAAGTCTTACTTTGCCCTCTCTTCACCCTCCTGTCATGTAACACCCCGGTTCTTGTTTCTTTGTTTTTCCAGTTGTTGGCCCACAGACTGTGCTGGTAAGTGGGGGTCCTAAATGAAGGACTTCGCTTTTGCTTTTTTTTCATTTCATGAGCTTGCAGCTGGAACATCCCTCCAGCCTGTCAGGTCCCTCTCAGGGGCCAGCCTGCCCTCCAGCACAGTGACTGCTCCCTCCGTTACCATTTGCAGGCTTGCTGAGAGTGCCCTCCCTCCTGCTGCCCAGGTAGTTAATGAGAATTTAAGTCAGACTGTCCCTACTATCGATCCCTGTGTTGTGCAGTTGTGCTGCTCATCATCACACTTCAAACCTGATGGCCCGGCCTGTTTTGCACCATATTCCTGCTGCTTACCAGTCCGTATCTCCTCAGCTTGGCTATAAGGGTGCTATGGGACACTATGTAAAAGGTTCAACTGGTGAGGCTGAAGTAACTACTTTCAGCTTGAAGAAGAAATGGAAGATTTCAGAACTGTCATAATAGTTTGAAAGGAAGCTGCAGTCATTAAAACAAAAATAATGTCATGATATGAATTTACTTTTGGTAACTGGTATACCTTTTTAAGTAACTGTTTCTTACCTTCACACAATGGGAACCTATGCATTTAAGATTCCTAGTTTTTCTCAAGCCTCCTTCTGTTGCAATCATTTTTTCCTTTCGTATGAGTAATAACAATTTTAACCTAAAAATCATATTAAAACCTTAAATGCATTTGTAAGTATCTGTGTATCTAATTTTAACCTATTTATTTGGATTAAAGAACTGGAAGAAAACTCCTACATGTTGCAAGTGGCACTATGTTACTGCAGTAATTAGTAAGAATCCTCTTGGTTTGAAATTTGTAACCTACTCGCGTAACCCTTGAGTCCACAGGGCATTTCTCCCCAACCTCAGGTCCCAAACCATCTGGCAAAACTCTTAAGTCAGACCTGTCCTGGGCCAGCTCAATGAGTGTGGCCTGGACACATCCTTATATGCACTCACTGACCTAGTTCCTGAGAAGTCACCTAGTTAGGACACCTGCTAATCCCTGCGTTGAGCCTGGGATTGCCAGTTCTTACAGTTGCTTTGGAAATTGAAAAGAAAAATACTTTTTTTTTTTTTTTTTTTTACAGGCAGTATACTCAATTAGCTATGGAAGCTAACTTAGGGCCAAGGCATTAAAGATCCTAAAGTTACTATCTTGACGTGATATTCAATAAATCCTAAGGGCAAAATGAGCAGCTAAATTTGAATGCAGTTACAGTGCAAAATTTGTCCAAAATTATGTTTCTGATTAAGTACTCAGATGATTTTGCATTCAGCCCACATCTTAAGCGATAATTCACTGATTAGAATAATAGCATCAATTATAACTTGGGACTGTCAGAATTCACCTCCCATTCTAATTATATCAAACAAATGAAATTAAAATGAGTTTTTCTCCTTCTAGTCCAGCTTCAGCTTCCCTGCTGTCCTACCCCAATACACTAGATCCTGCCCCATCACTGATCCAGAAGGAAGCAGTCTAGAGTTTGGGCTGTTTTCCTCCTGGTTTTCTGGTGAGTTTGCAAATTGAATTGGCTCCTAGAGAAGACTGACAAGTGCCAGAACTGGCACAAGGCAAGCGGCTGATGGATGCAGGTAAACACGAGGATCAGGACCTTGTCCTTCCAACATCAGTGAACTGTTAGATTGGTCCATTTCAACTTAAGAAACTACAGTCCTAGGACCAAAATTCACAATTTTTCAGGGCCAACATTTTGGATGGCAATACCGATTTATGCCATCTTAAAGTAATAGTAAAATTACAACCTCTGTATTAGACATGGCAGCAGTGCCCAGATGGGTACTAGCTGCCTCCAAGGTTATAGCATATGACTTGCTGTTTGCAACAAAAATAAAAGAGGAACTAAATCCTATGGTTTTTATCCGCCCATTGCCATGAGCGTGAGCAGAGCCACTCAAGTGAGTGGTAGGTCTCATGAAACACTGAGGCAGTTTAAGACCACGTCTTAAATCTCTTGTTTGAAAAATGCAACATGAAATGCTTGTTCAAATGCAGAACAACATCATATACCAAATAAAATGCTAATATCTGTGATTCAATATATATGTGCCTGGATCCACGGCAATAAACACTGGTTATTCGGAGCCCCTCTCTCCTGCCTCAGGTTAGCTCCTTGCAAACTGGTTTATGCCCAACACAGGCTGCAGTTATCAAGGGCACTAAAATACAGGCTAGATGCTCTTTGCAGACAGGGCCCCGTTGCACTGTGCCCACCTTCAGTGTGGCTAAAAGCCTGTATTTAAAACCATGC
The DNA here is from genome assembly GCA_013398315.1 of Nothoprocta pentlandii. Classification (NCBI taxonomy): domain Eukaryota; kingdom Metazoa; phylum Chordata; class Aves; order Tinamiformes; family Tinamidae; genus Nothoprocta; species Nothoprocta pentlandii. The sequence goes on along the minus strand of VZSG01000507.1, from coordinate 513,436 downwards.
TACTTTCTATCCCAAAGAAGAGTAGGAAAGAAAATGAACACACATTTGTGTCCCACAGGCCGCGCAGGCTCAGGGCGCCCGGCCCTCCGCCACGGGGCCGAAGCTCTTCCTTGAGGGGTCGTGTCCGTGGTGTGCAGCCAGGCCTTGGGGGATCCTCCGGAGGGAGGGAAGGAGGGCGGCAGGGAAGGAGGGAAGCGGCCACACGCTGAGTGAGGCTGCGTCGCCGTCGCCCTGCGCAACGGCCGCGGGCTGCGCCGTGGGGGACACGGGCTGCGCCATGGGCGACGGCGGCTGCTCCAAGGGGGACATGGGCTGCGCCATGGGCGACGGCGGCATGGGCGGCCGCGAGCGGCTGGTGCCAGAGCTTGGCCGCGAGAGGCAGAAGCAGTGAGTGCCGCTGGGGCCCAGGCGCCACGGCGTGAGGAGGAGGGCGGCCTTCCCGCGCCGTCCCGCTGCTGCAGGGAGCGACTGGCGGCAGCCGGGGCTCCCCGGGTGGCTGTGGGGAGGCGGGAGGGCGGCTGGGGCGGCCGGACACCGCGGCACGGATCAGGGCAGGACAGGACGGAGCAGGTTTCTCCCCACTGCTGCAGCCACCTGGGGCAGCTCCGCACCAGGAGCTGAAGGCCGGTGGGTGGACGCAGGGTTGGGGCACAGTGCAGCTTTGGCCTCAGGTGTGAGGAGGAGGAGGGAGAGGGTCAGGGACGCTTGAGGCTGGGTGCTCAATGGCACAAGGGATGTAACAGATACCCTGGAGCAGGGGCATGGGCTGGGGGAAGCCCTGAAGCTGCTGAGCAAAGCGTAGGGAGAAGGGAGAACTGGCCCTGGGGCTGAAACTAGCACCAGAAGCCTGAGAAAATCACATTTTTGGGGGGCAGGAGCCCTAGGCTTGGTACTGTACAGGCAGGGAGAATGAGCCCAGGGTGGGGAGCCAGTGCAGGGCTGAGAACTGGTGTCCTGCGTGTGTGCATGGCTGTGCGCCTGGGGCAAGAAGAGCTCCCGATGGATGGGCAGGTACTGAACACATGGAGCTGTGTTGGAAGGGCAAAGCTGCATTTCCTGCTTCCTCCTCTACCAGTAAATATCCCTGAAACCCATAGGAAGGTGCCTTATCCCTCACCAGTGCTGACAGGCAGAGAAGTTGACTGCTAATTTTGCTGCTTCCAGTTACCCCTCACTTGGGCAGCGAATGGTTCAGCTCCTTATGATTTGTTTGGAATTGAATTCTGCTTTTACAGTTTGCTTTGAAAATTGCACTCTTTTCATTAAAGAACATTGCTGCCTATTAGATATTAAGTGAAAAACTATGAAGCACCAGAAACTCCTGTGTCACTTTACTTCAGGCACTTAACATTTGCATTTTAGTACAGTTTTTAAACATGCAATTCCACACTAAATTTACTCTGGACAGTGTTTCTTTTAATGCCCAGAATAGAGATACTGCAAATATTCATGCAATGTTGTCCTTTATAAGAATGTTTATTTGCTCATGGAAAGGGAGAAGACACAGTCGAATATTTACACAGCTTCTGCATTCAGAATTGAAAAGGAGCTTGGACCTTTTGCACCTATATGTATATAATCAAATGTATTTAAAATCATAAACACTAGTGTAACAGCATAAGCAATATATGAACTATCTTCTACATACACCAGATCTTTTACCAGTCACAAGACCTTGATAGTATAAGAATTAAGATAAAAAGCAAAAAAGTATTGGCTTTGTTTCATTCCTGTCATATATTTGTCTGAATTAATGGAAGCTTTAATGCACCTTAACTTCTTGCTAATGGCTCTGAGAATCTTCTGCAAGACTGGGCCCAAAGCCTAAGTCACATTATGAAGTTGTGACTTGTTTGCTGATCAAAGGAAAATATATTTTAATTTAAAACCCCTCTATTTTGATGGCATAACAGAGTAAAAAACTTGCTGCTCTAGGCAGATTCTACAGTGATTCTCCTTGTAAATCCTGTGTGTACAAAAAGGCAATAATACTACGGTCAAATATTAATTTATCCAACCAACAGTCAATAACCAGAGTTATTAGAAAGCTACTTATGAACCAGTCATTTTTACAGTTAATGAGGATGAACAGGCCCTTTTAGGGTGTGATTCGCCTGACCTACTTTAGATGTCTGTTTTGGAATGAGATGGAAGTGCCTGATTCTCTCCATTGGTGTCTAGAAAGCTGAGGATCCCTAGCTGGGAGGTAGATGTCTGCATCCCTAGGGACAAATCTCTGCTCTGTTACCTTTTTACTAGCTCATTTATTTTCACTCCATTGAGGCAGTTTTTTAACAGCCCACCTACCACTCCCCTTCAACACTCAGGAAGGAGAGACCTCTACTTGACAGAGAAAACTTAAAATCTTTCATGTCGGTAGGGGGTCTGAACCTAAGTATCTGCTCTCTCTTATGCTTATTGATTTGATAGCATGAAATCTTTCAAAAATGTTAATGAACGTTAATAGCATAAATCTGAACTGATTGATTCTAGTCAGGATTCAGTTACAGGTTTTATTTGGGAAATCTCACAGCAAATATTTCTGAGAGAAATTATGTGTAACATTACAAGTATGCTTTTCAGGAGATAGAGCCATACATTTAAGCATGACAAATACTTAGTAAAGCTGATAGAGTTGCCTGTTAATTCAGCCTGTGGGCCTTGGGCTTTTGTGGACTTTTGTGGCCATTCATGATGAGGAAGGTTGCAGACATCTCCCACGCCACAGGTCCCTGCAAATGCTTCAAGGTTCAGTCTTTCAGTACAGTGTGTTCTCTTCCTTGTGCTGTGGTTTCTGCTTTGTTCATAGATTATGAAGGCCTCTGTCTGTTTTCTCTTCTGCAGGAATCAGCAAAATTCTGGCATGTTACAGAGCTGGTGTCCTGCAGCTGAAGATTTCCCTTAAGCTTCTCCTGTAATGTTGCACTGCTGCTTTCTCTGCCACAGAAAATGGCTTCGGGCAGTCTTTTGTCTCATACGTGCACCAGATACCCAGATCTGGTTAGCAAAATGTGCAGGAAAATGGCTTTCATTCTGAGTGGCTGTCCTGTTGAAGTAAAATAGCATCTGTAAAATGCCTTAAATAGGAACTCATCAATTTTCCTCTTTTGTAATTTCAGTCCCAGCTTTCTTCTCTCAATTGCAGCCTTTTCTTTTTCGTCTTTTCCTCAAATGAGCCTTTCTGCTATAGATGTAGCATGCAAAGATGCAGTTATGTCCCAATGACCCCTAAAACTCCAGCTCTCCTATGTGTTTTCTGCTATGGTGAACAGAAGTTGTCCACTGACTTAAGAAAGATTCAGAGGACTTAATATATCTAATCATGTTTAATAAATGTATAAATGTGAGGTTGTAGATAAAATCACTCCAAAGTCTCTCAAAGATAAAGTCTTTGTTTGGGCAGGCATCAAACTGTATCAAACCAGCATTTAACTGCATTAAATACCGAGAAACAGACCTATTGCCAGAACCATAACTTCCTATCACAATTAGAAACAAGTCTGGCAGTGCAAAAACACTCCAGTATAATGAAAACCTAAAATATTTACAAAGTCAGGCAAAATGAGTTATTTCCATCCCTTTTCACTGTAAAGGGACTGTAATTTACTATACATACAGTGACTAAAATAGTAAGGTTTCAACTGAGTTACTTTCTAGATGCTGTTACAATAGTATTATTTAATAACGATCAGATTTTAAAAAGATGATTTCAGTCTCTGATGAAATTAAGATTTTTGGTCAGTGTGGGAAATACAGTTGGACACCTGGAAATTTCATGTTGATCATTTTTGTGTACTTCTTCCTCAAGAAGGAGCATACTTGGAAGTTGGCTAGCTGCCTTGCTAATGATTTGGAAGGAAAAGTGGAATGTTTCTTATGCTATAAAAACTTTGTATTGATTTGAAATGATAACAGAAATTAAAAACTGACAACAGTGGATTTAAAGAACTTATTCTTACAATATTGTCCCTCAGCATCCACCTAGTTAGGATGTGCTTTATGAGGAGAACTTAATTTGATTTCAATACAGCCCAGGTGTAGCTATAAACAACTTTAACTGTATCTAATTTTCAGAGTTACTGCCTTCCTGAAATCCCATTTCAATACATCATCATAATTTCCTCTTTTCCAAGCTCTATGAGGTTGATTGAAATCCGCTGTAAGGAAACCTCATGTGTTTGCACTGCAATGATATCAGCAAAATTGCAGTGGGAGTGGAGCAAATCGGAAGAGCAAATCTGAAGCAGCAATCAGATTTGCTCTGGTTTTCCCACATCTTGTCCTTCCCACTCCTGTGTTTCTCTCCTGTGTCTTTTGATGGGATTTATCCCACAGACCTGCTGTCTTGGCAACAAGTTGCCGATTCTTTAGTTGTTTATTTGCTTAATTTATAGTTGATGGGAAAACTGGATGTTCCGAGTTATAGGAAAAAAATCATTAACTTAGAATGGGTGCATGAGGAGAGCAACAGATGATACCGTATCTCTGACCAGCCCTGTTAGCAAAGGCTGCTAGAACCAGTAGTAACTGTATTTTGAAGAACATTTTTCATCCAGAACGTTTCGGAAAGGAGAGCCATGTTGACATAGCTCTCCTGTTAGAAACAACCAGACGAATATCCCCAAATACTCCAGAACAGGAACTAAGACAGGAACATAATGTCTTTCTTCTTGCATGTTTTAATGCCTAAAAACCATGATTTTAAAACCAGTATTACTCTTTCTTTGAGTATCCTAAAGCGTCTTCCAAAGAGTCTTTTTCGCTAGGTGATGTAATTACACAGGAAAGAGCAATGGATACTTCATCTGAAAATACATTCCATTTAGTCTTTTGGTTTTAATAAGATTTAATGCTATGGCCAATTAATTGACTTCTCTAAATATCACAGGCAAATGCTTGAAATCTCAATATCTGAATTGAGAAACACAGTGACAGAATTGGAGAAAACACTCAACAGTGTTGAAGATGAAGGTGAGTGAATCGCAACACAGTCTTGCCAGTGGAAGAGAAGACACAGACAGTTAAATTCTTTGGAGTAGGCCCTACAGAGACACAAATTTTACTGTGGAAATTGAAATTTTGTCATATAAAACAGAGCTTTCATACATTTGTTATTGAAAATGTAAAACTAAAGAATACTAAATGCTACATGTTAGCTTTTTATTGTGAATTATTCATGCAACGATATATAGCCTGAATTTATACAATGAGTTGGTTAAAATTCTGTCCACAGTAAACCTAGTGGAAAAAAATCCTTTGATTTTCAAGCTGCTTTGTATACAAATTAATACTTCATATTTAATACTTCATACTTCATTTATGAGGATAACTAACTAGAGGCTTACTTGAGATCTCTAGAAGAAAGTGAGAGAAATTTGAGAAAGTAACTGGGAAAGAGGCTGCCCCTGCATTTTTGTTTTTGATTTTTTTTTTAAGGTAATGAATGGAAAACCAGATATGAGACACAAGTAGAACTGAATAGACAGCTGGAAAGACAAATCATTAAACTTCAAGGCAAGACAGAGTTTTTTCGTGGAAATCCAACAGGTAAAAATGGGTATTCCTAGGTGTTTTTTTATGTAGAATGAGTGATTATGTGTTGATATAAATGGGTTACGTATTTTGTTTATTTGTAGATAAATTGTCCTCTGTTCGTACCTTTGATCAAATGCCTGTGGTGAGTACAATGACATTAGTTGCACAAGCATAAAAATCACGCAGTGCAATTACAGAATTCGTATAATTAAAGAATTCAATCCAAAAATATCAGTGATTCTATCCAAAAATAAGTGATTCTAGCTTGGGGAAGGATCCCCAAGTTCACTCATATAGTGAAAGTCTGGGTTGAATCAAAGTTGTATGGTAGGGTAGGTAGTGAACCCTATGAGATGGAGCTAAACTATTTCTGCGGACAAATAGAGAAATATAAGACTTTTATATGTGTATATAAACATTTCTAACCTGTTACAGTGATATTTTGCATTAACAGATTTGTAAGAAAATTCCTCATTGCACACTGCATATACCATTTTTGCAACACAGAACAAGGTACATGTTTTAACTTTTAAATGTCATTTAATATACTCGTATTTTACCACCTGTTTCAACACATAAGATTTCCTATGATCCTGAAAGGGGAAATGCCAAGAAAACACCAGCAATAAATAATTGGAAGTAGGAAATAAATGGATTTTTTTTTTTTAACTTTCAGGACTAGCTTTTCCTTAGCCTTTCATTTGCTGAATTCTTTTATTTTGAGATCTTTTCTACTTCTCACTCGCTTTTAGAAATATTTAAGATCGATAGATATAAATGTAGCAATGTCTTGTGACATAAGCAGAAATACTGAAAATTATGCTGCAGAATTATAATTTAGAGTTTTTTATTTGAACATCTTGTCCTCAGAGAAGTGTTCTTAGGGTTGATAGTGCTCACTGAGCTTGCAGGAGGCTGGAGGCCACTTAGCACGAATCACATCTACTGTGAGCAGAGGGTGAATATGTTTTACCTACTCTTTCTGTTCCCATCCTTGGCCTTCGCATAGTAAATATTTTTCCAGTATTAGTACTGCCCTAGAGTTGATGGGGTTTTCTAGTTTGGATGGATCGTTTTCCAAAACAGATAGAAAACAAAAAATAGAACCAATTCCTTTCCATCCTATTTGTCTGCTTCATCATGTTCGTTTGGAGAGGCAGTTGGAGTTATAGTTGAAGAAAACTGCAAACTGATCGAGAAAACTTGGAGTAGGGTCAGCTTCAAACAAGGAAGGAAGGAAATCCTTCTAATTTATTTTGATTTTGGAGAGAAGAAAAGAGGGGAAGAAAACATGTATCTGTGAGGCTTTGCAGTTCTTTGACTGAAATTGCTGAAACTGTCAGAAAAGTAGATGCACATTTATAGATACATATATAGAGAATTCAGAATTCCTTTTCTTTCCTGTCTTTTAATTTTGACAGACAGAGTATTGGTCAAAACACAGATCAATTTGAGGTGTATATATATTTTTTTCCACATGCTTTGTTGGGTCTTTTTTGTTCAGAGGAGAAGGGGGGCATCTTCAGCTTCTTCGTAGGTGAGAATAAAGAACAGATGTGGTGAGTGGGTGTACAAAAGCAGAGTTTTGCAGCCAGTCATCAATCCTCATTTATTTGGAATTAAAAAGCTGAGAGTGTGCATATACATATATATATAAATGGTATATGTGCATGAAGACCAAAATTACATTATGAAAAGGAATATATTTAGAAAAGGAAATATTATTTGTGACTCTTTTTACCCTGTTTTCCCAAGGAAGGGAGAGTTAGGCAATCCCTTTATCTGTTTGGTAAGGACCTCCAATAATTTTTAACTTACTGAGCAATTGCAACCACATTTGTCAGAGGCAATAGCTCAAAGGTAGTAAGGTGATTTATCTCACTTAAATAGTCATTTAGTGTCCTATCATAGTCGATAGAATGAGAAAAGCATGGCCAACGTGTAATTCATCCCATTTAGAGATAGGTAGGATAAAAGATTTCCTCAATATCAAGCACTATGGAGAAAATAAAAAAGATTAGTCATCAGGGGACCCTGGTAATGAGCAAGCTATAAAACCTGGATGGAACAGAAGAATACAAATGTAAATTCTGTAATGATGAACAAGGAAGCAGAGAGGATTTTCTATAATCATAAACTGCAATAATTATTGCAGTTGGTTAGAACCACTTCCCCTTTCCAATTAGAATCATATTCATGAATGATTCCCTGCTATAAAAAAGCCCTACACCATATAAATAGAGTCATCAGTTAAAAGTCCTTATACTGACTTATTTCTTTTTTTAGTTGTTTCCAAAATGGTGAAAGCATCACACAACAGTAAATGGAGAACTAAATGTAGAACTAATAACTTAAACACACACATTTTTTACAGATAGGGTTTAGAAAATCATTTTTGTGTTTATAGAGGGTGGATTAAAAATATTCTAAATAGTGGCAAGCACAAAGGAGTTCCAACTGTGAAAACTGTTTAGTCAGTAATTTCTTTTATATCCCAATGAATAATACAAATGTCATATATACTTCAGGAATAATTACAGACGAAATGTGTTCTCTCTACAGCTTAACATGATGTGAGTATTATTTACCCCTATTAAACACTCTGCATTTATTTGTTTACATTTTTTTTTCATTAAACAAGTTTGGGTGAAATAAATGCTTCCTGATAAGCATGATTTCCCCTGAAAGCAGAAAGAAAGCCATCTCTTTTTTTTCTCTCGCCATTTCTGCAAGAAAAACTCCCTAGATAGCAGCTTTAGTATGCAAATGCTGAGAAACACACTGCAAAATCAGTTCAGAAGAGCACACTCCTGATAGCATTGCCCTAGCAACGCTCTAGTTACCATCAGCCAACGAAGGGAGGTTTCTGCAGTAAATCACTGGATTCAGGAATGCCCGGCATTTTCACTTAGGAAATTCTGACAGTAAAGGGTGGGTATTTGCTAGGCAAGGCTGTCTTTCTGAGCTGGCAGCGGCCGTGAACGGAGACCTCCGTGAAATAACCTGGGAATTTTTTTGCCATTGGTTTTAAATTGTAAGCAGGGTGTATGGCAATGTCATAGTGAAGAAGGTGTTGGGAGCATAACAGGAAGAATATAGAATATAGAACAGGAAGAATAGAGAGGCTGAGTGTGCTGGGCCTGTTTTCTCTGGAGAAGAGAAGGCTCAGAGGGGATATGATTAATGTGTATAAGTTCAGGAAGGGAGAATGCAGGGAGGAAGGGGACAGGCTGTTTTCACTGGTGGCCAGCGATAGGACGAGGGGTAATGGCCACAAGCTGGAGCACAGGAAGTTCCGTCTGCAGGTGAGGAGGAACTTCTTTACTGTGAGGGTGACAGAGCAGTGGAACAGGCTGCCCAGGGCGGGTGTGGAGTCTCCTTCTCTGGAGGTCTTCAAAACCCGCCTGGCTGCCACCCTGTGCCCCATGCTGTAGGTGTGCCTGCTTGAGCAGGAAGGTTGGACTAGATGATCTCTAGAGGTCCCTTCCAACCTTGAATATTCTGTGATTCTGTGATTCTGTAATATCTCGGGTTTAAGAAAATACATAACTTGGAATTAGTATTTCAGCAGGTGTTACAATCTGCCTACAGGGAACATGAGCACAACGTACTGGCCTAGGAAATACCGACAATTTTAGCAAGTCACCATTAAATGAACCTTGCTGCTCTTGTTGGATTAAATCAGCAGTAAGGGTATGTGATAAATGAATCTGACAGCCCGGCTTTCTGTGAAGAACCTAAAGATTGTGGAGGAAGCTCTGTAGTCTGGTCTGATGATCCTAGGTTGTGTTATGCTGCATCACAGACTTGCCATTCCTATTCTTTCCATTTGGCCTGGAACAAGTATTTTTAGATGACTTCTTGACTTGTTTTCTTTTGCTTTTCTTGTCACAATGGCATTAGTTGTTCCTCATAGTGGCGGTGTACAGACCAGCAGATTTTTTTACTCAGACCCTTCTGTGCCATTCCTGGAGGCATAAACTCACCTTGCATTTTGAGGGAAGCACAATCAAGCAAAAATCTTGCAGTCAACTGGCCTTGTTAGCTGGCAATTCTCCAGCTTGGTGGTTGGTTGGAATTCTAAAAATTCCTTAGCAATTGTCTGGGACTACAAGATAGCTCTGCTTCCCAGGGAAAACACATAAGGAAGCAATCTATTTTTTCCAGGACCAGCAGGAGAGACCCTAAGTGAAAGATCTCACAGTTGACAATATCTTGTCCTGTCAGCCCAAACCACAACAACAGAGGTCTCAGTTTTCACTCCTTCTTTCCCAAGTCCACAGGCAACTGCAACGAGCAGAGGGGACCACGGTGGGGATTTGGATGGCAATGTCCCACACCTGATTGCCCTGGAGGAGCCTAAACTTTGCAATAGGTTTCCAGACCCCTTCCTTTGCTGACAGCTGATCCAAACAGGACACATAGGTTCCTGTAGCTCAGCTCTTGAGCTGATTTTGAATACAAAAATCATGCTAACCACAAGGGGGCACTTGGCATTTAAACAAGTCCAGTACTCCTTTCCTTATCTGTAGTGAAGCCCTTATTGCATCTAGTGCATATAGAGAGAGTGTATATTGTATGGATAAATATGCCATGCTAAATAACTCTTTATCAGCAATGTATCATAACTGTTTTCATTTCATCAGTAATTGCTACAATATATGATAAGTTTATCAATATCAAATAAAAATCAAATTTGGTTTCATTTTTTAAAGACGTAGAATTGCTTTTTTGCTCTCTGTGAGTTTAAAACAATATGTTAAAAGATTCAGTTTATCAGCTGATAACATCAGCTGCTGATCTTGGAGGGAGAGCAGTTTATTTTCTAAACAAAACTGCATTTGATTTAAAATGTCAAGTAGAGCAGATTGCAAAAGGCTTCTTGTTTCATTTTACACAACTGGCGGATGTATTCCTTCTGTTGGCCAACTCAGGGAGAAAAATTAAAGAGAATTAGGAGTGAATTACCTTAGGATGAATAGTCCGCATGAGCTGGGCTCGAATGAAAGCAAGTTTGAACATCTTGATGATGTCACGGATTTGTCACCTTGTCTATTGGGAAATGATTGATAGAAATTGTCACCTCTGCTGACACTGGTGGAAGAGTAAGGAAAAATCTAGAATGAGAACAGCTTATGTGGGTGGCTTTAAAATTCAGCCACAGTATCATACTGCATAATTTTGGTTTCTGGCAAGTGTTAAACCAAATGTATAACTTAAGTTGACGAAAAGAAAACTTGTGTGAAGAAAAGAACTGGAGAGTTATCAAAATGTTTTCCTTTGTGAAAATGTGGGATTGGTCATTGCTGGACACTGGGCATAATGTGTCATTGCTCTGGGAATGGGTCTTGCCAAGCTCTGCCAATTCCCTTACATAAAGAGAGTTTTCATTTAGAATTCAGTGTGTCTTTTAGTTCACCAGCTTCCTCAGGGTGGCTCAACATGGGCAACTTAATGAAAGTTAAGAATCTTACATTCAGGTTAAATCCCGTAGTCAGCTTATGTCTCCTTTCCAGAAATACATTGTCCCGCTATTCAAGGTGTAGTAGAAGAATCTGCAGTAAATCTAACTTAAGCAATATTTCAATACTCAGTCGAACAAATTCCATTAACAAAGAAGTCACCTGCCTTTCTAAAATCTCGGACATAATTTATCCTACTGCTTCACCTTGGAGTTCCTGGCAACTCTTGAGCAGTACTACACAACAGGGAGCTCATTGGGTTTTTTCCATCTCTTCCTGGTCCTTGCTTTTTGAGCTTTTCCATACACCTAGAACTGTGCTACAGTTGTGTGTCACAGTTTGCATTAAGCTCTGTTTGCTGTGAGATTTTGCTCTATTGTGATTTTACTGTGTAATGCACTAAGATGTTCATATAACCATGAGCATCAGGAACTAAATCTGCTTCAGTGATTTTTTTCTACTTGTTTTTGATAGGATTCAATAAAGGTGAATATATCCCTTAATGATTTGACTGATTTCCTATGCTGTTGTTTCTCATGTTTTGATTGTGTTTAGTTGTGCAGCTAAACATACATATATACATTCATATATACAAAGTCTCAGCAAGCTCTTCAATTTCTCCATTGGCAGGTGGAGCGAGATAACTTATCACAAGTCCTTGTTAATTGGCCCTTTTTACACTTTCGCTAGTTGTAATAGCAAAAATATTGAAATAGTATTTTTTACTGTTGCGAATTGGAAAGATCTGTTAGTTGAGCAGTAATAACTGCATGACATAGTCCTGCTGAGCACTGCAACACCTAAATTCCTGGTTCCAGACACTGAAGTCAGAAGGCTGAGCTAAGTGCCCAAGTTTCCTCCTTATTAACTGAGAGAAGGGCATCTAGTTTGGAATTACTCAGAGTGCAAGGAGCTGGAATGCCAATGGGAGATTGGTAAGAAATGCCCAAGAGTTTTGTTTGAAATGCTGTCTTCTTACGAGGAATAGGCATCATCCTGCAGATATGAGTTAGATACCCTTTTGTAACTGCTATTCAGAGCTGAAACACTTTCTTCATATGGGAAGAGGCCAAAGAGAACAAACACCAATCACCCGGGCAATGCAGTAGTGAGGGTGTTTTCCATGGGGAAAAGGAGATAATGTCTGGGATTCCATGGTTTGCTTGTGCTTTTTATATTCAAGAGTCCTTAGAGGACATATGTAAAAAGGCCTTAAGCTACTTCCATCTTAGGAAGCAGGTTCATTGTTGGAGCTGTAGGAGAGTTTATTCTCACTTGTTTCTTCTCCATCTATCCCTGCAAATTTTGCATTCCTGACTTCATAGTTCCCTAACTTCAAGAATTGTCACTGCCCTAACTCTAATGGCAAAAGCACTTCCAGGATATGAGTTGATTTAAATTCACATTCTTGAGGTTAGAGAGGACAAAAATGTAAGTCTGCTAGTTTCTGTTTGAGCTTAATTTTTAGATAGAAGAGGATTCCTCCCTCGTGTGAGCATGCATCAGCATGCGTATCACGTTGTGTCCCATGAGGAGCACAGCTAATGGGAAACTTGGCTTTGAAACTCCATAAGGGTTTTCAGCAGCAAATTAAGTAGTTTAGTATTGCCTATGGGCAAGTACAGTAACAACAGTTCAGACGTTTCCCTAAGTTTTATGATAAAAACAGATGTGAAGAATATAAGGCACTGCATAGATTCCTTTACTAGAAATGGGATGTAAAAATCCCACTGAAGGGCAATTTAGACCGGTAAGTTCCTTTTGTATTTTGAGCTTCATTTCCCAATCTGTAACTTGGGAATAATTCCACTTTCCAATTGCACTTTTCAATTCACAGAATTATTGTGAGGATATTCACTGTCGAATTATGAGATATGCAGTCACTGTAGAAATGGCAACCATATATTTTAGTCACACTATTAACTTATTTCCATCTGCTTGCTGATCAAAGCAATGGTACAGTGAATGGTACAGGGCTTTTTATTGCATCTGGATATCATCATTCCTCCAGAGTTGGATCAGTATGCTGGCATCTGCATTGAACCAGCTGCATTGGCAGCAAAAAATGGACAACACTTCTGAAAACATTTAAAAAAATGTAAAAAGATGTAAAAGTAACTTGCTCTTAAGGTGGAAAAACTCAAGGAAATTAGGCCAGCAGCATCACTAAGAAGATATTAAATGGTCTGTCATGACTTACAGCTGCAAAGTTAGGTCTTGCTGTCTTACATATCACAGATGAACAACCTAGGGTGGGAATAAGTAGGGAAACCAGAGTTTGCACAGAGCAAGTATGAATATCTATATTTACTCTGTTTAATTTTATTGTGGTAATACAAAATATGTTATAGGCAGGTCACATAGTTATAATCTTTAAGATGCAATTGCATCAAGGCAGCCAAAAAATTAGTATCCTGGCAGTGCTGAGGGCTTCTCTCTGTATGGGGCTTTGTCTCTGTACAGACATTGATGTCCTAATGAAACAGCACATGACTCTAGTGCAATTTAGTCAAGCGTCTCTGTAAGATGTGGTTAACTTTTTCTCGCAGAATCATCCAACTTTGACTATATTAAATGTAGAAAAATTCTGTATTAGGGCAAAGGTTTCATCTGCATCCGAGGTATTTCTGCTTTAATTAGGAGAAGAACAAAAAACAACAACAACAAAAAAGCTCCGATGTGTGTATAACAGATTTTCTCTTGGCACATCTTTTAAAACTACTTCCTTTTTTACCATGCTACTGCAAAATCCTGAATTTAATGAAAATCATTCTTAGGTGAATCTCGGTAACAGTCTTTCTTTAATGAAAAATAAAGTTTGTGGCTGAGTAAAGAGCAAAAATGACGTATAGAAGATTATCAGAGAAAATAAAAGAGTGAACTTCAGGTAATAGAAAGGAGAACACTAGAGATTTCAAACAGAAGAGGCCGATGTGAATGTTTGGTAGTTGTCAGAAATCATTGGCAGGACTATTACTTCACAGATGCAACAAACAGAAGGGCTTGATGATGTTCAAGGTCAAGAATATAAGTTATCGATCTGAAGTGACAAGACTCTTTATGAGAATGACATAATCTTTCATGTAATGACAAATGACATTTTCAAGTTCACTCCAGAACAGAGAAAAATGACTGTTCCAGGCTGGAAAAGTGCCCACAAAAAAAGTGGAAGATGAAGTGATTTTACCAAAGAAAGAAAGAAAGGAACTATTATAAAAAAACATGAAGACCAAGACTTAAAATTTGATTTTGGACTTTCTGACCTTTGGCAAATACTCATAAACAGTTTTCTGAGAAATAGATTATATGGCCTTCCAGAGATGGGGTTTGCATGATAAACAGAGGAAAAATTGCACACAAAAAAGAACGAATACTTGAACAGATCCATGTTACCTCTCTTTCTTCATGTGTAGGAAAAGAAAAAAGTATTAAATAAGAGCCTAAGAAAGCATTAAAATAAAATCCTAAAATTTTCTATACAAATAACCATTATAAGAAGCATTATGACTGCCTGTGCTGGAGGCAGTGAGATGGCTTCTCAACTTATATCCACGGGTCTGCTTTCCCATGATTAAAAAGGGTGTGTTTGGACTTATGTGCCACTATAGAGCTAGTGTGATGATCAGGTGAAAGGGCAGTCTGTTATGTGGCAGATGATTTTTAAAAGCCCAGCTTATTTCTCCTATCCAATTGGATGCTGGAAAAAAACATGTTCTTGTTTTCCATATATACATCTTGGTGACAAGCAACAAGGAGGAAGAGAGCAACTGCCTTAAAGAACAACGTGAGAAGACATAGATATAAACTGATTGTGAATAATTTGAGGCAAGGAATTAAAAAAATGCCAAATATTAGGGCTTCCCAGTAAGACTGCATATAGTGGATGGAGTGGACCAGTTTCTGAAAGGTATTATAAGAAAAAGTTGCCTGTGATAAAAACTGAGGAAGTCAGACCTGGGTATATGTTCTCAGTGTGTTCTGATCACACAGAAAAGAACTGTCCACTAACCAAACTCTACCACTGTTATTCCCACTCATCCCAATTGTAGACAAAGTAAATGGCTGTACATGTAAGACAGTTGCCCCAAAACATGCTCCTTTCTAGCTGTCAGAGAATGCAGAGATGCACTAAGGAAGGCCAAGGCCCATTTGGAATCTGTTAGCAAGAAATGTCACGGACAACAGGAAGGGCTTCTACAAGTACATCTACAGCAAGAGGAAGATTTGGGAAAATGACAGCCTGCTGCTGACCAGGGTGGGTGACCTGGTGATGGAGGATACAGAGAAGACAGAGTTACTAAATGCCTTCTTTGCTTCTGTCTTTACTGCTAAGACTACTTAGAGAAGCTACTACAGAGCCTAGACACAAGAGAGAGAATGAGGAAAGAGGACGACTTTCTGCTGGTCGAGGAGGAATGGGTTAGGGATTATTTAGGCAAATTGGACATCCAGAGATGCATGGGTCCCAGTGGGATGCACCCAAGAGTGCTGGGGGAACTGGCAGGGTTTGTTGCTCAGCCGCTCTCCACCATCTTTGAGAGGTCCTGGAGAGCAGGGAGGTGCCGGAGGGCTGGAAGAAACCAACGTCATTGCAGACTTCAAAAAGGGCAAGGCAGAGGAGTCGAGCAACTCCAAGCCGATCAGCCTCACCTCCATCCCTGGAAGGTGATGGAGCAGCTCATCCTAGAGAGCATATCGAGGCATGTCAAGGAAAAGAAGGTGATCAGGAATGGTCAGCATGTATTCACCAAGGGGAAGTCATGTTTGACAAACCTGATAGCCTTCTAGGAGGGGATGACTGGCTGAATGGATGATGAGAGGGCCGTGGATGTTGTCTACCTTGTCGTCAGCAAGGCTTTCGACCTTAGTCGAACTATACAGTATCTCCCACAGTGTCCTCATGGGGAAGCTCAGGAAGTGTGTATTAGATGAGTAGACAGTGAAGTACATTGAGAACTGGCTGGATGGCAGAGCTCAGAGGGTCATGATAAATGGAACCAAGCCTAGCTGAAGGCTTGTGGCCAGTGGTGTCCCCCAGGAATGAGTACTGGGCCCAGTACTTGTTCATCAATGACTTGGACGAGGGCACAGAGGGCACCCTGAGCAAGTTTGCAGATGACACCAAGCTGGGTGGAGTGGCCGACACTCTGGAGAGCTGTGCTGCCATCCAGAGGGACCTGGACAGGCTGGTGAGTTGGGCAGAGAGGAACCTCCTGAGGTTTAACAAGGACAAGTGCAGGGTCCTGCACCTGGGGGGGAATAACCCCCAGGCACCAGTACAGATTAGGGGGCGACCTGCTGGAAAGCAGCTCCATGGAGAAGTATTTGTGAGTTCTGGTTGACAAGACAGGGATGAGTCAACAATGTGCCCTTGTGGCCAAGAAGGCAATGGAAGCTGGCCTACATTACGAGTGTTGCCAGCAGGTCAAGGGATATGATCCTGCCTCTCTACTCAGCTCTGGTGAGGCCACACCTGGAGTACTGTTTGCAGTTCTGGGCTCCCCAGTACAAGAGGGACGTGAAGCTTCTAGAGAGGGTCCAGCACAGAGCGATAAAGATGATTAAGGGTCTGGAACATCTATCTTATGAGGTAAGACTAAGTGAGCTGGGCCTGTTTAGACTGGAGAAGACGAGAGATAGAGAAGGGGATCTAATCAATATGTTCAAAGACGTGGGAGAATGTAGGGAGGACGGGGCCAAAGTCTTCTTGGTGTTGGCCAGTGATAGGACAAGGGGTAATGGGTAAAAGTTGAAACACAGGAAGTTCCATCTGCATATGAGGAGGAACTTTCCTGTGAGGGTGACAGAGCCCTGGCACAGGCTGCCCAGGGAGGTTGTGGAGTCTCCTTCTCTGGAGGTCTGAAAAACCTGCCTGGAAGCCACCCTGTGCCCCATGCTCTGGGTGTCCCTGCTGGAGAAGGGGGTTGGACTGGATGATCTCTAGAGGTCCCTTCCAACCTCAACCATTCTGCAACTCTGTGAATCTGAGATTCTGTTATTGTGAGTTACCTCTGACATGTTACATGACTCTTCAGTCAGTCCATCAGCTCTCCTGGCAAGTGGTTTCAAAATGGATCTCCAGGTGGGATTTGAAATACTAAAAAGAAACCATGGGAATGGACTTCAATTAAAAGTAGGGAGTGATTCTGAATGGTCACAAGGTGGTTTAGCTTGCCAAGCAGGGAGCAGCAGGGTAGATAAATCTATGTCATTTTAACACAGCGGAGATCTGTAATACATAACTGATAATAGTAGCATGTGGCTAATCACTTTTGTCTCTAGATGTGCCAGCAGGAATCCTGTAAACAAAAAGTGAATAATAAGCAGATAGAATGACAAACATTGTAGTACCTGAAGAGCAGGGACTGTGGTGATGATTTCTGACTGTCTTTATACAGAATAGGCATACGTGTAAAATATTTATTTGTTTACTATAATCACAGGGTTCCTTAAAGCAAGTCCTTAAACAACTAGAAGAAGAAAAACGAAGTCTCCAGAACCAGCTAAAAGACTATGGACTTAGACTGGAACAAGAAGCCAAGGTTTGTACACACTGAACGCCTCCAATCCATAAAAGCCATTGTGGTGTCCAACAAGCAGTCTAAACTCGTGGAGCAGACACTAGATATCTCAGAGTCACAGAATAGTTGGGGTCAGAGAGCACCCCTGGAGATCGTCTAGTCCAACCTGCTTGCTCAGTCAGGGTCTAGACTAGCTCAGGACCATGTCCAGTCAGGTTTGGAATATCTCCAGAATGGAGACTCCGTAATTCCTCTGCGCAACCTAATCCAGTGCTCTGTCATCCTCACTTATGTTCAGACAGATCTTCCTGTGTTCCAGTTTGTGACTGTTGTGCCTCTTGTCCTATTCCTACACACCACTAAGAAGAGCCTGGCCCCATCACCTTTAGTCTACCCTGTTAGATATTTCTGTCCTTGCCACTACTTGTACACATTGGTAAGATCCCCCTGAACTTTCAGTTCTCCAGGTTGAGCAGACCCAGCTCTTTCACCTTCTCCTCTTATATGAGAGGCTTCTGTCCCTTAATCTCTGTGGCCCTTCACTGGGCATCCTCAGTAAATCCTTGTACTGGGAAGTCCAGAACTGGACACAACAGTCCTGCCCAGGAGGCTGTTGGCCTCCTTTGCCATAATGGCACACTGGTGGCTCATGTTCTTGCTGTCTGTCAGGACCATCAGTTCTTGTCTGCCAATTTACTTTCATCAAGATGGTGCCCAACCTGTACTGGTGCATGGGGTTGTATCTCCTAAGGTGCAGGACCCGGCCTTTCCCTTGACTGACCTTCATGAGGTCCTCCTCTGCCCATTTCTCCAGCACAGTGAGTTCCCTCTGAATGGGACCTTCAGCCATTCTCCCAAGTTTTGTATTGTCTGTGAGCTTGCCAAGAGTGCATCACTGAAAATGGTGTTTGCTTGCTTCTTCCCTTGTGATTCAGCTTTTAAAATATTTTGATTAATTATAGAATGCATTCCTTATTTTGAGTGTAGGCTTACCACAAAGCCAATGAGGAGCGGCGCATGTACCTCTCAGAGATCTTACAGGTGAGAAAAACTATGTAACTCATTAGCTTTTAAAAATCACTATGCTCTCTTAGTACGGCAGTTACTAATGCTATGAGGCAAAATTCACAGTGTTATCCCTGTATCCATCTACCATATCAAAGTCATCTACCATACACAGATCAAAGTATCTTCACTGAGAAAGCTGAAGCAACTTCTAATGCTTGTCCACCATGAGAGTCATGAGAATACCATGCTGCTGGTTAATGTTTTTGCTGAAAAGAACAAAATTATTAGCAGCAGTGACACTCATGTTAAGATTTATTTCCTCCTTTTCATGTTCACTCTTTTATTTTTTCCCTTTAAAGACAAATTAGCCTGTCAAATCAGAATGACAAACAGTAAATACTTCAATTAAATTTACATGAGATGATACCTTATTGTTAAGAAATCAGATATTAGATTTTATTACTACAAATTATATGATACATAAAAGTGATTAAAATGAATTGTGAGGAACTTTTTAGGATTTCTAGTACTTCTTATGCAGAAAGAGCTCTTAATTCTTGAATAATGTAGAAGTAATAGCGTAGTGTGATACTCAAGACCTATGCAGTAGAACGACTGTCACTGAACGCCTGGCATAGCTAACTGGGGTGAAAGGGTGTAATTAGCAATGTTTTCATGTGTTTGCACAGCAGTCAAGTGATTCTCTTGTGTGGTTCATTGCTGCTTTGGAGAATCTGAAAGAATTACTTAAGCTAGTTTTCCAACATTCGGCCGAGTAAAAGCTCAGAAAATGCCACTGATAACTGTGAATTTCTTCGTATTAGCAGTGACACTGGGAAATGTAGAAGCAGGAAAATGAGTTTGTTACTGAATATGTTAGCAAGAGGGGTGCCCTCTGCATCCTTAAATTATGTTCAGCTATACTTAAACATTTATAAAACATTGTTTGAAGTGAGAAATATGCATTAGGGAGGGCATTAGGGACTAGGATTTTGCCACCCACGCTGAAGATAGTTAGTGCTTACATTTTCGGTAATTAATCTCATTACTCCAAAATAATTTTAGGACAAAATAATCATCTTCAAAATTCATTTTGTCTAGCTTTAACTCTCTGAATGTTAAGCATTCAATCTAAAGTCATTGTAGAAGAATTCTCTGTAATGTGTGGAGAGAGAGATGCATGTTTAAAGCACAAACCATCACACTTGTTTTAGGTTAAGATGAAATGATTTCCTTGAGTTATCTGTCTCTCTTCCTCAGCTGTAAAGAGAGCTTACATAATTGATTTAGATTAGACATTTGCCTTTCACGTGACTAATTTGAACATGGTAGTCAGTCTTATTGTTAATTCTTGGTTGCAGAAGAATCATTGGCTTCCCTGTCCCCTTATGTTCAGCTCAGATTTCTTTTTGGCTATATTAAAATTTCACTGTCCTAGAGTCTTTGCTGTAAAGTCACAGCGGTTGAATGAAAGAGAGATCTACTGTAAACTAATATTTTCCATATATTCCAAAGATTTTTTATCATTATCTTTTACTGTCATAATAGACAGTAAAAGACACTTGCAACACATAGCACACTTGTGCACACACACACTTGTCTACTAAAAGACACATAGTGGACAAGTAGACACTTGCGACTAAGATTGTTTTGCAGGAAAATACAAGCCAAACCATAATTATAGATATTACCCCTGGAAAATAGTTCATGCTACTGTGGCTCATTTTATTTGGGGTAGGCCTGGAGTAAACTTTGCCAGCAAAAGCTTAGCAATGGATATTAATTCTTTATATTCTTGAAGTAATACCAATATAAGTAAAAATATCTGTCAAAGCAGTTATAGAATAGACCTTGCCTAAAGTATCATAAAATTGCAAGTGACAAATCATAGTTGTGATGATCTCCACTGGAGTTCTTCAGCAAACAGAATTTCAGTCCCCAAATTAACAAGATATCAGTATAATATGTACCTAAAGTACTCGGCTGCATTAAGATCATAGCTGGTCTAAATTACTCGGGAAGTATTTTACTTCCTTAATTATGACTGTGATGAGGAGTTAACTTGTTTTGTAAAAAAAATTGATTCTTACAGATCTCAGCTACACTTAAACTTCTTGAAAGGCAAAAAACAGATGCAATGACAGGGAAGAGAGAAAACAAGGAACCAAAGTAAGTTTCTTTTATATCCCTTCTGTTTGCTGGTTTATTTTTTTTTTTTGCTTTCAGTACTGTAACTTCCTGTTCATACTATTAAAATATGGATTTTTAAGATAATTTTAGTACTTCATTACAGTTGGTTTCATTTACATATGTTGTAAGACTGAAGATGAAGTACTGAAATACGTAAGCAGCCTTTTTGGAATCTGACAATACTTTTGATATTCTTTCAGCCTCTTCTAAAAGTGAGTTATTGTTTTCTAAATTACTGCAGAGTTTCAGCAAAAAATATGCCTTCTAGTCCATTAAGAGTAACTAAATTAAATGCTTAGCCTGGATCTTTTTAGTCAGCAAAGGTTGTAAAGCTTTTTGTGGATAAGAATGTGAAATGATTTTAGATGGAGAAGTGTAAAGGCTTTATTGTTCAAAAGACTTCTGGTCAAAGCAAAGGAGGATATAGTTAAATGGGTTAAAAAAATTAAATGTGAACAGAGCCAAGTTAGTGCTATATAGAAATAAATTACATTTCTAGTCATAGTCCTTGTGAGAAATTTTTAATTTGAAGGTGATTTATTTTTCATTTGATCTGAAAAAGACCAGTTAAAGAACATCAAGGACATCATAGAGTACTAAGAACACAGAGAATCAGATGAGAAGTATGTTGAACCAGCCTTCAGTGGCTAAAGGTAGATTTCCCTCAAATTGTGTGAAAACAAGGTAGGCAAAACATTTGCTTGTAGTACTTTCCCAAGCATTTTCCATTTGGGGACTTCCTATGGTTTCTATCAATCTCAAACAAAACTCAAAACTTACTGTATTATTTAAACAACCATACTCAAAATATGTTGATAACATTAAAAAAAATGTGAGTGAATTATAAACATGAATTGTATAGATGCACTTGCTTACCTGGTTTATCCATTCTATATGTGCAGAATATACTATATCTGTAGAATGGCAGGATTTCTGCTGCACTGGAGCTTCACACTCCAGGAGGGGATGGATATTGGGAGAGCATGAGCTGATATCTGCAACTCAAGTTCCTCAGTATCGAACAAACACTGTGCAACTCCGAGGTTCCCCATATACCACCAGTGTGTTGATTCTGGCCCTGTGCATGTTTGACATATAGCTCCTGTGGAGGAGAATGGGAAGTTAGGACTAGGAAAATTCCCTGTCTCTGCAGGGAGACTAAATACCATCAGCCAGATATTGAGATTTGCCAAGAAATACTACTGTTCTATGATTATCTGTTGGAATTATCTTGTTGCTGTGTTATTTTTATTATTTTATTTTAGCAGATCATTACCTACCCCAAAATTATATGGCAGGGGATCTCTTTATAATAAACAGACGAAAATATAATTCTCTGTAATTACTGGTCTCAGAAGATGCATATTGTAATAAAATATCCCTTTCACCCACTTGCCCTCAGAAGATTTTTTTTTCTCTTCACTTTTAAAGTCCTTTGCACAAATGAAGGGAATTTTTCATCCTTGAGTTTGACATTGTTAATATTAAGGACTACTTGGTTTGGAAAACACCGTTTTTTATAACCAATGACCAAAGTTCGAACATTGTTGGCAACATAGACATAGGAAAGGGCATTTGACCTAGTCATTATTTTCAGGAAACACTAGGTATAAGTACATGTACATTGTCACTCACAAGGTTAACACAACTATTGTTGTGTTATCACTTTTTAATTATGTATTGATTTACTGCTTGAAAGACGCTCATTCAAACTGACATTAATGAGAAATAATGTCATTCAAGTAAGTTGAGACCTGCCTAATTGAAATTAAACCTGTCCTTGAGAATAATTTCAAATTTTTCTGCCCAGAGTTCTTATCTCGCTTCTGTTGGCCTTTCAGAATCCACCTGCCTTCACTGGATCTCAAACTCTACTAAGCAAGAGTGTTTCCTGTTTGTTTTAATGCCGGATTTTTATGATAGGTACATGGTAAACACAACCTGTGTTTCAAAGCAGCACTGTGACCCCTGTGAATGGTGATTGTGAATGCTAATTTTTGATGCATTCTGTTTACTAACCATTCAGACATAGAAGAGAATTTCAGTAGTGGACCTTGTACGGTATTTCACTATAAAACAAGAAAACAGGACAGCCGTCATTTGTGCAAACAACATTGGGCAAACAAATGTGATTCCTCCTACCTGTTACACAGTTTGAGCAACAAATCTAATGTCATTCTGAGCCCATACAGCAGGGCCTGTTAATTCCATTTTAGTATTGCACCGGCACACGCTGTCTGGCTTCTGGTTTGCAGCCGGCCTAAGTGCAGCTGCTTGTGAGTGGAAGAAGTCTATGCTGCCTACAGAGTGCCACAGAGACCTACCTTGACTGCTGGGTTCAGCTCTCCCATGGCCCATAATCAATGGGTAATCTTTGGTTAATCAACTGATAAAAACTTGATTCTTTGATTCTGATGTTGAAAGCTTCAAGTGAAATCTGCACGATATCCCTGTGGGGCCGCTCTCCCTTCAAGGCCGTGCTTTTCCAAAGAGCTGGGACAGAGGAACCCTTAGTCTCAAGAACAGGACTAGTGAGCCCTAGGGGCAGCTTTCATGGCTGTTTGCCCAGAAATTTTAAACTCTCCCAGATCATGTCATCACAACTTCTACCACATCACTATATATTTCTCTAGCTATCATCATGGATATAAGAGGTGATACTGTGATATATTTTCCTTCAGAAAATTTCTCCTTATCATTTAAGAGAAATATTGAAACTCTTTATATAACTGTTAGAGTAAGGGAAATGCATCTGTCCACTGTAGTGATGAACAGGGAGAGAAACAGAGGTACTTTGCATAAAACTGGAGTTGCAGCCTGCTTCATCATGAGAACGACCCTTCCAGTTTGTGAAATCACCATTTTTCCTGTGGGATTCTGTTTGTGTTCCCACTGATTGTACTTATAAGATCAAGATGAAAAGAACTCTTGTAGGCTTCATGTAGATGGTGTTGTCTATGTGACTGCCACCAGAGAAGTCTGCTACCAGCATTTACATCTTATCAGATCTGTAAATCAGATTTACATCTTATCAGTAAGGTCAGGTACTCAAGAGCATGGTTCTCCAGACTCATATACCTACAGAGAACTGCAGCTGTGTCTATAACAAGTGTCTTTTTGATTTCTTGATGCAAATTATGTAACTGATGAAAATAGTCCCTCAGACAGCTTGCTTCGCGCCAAAATAAATAAATAAATAAATAAATAAATAAATAAATAAATAAATAAATAAACGAACAGTTCATGTTCTTCAAATGCCATCATTTTGATAACAGGAAGTAGTCAGGTATAAAAAGATGAGGACTGAGTTTGTAGGTGGAGTAGCTAAATGCTCTGCTGGTCCTCAAAAACAGAAATATACTTATTTTGCTTCTCAGGTTTATTAACTAAACGTAATAATCAGTTGTGTAAATATAAAAAGCATGAACATTTTTATCAGTCAAAGCTTCTGCAGCCTTAGAAAGAATGTGACATTTCATGAATATCTTCCCCCATTTTATTTCAGGGAAAGGTGCAGTGTTCCAGGAAACCAGAAGATGGTTGATCCAAAAAAAGGAGCAATTAAAAAGACTGTAGGAGTGAAGCAGCTTCCAAAACTAAAGGGCTGATTTAGTGTTCTTGCCAAGAACTTCCGATGACTTTTATTCTTGTTTTTGTATGTTTAACTAGAAGTTTCTGAATTGAAAATGAACGTTTTTGTGCCATATTATGGTAACAAACCCAAACTGGCATGCCTTCTTGGCAGCCTTAGATTAAGCTTACTCTTTGCTTAATGGAATTGTTCTTCTAGTTGCCATCTCTGTTCTGTTATCTCAGACCCTTCCCATTCTGGTTTTCATTTGTGATTCTGGGCATCAGGGATATGTGAAGTTTGGAGAACATTTGATTTCTTTATGTATTAGGTAGGTCCTTAGATTTTTTGGCCACATAGCAACTATTGAAAACAGCCTCTAACAGCTTTGACCTCCCAGCTGAGAGCAAAAAGGAAGGGTGATGCTACTTGAAATGTAATCTCACTACCCAAAAGAGTCAATCCAAGGAAGCTCCATCCAGGAGGCACCTTGCTTCAGTACAGCAACAAAGTTAGTCTGTCAGTAGTTTGGACAATATCTGGTCCAAATGTTTGGACAAATTTTCTTTCATCTGTCATTATCAAATTTATTATTTAAAAAAATCCCACCCAAATACAGTTCAATAACCAGTCTGATTTGTTACCTGATGCCATACAGTCTCTTTACATTATGTGTTATACTCCATGAGCTTTCTTAAGCCAGCACAGCAGGCAAACCAGCTCCAGACTGAGGTTTGGAAAGCTGCATTACCACAGAACCCACATGGAGCCCTTCTTCTGTTTGCATGGTTTAAAAGCACATCACCGTTTCCAGACACCTTAAGTCTCCAGATACCTTTAGCCTTACCTTAAGATACTAGTTATAGGGAGAAATGACAGAAAAAAAATATATTTTTTAATGTAGGATTCCTCAGAGTATATCTTGTTGGGCAGTTGTTTGTTTTAAGCCCTACAAGATGCATTCTGCTTCCTGATATGAGTATGCTACTATTTGAAATTTGAACTCTCAAATGAATGTTTTTATCCACAGTCTGGGTTCCATAAAAGCCTCTAAAGTAATCTTCCTTGGGATTGATCCATATGTTTTCAGAATCCGAAGTCTTCTCCTCAAGGAATGGTAGAACTATTTTGTATTTTCATTCTCAAGCATGTAATCACTTTTGTAGCTTCATTACCTACAATGTATTAGTCATTAAACTTCAGTAAGATTTTTTTGAGTGGCAACAGAAACAATCTTTTGGTAATGAAGCTTCAGACCTCTGGGTTACAGCTTAAAAGCTCTTGACAGAGCAAATGGGATTGATTTGCTGTCCTTTATTAATTTTAAGAGCATCTGTAGCTCTTTGCAGTGTCTAATAAACCTTTTTGTCTTTTTAGGAGTAATACTCATAGTCCCTTATTTCTGGCAGCGTTAAAGCGAGGCTGTAATTGAACTATCACAAAAAGACCAATGATGTCATTCTAAAATGCAAGGAAAGAAGACCTGCAGTATTGTACAGCTTTCATTGTGGAAAGCCCTTTTTTTTTCTCTCCTGTAGTATGAGATTATAACAGATATTCGTAATGTTACTGTGATGCATCTGGTACCTTTCTTTCATAAGCAGGCTGGTCTCGCTGGCTATTTTTTTGTCCGCAGTCAGCACTGAAAGCAGAGCCCAGCTGACTTGGTTAGCACTGTTCTGTTCCTGTTTTTCACATGGAAAGCTTCCAGATTTTGATTGCATTGGCATTTGTCATTGTGGACAAGGGGAGAGAAAAAATCACGCTAATGGTTCCATTGGCGTAAGACAAGGGACATCTGCAGCCGTGAACATTACCCAGTTCTTGGACTCATGGAGCAGAAGGCTCTTCCTCCTGTCTCTGAATCAAATACAATAGTCCCTGCATTCAACTCTAGTCCTTGGAAGAACAGGAAACTTTGCATGAATGTGGCAGAACAGCCCTATTTACAGCAGGAGACACGAACACCTCCATCATGAGTAGTGCTCTCTGACAGTGCTGAAGCTTAAAACAGACATTTATTGTTCCATACTGTAATGATCTGGGTAGAACTTATTAGTTCCTGTTTCAGCTTGCCAGTGCAAGCTCAGAATTTGAAACTCAGTTGTGTGGTAATTACTTAAGCCTTAAAACTTGTGTTTCACCATTCTAGTTATGTACCCAGCTGCAGAGTTTGTGTTGCAAAATGGTCATAGCTCTTTGCTGTTACTATTAATTTCCTTTGCATTTCATTTCTTCTTGTCTTTCTGAACATAAGGGCACCCCAGATGATGAAATTTGATGACTCAAGTTTGATTGTCACAGCAAAAATGTAGTTCTTGGTTTAGAAAGTCTTCTTTGTTTAGACCTGAATGAAACTTTTGCACTGTTATTTTTTCCTAATACTTTCCCAAACCATGCTGCATTTTGTGTTTTGTTTTCTTAGGGGATGGACAGAGAAAAATCCCTGGCTTTTGGGGGATTTTTGGTGGGTTTCTCAGTACTATTCTGCTCTGCTATGGAATGTTTTCTGTTTGCATTTGAAATAGTTATGTGTCTATGCATAAAATCTTCTGTATATGGATGTGAAGACATTTAGGAGCAACAAATCACATAGTGCCTGGTACGTGCCTTTATTCTCATTTTAGACGCAGGAGACTGAATCACTTGGCCTGTTTTTTTAAGCTAGGGATGGGACTGCACTGAAGTGTTTTTTTCCCCTGATTTAGTGATAGGGTAACCTTTTGTAGTGTTGCTAACTGTTGAAAAGTAAATTCTTAAAGTCTCTTAAAGTGTCTGTGCAGAAGACTCTAAGCAGATTCTAGAGGTATAAAAGGGAATTGAATTGCTGATTGTTACCCTTAGTAAGTGAAAGGAGCTCAAGATAACAGGAAGATAAGATCAGGGTTGAAGGTTTGAGTCTGGCAGACTTCTACTTGCAGCACAGAGCGGAGCTGGGATTCCAGGTCTGATCGCTGCAGTGTAAGTGCCCGTAACTGATGGACCAGGAAATTGGATCTCCTGATTCTTGGAATCCGAGCCCATGCTTCCTTTGTGTGGTTACTCGTGCAAGTTCGCTGGTTTCAAATGAGTCGTGGACTGTGGGTTTTGAAGTATTTACCCTTCTTGTTGCTGGAAAAAAAAATGAAATTAAAAAAAAAAAAAAAAAAAAGACCTCAAAAGCTGGTAAGTAAGATTTAATTATTTCCCAAACTACCATTCATTTTTTAAATCTCATAATCTAAGAGGGTATTGAGTCATGATTTTTCCTGTTAATAAATCAGTATTGTAGCACTGTATTTCTCTATGACAGAATAAAATTAAAATGTTTACTGGACTGATATGGACTGTGTGGTTGATTACTATGCAATTAGGCTGCATAACCACAGACTTCAGAGAGTTTGGGTGGTGAGTTCCTTGTATTATATTACTGATAAGAGAAATATTTAATTGCTTAAATGCTTTGCCTAAGGATGGGTTCTCTGTATTAATAAATGACTTGGTGGCAGAGTTTGTGGCTTCACTGTTTCCTCTGACATTCTACCTCCACCAGTAAAGATGAGATTTATAATCTACTCTTAACATATTTCCAGCAGTGTAAACTGAGACATTTTTAGAAATGTAACATAAACAGACCTGCTAATAAATAAATGACCCTCACATGTTTTTTTTCTGCTAAACAGTTGCTGCTGTTGCTGCCAGACTGGTGTCAATCAGTAATATGAACCGGCCCTGTTAGGAGGCAGAAGTAAAATGCATGAATAAAAGTCACAGCTAATTGGAGCAGTTTTATCTCCTTACAGATGAGTGTCGCGTTAGTGACAGACTTCACAGACAGACGAAGGCAGCAGTAGGTTGTACAGGTCAGTTTAACCTGATGGTCCAGAGATACAAATGTATATTATTCTGTGTTCATCTTGGAATTGAGTTCTTCTAAACTTCCCTAAGTTACTGACCAAGAACTACACACAGCTAAAAATGATGTTTTCTCAGTGTATCATCTGGCTCATTGAGACTGCTGATCTGTCCAAGGAAATGCCCAAGAACCAACAAGATTCGCAGAGTGAGGACAGGTTTAAGCTCTGAATCCTTTCAGGATGCCTGAAGGTGACATGGGCAGCAGTCACTGTTTTCCACATGGCATGCTCTGAGTAGGTGACAGCATGCTAGATCAGATGCTCTTGAAAACAATATTGGGACTTCGTACATTCCCTCCTAGAGCAAGACTGAGTATATCTTGTGTTCTCTGCCTGGTAAGACAGGTAACATCTAGCTGGTTTATCTGTGTCCTTGATGTTATCTTACAGAAGCTTTCTGGGGCACTTATGACTGCCTTTATCTAGCCCTCAGATGTCCTTACTTCACCAGAGATACTGGTAGCTCAGCACAGGTAGCTCATCTATAGCAGAGCAAAGAGAGTATGACAGGACTTGCACTCTCCACCCACAGTGTAGAGCTGGAGACTGGGAAGGAGAGGAGGGAGTCCCTTCAGCACAGGCTTGTTGTGAACTTAGATAACCAAGGGCTCCTGGGTGTTGTCATCTCTGATCTAAGCAGCAGCTTGTCTTCCAGTCTGGTAAAGCTCCCAGTCTCCAAGCTCCATGCCACTTCCTCAGCCCTCCCTTTGTTGCCTGGGCCACCTCGAACTCAGCTTCAGGAATCCATCTGTAAAGTGGAGAAAACAGCATGTTCCTGGAGCTGAGAAGTAATATGAGATAAATACATCAATGCCGGAAGGAAGCCAGCTGGTCTAACACAGTGAGCCTAGATTAACCCATGCAAAATCAAATGGATTTTCTTTTTCCTTGCAATGCAGAAAGGATAACTAACATTCTGCTATGTTGGTGATGAAAGTTAACAGCTGTTGCTGCTGCATCATGCTGCGGTCATTGGTCATGTCAGGGTGTTGCCCAATGAGCACCGTAGCACCAGCTGCTGTGGAAACCTCGACAAAATAGACAATGCCAGCCATAAGAAGAGAAGAGTCCCATGTAAGGTGGGGCTAGGGACACTCTTAGCTCTCCCCACCGCACGGTGCAGCAGGCGCATCTTCCTGCAGCTGTCTGATCCCTCCCCACGACAGCAAGTGTCTGGTGGGGAATCTGCTACGGAATGATGTGGTCGGACCGAGGAGAAGAATCAGACACAGCTGAAGGGTTATTTTGGGAAAAGGATGAAGAAACACGGATGTGCCCTTTTGACTTGCTTTGTGTTGCAATTGTTGACTGGGAATGGGATACAGATATGCCTTGGAAAAGGCAGAGAAGTGGAAAGGAAGGAAATTTAAACATAGGAATCATCAGTCCCAGACTTAGATGGGGCAACTTAAGAGTCTCGTATATCTCAGTCTGAATAAATCACTGTAAACTCCAAGTGTAGCCAATGAAAAGAAATAGTTACTTTAAGGGGTGTTTCTATTCTAGGAGACATTTAAAATGAGTAAGATGATTCAGCTGCTGGGTTTCTCTCCACTGACTAGAAAGAGTCTTGAGGACAGTAAATTCAGAATAAGCTATCTAATATATAGGTAGGCTGAATAATCTTATGCTACAGTCGGTCTTGGGCTTGTTAGGGAGGGTAGTACCAAAAGTCAGTAGAGAGCCAGAGCCAAGGAGAAGCATTGATCTGCACTTGACTGTCCCTTGAGTAGATCTATACTTCATGCCCAGCACATAACAGAGGTCCTATTCTTTAAGCACCATGCTTACAAGGCCAACTGAGATATTTCCATGTTATAGCAGTATTTAGAAGGACAAATAACCTCTTTTTTTTTTTTTTCTGTTCCCTATATAGAGACTTGGTAAGTTTTGTGTTCTTTTGAAAGCAAAACAAGTGCTGATATTCAAAAGACAAAAGATCTCTCTAAAGCTATGGAACTCCAGTGCAAAGGTGGGAAAATAAAGCCCATAGATCAATTTGCTACCTGACGAGAAATCTGACCAGATCATATGATAGG
Organism: Nothoprocta pentlandii; assembly: GCA_013398315.1. Classification (NCBI taxonomy): domain Eukaryota; kingdom Metazoa; phylum Chordata; class Aves; order Tinamiformes; family Tinamidae; genus Nothoprocta; species Nothoprocta pentlandii. The sequence goes on along the minus strand of VZSG01000507.1, from coordinate 483,214 downwards.
AATCAGTAACCTAAAGATCAATATTTTCCTGTTCTTATCTCTTAAAAGCTGAGCTAGGAATTTACTGATGACAAGTCAAATTATTGGCTGGGCAAATACTCTTGGAGGATTAAAATAGTTTTCAAGTACTGCCAGGTCTGCAATTGCTGACAGTATAATTTCATTAGTATAATATAGTTTCAGGGCAAGGAAAGTTTATCCAAATGCACTTCAAATATTGGGATGACATCATCTGCCTTGCTTTAGTCTCATCAGAAGTCATTTACTTCTTTCTCTGGCCAAGCACTTAGTCTGTCTTTGATAACTGAACAAAGAAGATAAATGCTGCTCCTGCTCTGTCTCCTGCATCCTGGCTCAAAGGAGTGGTTGTGCAAGAAGCTTGTGTCTTATTAGTAGCTGATAAGAAAAAAAGAGAGCATAAAAGAATTAAATCGCACTTCTATGATGTGACATCTGAACATTTGACATCGACTTGGTGCATCAAAAAAAAAAAAAAGCATTGCATAATGCTTTGCTCATTGCTGTCTCTTGGCTATTTTTTTTTTTTTTTTTTTTGGTAAATACCTCTTAAGTGGCAAATGTTTTGGAGTGGTCTTTATAGACATGCAAACCTGGGTGAGTCATGGGAATTCCTAACAATCCAAATGAACAGAATGCTTGCCAGAGAGAGAACTGGTATGACAAGTACCTCTCTCCAACCTGATGAAAATTAGACTAAATGATTCCTATTACAAAACATTGTTTGAATTTCATGTGTAGGCTTTAATGCTAGAATTGATTGAATTGCTTGGAATGGAAACAACAACCAACTGCTTTTTTTTACATTATTCTTGAAGTGGTGTCTAATACCTCTTTGGAAATTTTGTCTTCTTTTGTTTTTTGTGTTATAGAGACTTCTTGGCCTACAAATGTAGTTAATTAGGCACAGTGGTTAGAAGCCCCAGTTGCTATACTTCTTCATTCTTTCTACCAGATTTGTGAAACTGCAACTGTTGGCATTCAGGTTTACACAGTCCTTGGTCATAGCTAACCAAAGTCAACAACGAGAGCTGTCTTATTGTTCATTGCAGTATCACAGATTTGGGTGGTACTTGAGAACTTGAGGCCCTTAGGCTGGAAAAAAAGCTTGTGTTGGATGGAGGCAAATTACTAGGAGAAGGCACAGGTATAAGGACACTGATGGGCTAAGCAGAAGAAATGACCTCTAAGAAGGGTCTGGATCATCTAGTGTAAGGTGAGTTCACCAGCACAACTGTTTTTGACAGTCACATCCAGTTGGGCTTTGCTTTTAAGCAACTCAACAGCGGAGCCTCCTTTACTTCCTCTACCAGACTCTGAGGGCAATTACAAGAGGGCAATGTGGACAGTCCCTGTTTTTATTTCAGCACACACGCATTTCAGCCTTCCAGAGTGCAATGCTTGTGCAGTAAGGTTCAGAAGAAGTATCTGACTGCAAACTGCTAGGGTCTGCAAAATCTGCTTTGGGGCTGTATAAATAATGTACCACAGAATCATAGAACCGTTTCAACTGGAACAGACATTCAAGATCATTGAGTCCAACCATAAGCCCTTCTACACTACAGCTTTTAAACCAAATATTTCCTATCCCAACCCATCCCAAACCCACCCCATTCTCATCTTCATTCCCCCATGGCAGTGCCCTGTTCCCAGAGCTCTGGCCACCCTGGCGCCTTCCTTCCTCCCAGACAGTGGGACAGGACCTGAGAAGTCACCATCCCTGGCAGTGCCTTTTGCAGGGACACGTTTGGAGAGACACTCCACAGCTCCTGGAAACCTGGAGACCAGAAATCGCTCGGTAGCAGAGGTCACTGGCTGCTGCCAGTCCTGTCAGGGTGGCTCTTGCTGATAACAATGACATAAATAACAACTCGCTAAAATGCAGGAGTGATTTACTTTAAGCACTTTAGCACCTGCTGTTACTCATTAAGGGATTATCATGCCCCAGATTGTTACTAGCAGACCCGTGTTTACCCTTTCAGCATATGGTGCGTTTGTGCGAGTTGTCCTGTAACACCGGGTTCCTGACGTTTTCTGGCCTCTTCCAGGCTGCCAAGACCTACATGCTAAGGTTTCACATGTAGATTGAAGAATTTTAGCCTTTATAGGTCCTAGAGGGCTAATGATTAGTAGAAAATTCAACTATTACATTTCCATGCATGCTATTAATGTTTAATGCCAGAATTTGACAGTATATCATGATTAAAAACACTAGACACAGCATTTAAAACTATCCCCCAGGGCAGGGTTTCAGGGATGGAGCCCTAGCAATTTTCATGATACTCAACAAATCTTGCCATACTGTAGTATAAATGTCTGTCTCAGTCCTCCATCTATTTTCCCCTTCCTACTTAATTGCTGTAATTGCTTGGTCTTCTGTTTTCCAGTATCCAAAGCAGCTACTCTCTCACCTTAGCATTTTACAGTTTTATGGTACCATGAACTTATTTTTTACTATCATTTTATTTAGGTTGGTCACCTGCAAGACTGAGCTGTAGAAATGTTCATCTGATTTTTTTTCTCTGACCTAGTGATGTCTTTGCACCCTGTGTTTCCTAGTTCCAGAGCAGGCTGCTGTGCCTTTGCTGAACTATGTATCACCATAAACAGCATCTCCCCGCTCACACCATCAAAACCGTCCTTGAAGACTACATGAATTTGACTGCTTAACACTTAATATTATATACTGCTTAATATGGACTATATGTGGCCACTTACCTGGTCTTAAGGAAGTGTTAATAAGGAAAGTGCCAATGGCATTTCCCAAAGAGGAAAGAAGGAATCGTCTGTTCCCCAAAGATGCAGAAAATGCAAAAGGGAATGTGCTAACAACAGGGAGGCCCCACTGCTTCCCCAGCTAAAGCTGCTTGTGAAGAAAAGCTATGATAATATGGGGTGGAGGGAAGTGAGTAAGGGCAGAGAAGAGAAGCAATGTTAACAGAAGTAGAAATTGTACTTAAAAGAACCCTTCATTTCTTTGGGGCTGGTCCACATAACTACATACTATATTATTCTTGTGCACAGTTATTTAAGCAATAGATTTATGGAATAAAAGTGTTCCATAAGATCTTTGGCTTGAGGTATTTTGGAGGGAAAATTTATCATTTCTATAAAATATAGTATAAAATTTCATGTAAAATTTAATTTAAAACAAGCATTGTTAGAAAGCAGAGGAAGATGCAGAAAGTTACTCTGTAAAAATTCTTTGAAAGTTTTACTTTTGGAAGACTATTTTAAATGTAAAAGTATGCTCAGAGGTGAGGAAGATTACTACAGATGAAAAGAGGCTTGCTGAGGACCTGATTTATTTACTTGTTAAGATAAACCTTAAATTTAATGGACTGATTGAATCTTCATATAGAAAAAGAATAAAGATATACAAAATGTTCTCTTGTAAGCCTGGAAGACAATATATTGGCATTTCTTTTTACAGATGCAGTGTAAGCTTATTTGAGGTACTTGCCCAATATATCTGCACAAGAGATGTAACAGAAGAATTTCCATCTGACAGAATTACCAGAAAAAAGAATCAGGGACATTTTTACAAGAGGCTGAATGAGGAAATAGTACCAGCTGCATTGCTAACACTTGGATCAAAAGTCAGATTTTTCAAAGGACTTGGCAAATTCAAAGAGGGCCTGAAACATACAGGGCTTGAAAGTTATATTCCAGAAAGTCACTGCTTCATCTCTCATTCGTGTTCTCTCTCGGTTGAAGAGGAAAAGTTAGAAATCAAAGGATGAGATTTGCAGCACTCAGAAGTTGACTGGTTGACAGAAGAGAAGCCTGAGCCAGCTGGCCTCTTGTCCAGTTATTGGCATGGTGGCCAAGAAAGGTGAAGGACTCTCTTCAAATGTATTTTATCTCACTGAAATCAAGCAAGGAAGTTATTTTAGAGTAGTTATAGCTTCAGGTTTGGTTATTGACCACCTCACACTGAAACACACTTTAATCAGATTTTTTTTGCCATACTCCATATCAAAACCCTCCAAAGCCCCAGAACATTCCAGCCTTTTGACAGTTCTTTTCTAATACTGTGTTCTATGGTACAAAAACAAATGCATGAGTGACATCATTGCATGTATATTGCAACAAACATGTTTTCCCCAAACATCAAGATTTTTTTTGTGTGTCTGACAAACAGAAAAACTGTGTTAGAATGCTGTTTTTTTTCTTTCCTTTTCACATGCCTCTTTATGTTATGAAATATGCATGTATACAAGAAGACTGGAAGTAGTCATAACCAAGTGAAACGGAAAAGTCTGAGGAGCTGAAGGGGTGAGTGTAACCTTTTTACCCTCTCACTGGGGAATCAACAGTTCTAGTATTTGGGAGGGCCATTTCTTGGTTGTTTCTAGGTCAGCTCTTCCTCACTGTTGTTGCTCACAAAGCATGAATTTAAATATAATATGTCCATCTCCCTCTTCTTTTTAAAATAATCTTGAATACAACTTCAAAAGTCTGTTTAGGGACTTTGACAATATTTAATAAAACTGGCATTAAAAGCATTTTGTCTACAAGTTGACTAGACAACCTGGTGACTCTCTGGAAGATGACTCTTAAAT
>VZSG01000507.1:446367-468541 GCA_013398315.1 Nothoprocta pentlandii | reverse complement strand
CTGAAACACACTTTAATCAGATTTTTTTTTGCCATACTCCATATCAAAACCCTCCAAAGCCCCAGAACATTCCAGCCTTTTGACAGTTCTTTTCTAATACTGTGTTCTATGGTACAAAAACAAATGCATGAGTGACATCATTGCATGTATATTGCAACAAACATGTTTTCCCCAAACATCAAGATTTTTTTTGTGTGTCTGACAAACAGAAAAACTGTGTTAGAATGCTGTTTTTTTTCTTTCCTTTTCACATGCCTCTTTATGTTATGAAATATGCATGTATACAAGAAGACTGGAAGTAGTCATAACCAAGTGAAACGGAAAAGTCTGAGGAGCTGAAGGGGTGAGTGTAACCTTTTTACCCTCTCACTGGGGAATCAACAGTTCTAGTATTTGGGAGGGCCATTTCTTGGTTGTTTCTAGGTCAGCTCTTCCTCACTGTTGTTGCTCACAAAGCATGAATTTAAATATAATATGTCCATCTCCCTCTTTTTTTTAAAATAATCTTGAATACAACTTCAAAAGTCTGTTTAGGGACTTTGACAATATTTAATAAAACTGGCATTAAAAGCATTTTGTCTACAAGTTGATTAGACAACCTGGTGACTCTCTGGAAGATGACTCTTAAATGAGTACTGTAATCACAAAATTTAAAAAATGAAACTTTTTTTGAGAAAAAAATGCTTGATTTTTCTGTTAGTGAGAAAATCAAAGTCAGACTGGAGGGCATGTGTCATATTTAGAATTGCAGTTTCTCTAGAATAAGGCATTACTTACTATGGAAAAAAAAACTGAAGCACAGTACAAAATGTTGATGCTCTTTGTTCTAAAAATATGTGTTACTTCCAAAAAAAAAAAAAAAAAAAAGACTAAAATATCTGTGGGAAGTACTTTAATACCAAAAGCTTTCAATGACTTACGGTACTACAGTTTCTCACTAGCTGTTCCATTTACATGCCTTGTCTTCTGTCTTCAGAATTTCTAGGTAGAAGTCACCATTTGTGAACAAGTTGACTGAAAGCAGTGTTTGCATTTCTGACTAATACAGGGTTTATTTTCTGTGAGTACCTATTTCCATCAAGTTAACTGTGCTTCCACTGCAGTAGCACTCGGTGGGGAATATATATTCAACATGACTGTGTGCATGGAGGAGATTTGCACTGCAGGAGAAAACTTGAGGATAATATAAAGTATATATATGTGTGTATATACATATATGAGAAAATATATAATATGAAAATTTTGCTAAAATCAGCAGTACTTTAAATTTTGTACCCAGGCAACCTCTATCAAACTGGAAGATCTTTTGTTGTTGTTTTGTAATGTGAAGATTTTCTTTTTTTATTATTTTTTTTCTGCATTATACCCTTAATGATCAGGCACACTCTTCAAGCTAGTCAGAGAAAACTGCAGTAAATCTGTATAGCCCTGTGCACATGTGGTGCCATCCCAATTGGCTCACATCCCATTCATCTGAACTGAGCTCTTGGGAAAATGTTTCTGAAAGGAGAAGTGATTCAGCCAAAAATAGATTGTTGCTTTGAAATCTTCCTTCTAAAGGCCACTAAATAATCAAATTAGTCCTTTGATTGTGAGGAAATCTATTTAGCTCTGGTTAGCATTTGTACTAATGACCATAGAAGAGTGTGTTTTGCATAGCTGGGCAGAAAGTTCCCAGGTAATGACCATGACCTCTTTCCTTTAGAATAAGGCATTTCATTAGGTGAGTACTGAAGGCTTTGGCCTACAGTATCTCCTGAGGTGGCGTCACTGGAGGTCATTATCTAGCACAGATGTCCATAATTCAAACACAAATCGTGCCGACAAAGCTCCACAGTGCTACTGAGATACTTCCTATCAAGCTTCATTTTACTAACATGATTCTGACTTGGGGATGATGTTATAATTAGGACACTAGGCTGAGCTGTAGGAGATGATGATGGTATGGTGACTCAGTTTCTCACTTGCTGGTGGCATAACAACCGCTTCATGTGGGTGTTGGGAGGACTGTAATTCTGTGATGTTCTAGATGTGTCTCCATTTCCAAGTGTCAGGCATCACTGGCAAAAATCTGCAAATGAGACAGTGCCTTCTATCTCAGAAAAATGAAATAAAATAACCGAATGAATGGTGATAATTGTACATACTTACATTATTGCATACTTAAAAAGGAGACTAAATAATTGGCTGGCCACCCACAGGATGTAATATCGAGATTTTATCAATTACTGGTTTCCTAAGAGATGGTCAGGTCATGGACTGCTCCTGCAGCACAGAGGAGCCCTGATCTCATTTCTTTGTCACAGAAATTTCTAACAGTCTAAGCCACGTGAGTCTCATAGAGTGAATGAAATGCTGGCAAGTTAATCAGTATCTATCATTACCCCTTCCTGAAGAATAAAACTCATTTTTCAATGGCAGAAAGGCATTTAACTGTGCTAAGTAGGCCAGTCCACCTCTGCAGTGAAAAGAACAGCTTTGTGTGAAAACATTTTCTCTCTTCTTCAGCATGCTTATTTTGAATAAATAGCTTCAAAATCTGTTACGTTTAACATCAGGAATTCCTTTTTTTTTTTTTTTTACTAGCATGAGAACTGGACAAAATATGTTATTTTATCATAGCTGAAATGCATATGGATATTTTATTATGACTGAATCACTGCCAAAAGAGCTTTGGGTTAGAAAGACAAGCCTGACCAAAACTGGTGATTGTACTGGGGATATTTTCCATTCCCTCTCCCTTTCTCTGCCTTTCTCCATAACTTTACCAGGAAAAAGAGGATTCTTTTTTGCTTCAGATTTCAGTCTATAGCAATATCAGATCATACAGTATTGTTCGTGTGAAGAAACTTAGTGTGCAAAGTGAGACAGCCACAAAATACTAAAAGGGAGCAAATAGAAAGTGGTAACGATCACATGTAAAGAAACGTCACTTTTTAAATGGCTCCTCACCTGATGGCATCCTTCAAAGTAAACATTTATGCTTCCTAGCTTCCATAGTCTTATATCAGTTTAAATTCTGCACGGTTCTCAGTCTAAGCACGGAAATCCACCCACAAGAAACAGCTTGCAGACTCAGACCTTTAGCAGGAGCGTTAGCTGACTGGTGTCAATCAGCATGCCTGTGCATACTCTCCCTACTCTCCTCTTAAAATAGCAATAGCTAGTTGAAAAACATGTGATCTCTGCATGATTTATTTTCTTGAGTGTGGGGAGGAACAGAAATAATAACATGAATTCATAAGCCTTGCTTGGTGCCTTTAAATATATCTCTTGATTCTCCTGTATATTAGCCATTCATTTATGGTTTGTGCTGGTGGAGTTCACAGTAAACACCTTTCAAATGGATTTTGACATTTAAAGGTCAAGTAGTGCCAACATTCATTGAGAGGGCATGATCAAAAAAAACGATATGCAAAATGAAGTACAGGAGGAAAAATCAAGATAATAACACTATGCTATCTTGCCATTTTGCCTGTTAATTTGTTTTGAAGATCTGCAAGTAAAGCTCTTCTTACCATGCACTACGAAATATATTTCTCAAAGGGACATATAAAGATAAGCCTCTTGCTGAAAAATGGCTACAGCACCTGCCTATTGGAGAACAAACAGCCACAGTAGCTTGGAAAGGTGAGGTAACAGCAAAAGATATATGTGACACAGCTCCGCCTTTGCTGCATTCTGCTTCCTTCTTTAAAGAAGAGAGAAGTGAACTAACCTTACCTGTGATCCATGTTTTCCTTTGTCTCTTCTCTTCTCTTCTTCCTTTGAAAAAAGCAATAATCTCAACAGACAATTAGATAAACTTGTAGTTATGTGGTTATGAAGAAAGAAGCGAGTCACACATGGCAAAGTTGTAAATTCAATTTAAAGTTCATAAATCCGTTTTGTCAGATTAGAATTGAAAGATGAAAAAATCATTCCAGAACTGAAATAGACCATCAGTATAAATGAGGAATTAAACTCTAAACTTCTCCAGAAATTCATTTATGATTAACCCAAAGGTGTGTGTTCTCAGCTTGACACCCTCCATATTTTCACGACTGTAAATCACAACTTGGCAACTACTTTTCCACAACAGACATTTCACCTGAGAATCTTCCTGCCATAAATATTGCTAAAATGAATCTTCAGCTGGATTTGTAAAAGGCTGACATTTAAGCAGATGGGAAGAAACTGTAACACATTCTTTCTCTCCTAACTCTCACAAGGACAAAAGAGGAGGCCTATCTTTTTTGAAGGCATTTTCAAACTTCCAGTAATGAGTTAGCAAGAGGTGCATCCTTGTAGGAAAACTCTATTATTGGCCACTACAGAGTTTATTATAGCACTTCCATGCAAATCAGCAGTGATTTTTTGAAACTGTACCACTCTCTGGCATGGGAAGGAGATTATGCACCCTAAGTATCTTAAAATATTCAAGATTCCTAGGAAAAAAAAAATCACAGTGAATGGTCTCCAGTATAGTGCAGTTTCTCACTTCACTCTGGAGCATGCAAAGCGAAGGATAAATAATTTTCAAAGGCTTCATTGGTAGGGCTGATATAATTTTTGCTTAATTTCCAAATGCTGGTTATACAATCTTGTATTTAACACAGAAAAATGAAATAAGTAAATAATAAACACTACACTACAGAAGGATAGCTTCATAGTAGTGTCTCCTTTGTAAAAGACATGTAAGAGGAAGCACTAGACTTAAGTTGATTTAACTTGGAAAAGGTAGATCATGATAAGTAGAAGAGCAAAAGAGTAAAATATGGAAGTGACAAGAAGTAACTAGCAGTTCTTCTAGATGGTAAATGGTAACTTTAAAAAAAAAGTGGAATTATTTTGCCTTCTGACATATTCACTTTTGATATTTAAAGACTCATGCCTCTATGAGTTAAACAAAATATTGCCAATAACTTTTAATGAAAACATTGCAACTTCTGCAAGGATCAGTTTTCAAGAGGTTTAAAATTTTTGCCTACAAATTCCTCAACTGTCATAAAAAGCCACAACATGCAGTAAAAGCCATCCTTGTTCCTTGCTGCCTTCCTTCTCCAACAGGAATCCAAGATGGTGTTAGCTGTTGTTGGCACTGTTAATGCATTTAAGCAACTGTTGCAATGCAGCTTGCCTTCAAGTAAGCCAGATGCCTTTAACACACACAAGATGAGGATCCTGGTAAGGTCATAACCTGTCCCTTGTCAGGAGTAATTTTTCTTAGTCTCACACTAAGCTGGGTTGCTGCTCTGGGCTGTTTGTGTGACAATATATGTAATTAAAAAGGCACCAAGGATATGAAGATCTGTCACAGATGGTCTCCGAGGTCAAGTCCCCTACTGAGAGTACCCAGAGATGCTCATCGCAGGCCTCACGGTTGTGCATCTCTGTGCAGGGTGCTTTCCAGAATGGGAAGCCAAGTGCCTTAGTATTATCTGTCGCCTTCTCCAACGGGCTGGAAAAACACAGCTTTCTGAAATCTAATAGAAATGACCATGTAGAAGCCACTCCGAGGGATTTTTCACTCATCACAGCCGTCAAAGGACCTCTTTTGCCAAGAAATCAATACGTGAGACAGCAGCAAATCACTAGCAATATTGCAGTCAAAGAAACATTGATGGTTTACAATACTGCTTCATGAGATTCAAATCAGGTTTGACTCCAGTGACATTTTGTTTTTCATTCACAAATAAGCAGGGACAGATAATCAGGTTTAGAGATTTGCTTTGAGCACTGATCTGGGCTGCCATTTGTCCTGAGGATCCTGCTGTGAACCTTGCCTTATACACAGTAGGCAGCAGTCTTGCTTTCTTCACACAGGTGCCTATGGTCACTGCTTTGCCAGCTCAGCCAGCCAGTGAGCCAGCCTGCAGCCTGCCCGCAGTGGGAACATGGGCTGAGGAGTAAACCAGTCGTGGTTCAAAAGAACCTCTGTCACTCCTTCCTTGGTGGTGGATGAGTGCAGGTTGTTATAATCCAGGGGATCCTCACGTCAGAATCCCATTTTCCTCATTGACTCCCTTGGAAGGAAATCCCAATTCCAACCTTCACTCCTGTGTGAAAGGTGTCACTCAACTGCCTTTCAAAGTGACCATCAAAGCATCCATGAGTTCACAGTAGAAACTTGTTTTTGTCTCCACATCAATATATTGAGCCTGACTAAGCCTGAGGTTTTCATGCACCCTATGACTGCAACTTGATATGGTTATCAGAAATGTGTCAAAATGCTGGTGCTAGGGTGCAGTGTGTGTGTGCATTTGGGAGACCTGCTCAGCCTTGCTGCTGGCTGGACCTGAGGTCAGGATTGCAGCAGCCAGGGTTCATGGGACTGGGTCAAGGGGTCCCCCAAACACTGCAACCCACCACCCACCCAACCCACTAGATGATCTCTAGAGGTCCCTCCCAACCTTAACCATTCTGTGATTCTGTGATTCTGTGGTTTGGCATCCCTCTAACTGCTGGAGACAAGACGTCTTCAGGGAGCAAATCCACAGGAAGGTACTCTTTCCAAGCAGAGCTTCTCAGGAAAAGGTGAAAAAATGGTCTCTGCAAATTAGATCATCTCAACTGGAGTTCATGCCTTGAAGAAAAGGTTACAGCCATACACCTAATAGTGCGTATGTAGTTTGCTCTGAATTATTTAACAATAGGAATTCAGTTGAAGTAAAAGTGAAATAATAAATGGTAACAAAATCACACAGTCCACAGTCTTTATCCTGAGGCTACAAAAAGAGTATCACAAATGTAAGCACTAGTGAAAAATTACAAAATTCTCTAATTCCATTTCTTCTGGAACTGCCAGCATTCTTGCCATTTGAAAATGCCTCACTAGTGTCTCTCAAGGACCTTCATTCTCCCTGTGCTCTCCTCAGGGAATCTCTCACTAAGCTCTAAAGGGACTTATATCTTTTCTAGTTAACACTTTAAAGCACTACAGCACACAGTTTGAAATATATTCCTATGCATAGAGTTTATCAGGGTAAAGCAAACTTTGCCATTTGCTAAATCAAGTTCTTAATGATTATCATATAAATGTGCTATCTTTGAATGTCTTGCTGTCTGGGCAGTGTAAAATATTGTCTTTCTTATTTTACTCAGTTTACTTATGACATTACCAACTGAAATGTAAATGGAGAGCTGATTAAAAAGCATATTGAAGTATCTATTTCTCATTAAAATAATGGCAGCAAGATGCCCGAGTTTCTGAGTGTAAATGATTATTCAGACAACATTCCTTAGCTGAGGTTTATCTAAGTTAAGGAGCTCAGGACTTGTCTCCTGACATCTTTTAATGTACTGAATGAGAATTAAGTGTGTGGGTTTTCATCACCTTGATTGCCCTTACCATCAGCAGCAGAAACTGTGCTGCAAGTAATAATAGCAGTAATAAGACGGCTTCCTTTTATTTTCAGGCACAGCCCTGTCAGTTTGCAGAGGAGTGAAATTCATGCCAATGAGAAGATTACAGACTATTTAGACTACTATTTGTGATCCACAGAGAAGTTGTAAGCAGTACATTTTACTGATAATACCAGCATAACTGGAATAAAAATATCTAATTACATGTTGTTTTCCTGAAGTGGCTCAAGCTACCCATGTCTACAGGCAATAAATAAAGCTATCTCTAAGGATCACAAGGTAGGACAGACATTAGCCTCATAAATAAGAATGTCTGATCTCATAATGTCTGAACTGATAAATCAGAAGGTTCAAAACATAATTGAAAAAGATTTCTTCAGTTCTACATTTTCATCTAAAATAAAATACTTTACGCTGCTGTGATAGTTAAAACCATGTTTGAAGCTAAATAAAAAAAAAAGGATCTGAGTTTTTTTACTGACTTTCTATTAGCTTTATATATCTGTTGCATGGGGAGCAGTGAGGGTTACATGCCTCATATGCTCTAGCCTGCAGGCGGATATCAGACTCACCAGTTTCTATAGCAAAGTATTAGACAATGATAATAAAAATGCAGCCCTGCGGGCTTTTCAGTGCTTCAAAGAGCTGTGTGAGTGAAAATCTATTTTCATTGCTTTTATTTTAATTTTGTTTTTATCTATGAAAAAAAATAGCTAAGTCAGTATTTAATGTAATTTGTCTCTGGGTATTTAAAAGAATAATGGAAGGAACTTCATGAAGTTCAACAAAAGCAAATGCTAACTTCTGCACCTGGGATACAAAACCCATCCAATATAGACTGGTGGCCAACAGCTCAAAAGCAACTTTTGGATCAAAGACTTGGGAGCCCTGGTGGACAACACCAGGCTGTCCTTGAGCCAGCAATGAGCGCCCGTGGCGAAGGTGGCCAACAAGCCTCCCAGGCCTCATTAGGAAGAGTGGAGTCAACGTGTCCTGGGAAGCGATACCTCCCCTTTATTTGGGGCTTGTGAGAACATAACTGGAGTGCTGTGCCCAGCTTCGGGCTCCCAAGTACAAGAAGGATGTGGATATACTGGAGCATGATCAGTGAAGGGCTACTAAGATGATTAAGAGATTGAAGCATCTGACATTTGAGGAGAGGCTGAGAGGAGAGTTTATTTAGCCCTAAGAAGAGAAGACTCAGGGCCTCTTTGATCTGATTGCTGTTTATAACTATTCAGATAACACAGAGATGAGAGAGACAGACTCTTTTCAGAAGTAAATGGCAATAGGATGAGAGGAAAGAGACCTGACTTGGAGCATGGGAAATTCTGATTAGACATAAAGAAAAACTTTTGTACTATCAAGATGTTCAAATCCTGGAACCAATTGTCCAGAGAGCTTATGGTCTCTCCATCTTTGTATATGTTCAAAACATGACTGAACAAGTCTCTGAGCAATCCAATCTAGTTGGTCAAGCTTTGAGCAGACAGTTGGATTAGATGGCTTCCAAAAGCTCCTTCTAACCTAAATTATTCTGTGCCTTTATGGTTGTAGTCATTGCAGGTATCAGTGTGAAGATATGCATGCCTGTTGGAGAACGAGGAGGTTTAAGAAGAACTTTCATATGTGCTAAGATCTCTCTAAAAACATGACAAAACACTGTGCTTTAATTTTAATGTTCACCTATACATCTCTGAAATCCCTATTATCACATTACCACATAAATCTTTATAATGCACAACTTCACAACAGTTATTTCTGTTAATAGAAGTAAAAGGAGACTTGCTTACAATATTGAAGAAGAAATTGAATATTTTGACTCAAACAGTATCTTTTATTGATAGACAACATTTAATATGCCTGTCAGAATCCTGAGATATTCTGATATTCATCCTAAACACCCATGATATTTGTCCTCATTGAGCACAATTTAAGAAGAAATTGTTATGCACTCTTAAAGGACCAAAGGGTATTGAAAGCACCACAACAGTCTTGCCCCTTCATTTCTTGTACCAAATCATTTAGAAATGGCTAAATGCAATCAAAATGCTTACATATTATCTGGCCTAGAAATTCAAAGTAGTTGTCAAAATTGCTGTCACTAGTAGGGCTTTTACAGTGAAATCCATTTGCTTTACAGAACAGATTCACAACTACCTCTTTCCTGAAATCAGGATTGTTATGTGTGAATTGCCACCTGAAAAAATTGGCAACTGGCCTCTACTTGTTAAGGTAGTCAAGCACATGCTGACCTTTAAAGTACCAAATTGACCTAGATGCTTTCAGTGAAATTAACAGCATGCCTAAATATCAGGCATAATGTTCTGTACCAGGCTGAATATGGGCCAAGGGGCCAAATTCAGTAGCAGAGAAAGCTTTCTTTGAATTAAATGAGCCTTAGGCCTGTGTATGCTTGGGATTTGTTTCACATGAAGTTAACTATGTAAATGATGGCTTGCAATTAGCCAAGGGGCAGTGAAGTCTCACATCATTTGGGCCTAGACTAGGCTGGCCACTTAGGATATGTTCAAGTATGGTGGGTTTGGCTCCCACTCAACTGCACTGTGTTGTCTCATCAACCCATCAACCTGCTTTCATGTTTATGGTCAGTAGAGAGAAATGGCATGATTCAGCTGACCTACTTAAGTATCTGCCTCTGAATGGAAAGAGACACCCCTCAGAGATGCTTTTTTCTCTTCACAGGTACCCATATTGTAGCTGCAGGTGCTGTACACATGTAATTCCGGATATTGGAATTCTACCCTGACTTTTGTGTCAGGGAAAGTGAGATGAATCCTATCTATATAGTACTTCTTTTGTTTGATTCTTTTTCCATTGTGTTCTTGTGTAAAGCTTGGATAGATCTCTCTTGGGAATAATTTCTAAAAAATATTTTTCTTTTAAAGGAAATCTAGTAGTCTACCTTGTTTGATTTCATCTTGAAGAAGTAAATCTATCAAAAAAAAAATTCACCGTGCTATCTCATAACAAATTTCAAAATTCTTTGCCTTGGTTACTATTTTGCATTGCTTTGGCCCATTCATTGCACACTGCTAATCTATTTATTGTTATATATTATTGCTTCAATTTTACTAATTTACATCCTGCTTTTTAACTTTTTCACAGATGTAAACTTTCAGCTTCCTTAAATCAGGATATTCCTATCTGATTATAAAAGTTTAAGAGTGAAGATAGACTATCTGGGCTTTTTTTCTTCTTTTTTTTCCTTTAATCACTAGCCTTTCACACAGTTGTGTGTGAAGATGCTGGAATTTTTGGAAGGCAATCAAAGTGTGCATGAGGAGACTCAAGATTTTCTTCTCTTTACAAATGCTGAAGTGACACAGTCATGTTGAGGTGTTTTATTCTAGGAAATAGAAAACAGTACTGGAAAAAAGTGTTTTATTTCTCTAAATTCTCAAATGTTATGATTATTATTTTCTGGTTAAAATAATTAAGAGAATTTCTTGCTGTTGTGGGGTGAGGTCTCCTGTTAATTATTTGCATTTTCTCTTTTATTCATCTCTTTTTTCTACATAATGAAAAGATCCTTCCCATCCAACAAGATGTCTGCTTTCCAGCTGAGTTTGAGTCTTCTAGAGGGAAAGGGTTTTTTTGGTTTCTTTTTGTTTTTGCAATGTTTTAGTCAGCCCCTGCTGATTTCCTGATGCCCAGTCAAAACAGAATGAATTCACAAAAGGTTTCCTTCAGCAGAAAAGTCTCTTAAGTTTTTCTTTAAAATCAGGCATACAATGTACTGGAAAGCAGTTGTGCTGGGATATTAAATGACAGTAAGGAATTAGTATGATGTACTAAATCCAATATTAATTTTAAACAGCTTTATGTGGTTATTGTGCATTGTTAAAGTGGGATGCACGTGTTACAAAAAGAATCCAACATAATTAACTTACAAAAGTGTATATAATGAAGCAAATCACACCAAAAGAAATGACAAATACTTGGTCAGATTTCTTCTTATTACAGTGAAAGACTTGCCTATTTTATCTGAAAATATCCAGTGAGCTGCCTAAGACTAACTGGGCTATCTGAAATATTTTTGTATACAAATAAAACATCTTTGGTAAACTACATTAACTAACTCTTCACGCAGCATAGCTGCCTGTGGACAATAGATGTTGATTTGAGGAACATGCATTTTCATGCACAGATAGTATGGGTTCTTAAAGGCAACAAAATGGAATCTAAAATAACCTACAAATACATAACGAAAGTACGTAATTGTCACTCCTGAATCCTGCAGAAAACATTATGTAAATTGGAGAAGTACAGACAATCTAGGATCTGGTTGAAAGGGAGGCCAATTCTAAACATTTTATGCATTTTAAAATCAGTCTTAATTCACAAACACAGTTGGATGGGTACTTTGTTTTTTCTCTTAAGTATATAGTTTTTAAAGGATTTTTAAACATATATATACACAAAGTGTATGTCCAAAGAAGTATATACAATGTATATATAGACATTGTTTATATAGTATATGCTGCTTTGTATGTATATGTGCATTTGTGCGTATCTATGTGTGTATAGATACAATATATGTATATATACAAATGACTTATTGGAAACTAATGTGGGAGTCTTATGTATGCCACATGCTTATAAATCTATTATGTTCCAAGGCATTTGGATCCAATATTAGTGAGTATATCTACTACTTACTACATTTTGATGGGTTTTTTTTCAGTCCTTTACTGCTGCAACACTGTTGACCATAGTCAGATATCAGGATTTATTTCCATGTCACCTACTTGCAGTCCTATCAGAAAACAACACTAACAGAGCGTCCTCAAAATGCTGCTTCTGAATGAACTGCCAATTTGAGAAAGTAGAAGGAATATATTCTCTATCAATTATTTTATATGTTAACTAGCATTTTGTTCAAATAGAAAGATTGCTGGGCTATTTATCATCTTCTCCTAGCTTTTGTCTTCAGAGGAGATACCTGTATACTCGGCCTCATTTGCAAAACTTTTTATATACTTGTCATCCTTGTGTGAAGAAAATGATATGAAGAATTACTGTTGTGATGGAAGACTTATTAAAAATAAGATTTTTGCAATTTTATGGCCAGCTGTTGATAACTATGCTCTTACATTAAATATTGTTTTTAACATGCTTAATACAAGCAAAGCAGTTGGAATGTGCAATTGTTTTCATAGTGTTAATTAATTTCCAATGATTTTTCTCTCCCTATCGGACAATAAATTCCAAATTTTCTGTTTCAGACCAAGTATGTTTAGGTTATTAGTCAAAAAACAAGAGGATAAATTCAACCTGATGAAGTTCGTCTGGACTGTTGCATGTGAAACCTTATTTTTTTACATCTAATACTTAAATATGTCACCTTGCACTGAACAAGAAACACAAGTCCTGACTGCAGTGAGATGAGAGCAAGAGGGAGCCCTGTGCCTGGGGGACTGGTTCCCCTCCCAGCAAGGTGCTCTGCTCTCTTTGTGAAGCCAGCGGCTGTGTTGCAGTGCTGTCCATGGTTTGCCATGGTGGGGCAAACCCCACTCCTGCATGGCTGTGTGACTGGCATCATCAAAATCCAGAAGACTCCTGAACAGCCCCATCTGCCCTGCCCCAAAGCAGTGCTCCAAAGGCCATGATTTCCCAAAACTGTTTGCCAGTGAAATGCCTTTGGGCTGGAGATCTGCAGCTCTGTCGTGTGCCAAGGCACTCAGCCTTCCTACTTACTAGTTTCCAAAGGCCCTTCATACCTGTGATGCCAACACGATAGCTGCCGAACAGCAAAAGGCCACTGGTTCTTGCACTCTGACAGCAACAGGACTGGGAGCAAGCACGAGGAGTGTGAGCATCTTGACCAAGAGCTCTACCCAAGTAGAGCTGCAAAACATGAGGCTTCATCAGAGGAAGTTCTCATCCACAAAATGACTACACTTGACCAACACCACACATCAACCCCAATGACAGGCTTTGCCTTCCATGTCTTACCCGTAGGGTACAGATTTACATGGCAGGATTCCCTTGTCCATCTCCCACTTCGTACACTCAGTGTCTCTGAAGAAATCAAGCAAGGATCCTGGGCTGGCCACAGAAATGGGGGCCAAACTGTTCCCCATCTTTTGGCTCCAACTTCTATCCCAGTCACAAACTCATTTGAGTCTTGCCATAGAAAGTGAAGTTCCTGACACAACGGTGAAACACTGGCACATTGCACATGCTGAGTCAGTTTTTCTGAGCTATTAATGTCTATCAGAAATGATATAGGAACGATACAGTAAGTAACACTGAATGAACATCATTGAGAATCCATAAAACACATTCCTGACTCAGGTCATGCTCTCCAAGAAAAGAGAAATCAAAAAGATAAAAAAAATATATTTATAATGCATTGTTTCCTAAGTGTTAACATGCAAGCTCATGGATGAAATGCAGCGGGTTGTCTGAGGGAAAAAGTAAATGGGAAAGTAATAATTATTTTGTCAGGGACCTTCTTTAGAGAGCAAATGCTCCTCCTCTCTGGCATGTGGGAAAATGTTCCATTAACAGACTAGCACCACCAGAAGCAAAGCCACTGTGTAAATGACTCCTCTGCCCTGGGGAAAAGAGACGTTTTTAGACCTGCTATGACATTTCACAGCTGACCAGAAGAGCCCTGAGCACAGTTGCTGCTTTTCCTTCACACTCCATCACTGCTCCTGTGGAACTGCAGTGGACACTGACCTGTGCAGGACCAATCCACAAAACCTAAAGCTGTCAGTGTCCAGCAGCCTCTACCCAGGGCAGCCAGATCTGTGGCCTGTGAAGGTGTCAGAGCCTGAACCCACAACTGGGAGAGGGCCTGGCTTCCAGCAAGCCATTTAAGGGTGGGTGATGCTTTAAACTCTTTATAACCTTGTCTCTCAATTGCAGAAGCAAATGTCACCCTTTACGTTGTCTGCTGCACATGCAGCCCGGGTAGCAGGAAGCAGGGCTGCATGTGGCAGATGCTGCTGGGCTGTCGCAAGGACCAGCTCCTCCATACCAAGGGACCAGCATCTCCCCAGCACATCTGAACCACCAGATTCACCAAGGTCCTCAGCACAGACACAAGCACTGCTGTCTGCCCCTCGGGGCAAAGCCAAGCAACACAGGCATGGTACCTGCAATAAGAAATGCTTGTTTGAAAGGACCAGCCCCACAACCACCACACATTCCTCTATGCCCTCTGAAGGACAGACAAGTGCATATATCTGAGAGGGTTTATGCCCATTACATGCCACTATGCATGGCATGTCACATGCATGTACGATATGAGGGACAGTCTTCCAGGCAAGCAGAAGTTGTACTCTGGTAGATATAATCAGAGACCTGGTTTTATTCCAAACACCATTGTGTACAAACTGTAAAGACCTTCAGAAAGGCAGAACCCCAACAAATGACAAGGACAACAGACTTGGATAAGGTTTGAGTTTGCAGATTTGGGATAGGGCAATTTGGTATCCTGCAACTAACACTGTGATCAATGAAGAATACTTGCTCCTGGTCCCATGAGGTACCCTGACCTCCATCTCTTGTTTTTTCTAATTTTCCATAGTTAATATTGGTAAACAGAATGCACCAAAACAGGTGCATGAGACAGAGCTGAGATGGACTAGCAGACAGAGACAGGGTGGCAGGATTGAATTATTATTATAATTATATATGAATTGATTACTACTGTAATGCAACACCAAAGACTATTTCAACACCTAAGGCTGGTTGAACACCAAAGACTGGTGTCAGTTGTGTTCCTGCACCCATGATAGGCAGCTAAAAGGATCTCATTATTCTTTTATGTGATCTCTGTGAGATCCTCCACCATCCTGCTTCTTTCTCAAAGGTCCCAATGACTTTTCTTTAATCTTTTTTATCCTCAGAGAATATGTGCAAATATGAAGTTTATTTAACCTAACTTTGTAGCCAGCTTTGATACTCCTGCTTCCCCATTTTTGCTTTATGGGAAACTCAGTTATTTGTGAAAGGACTCTGATACCTAAGAGCTGCAGGGTGCAATTTTCTAGTCTCCTTGCACCGTTATTACATTTCTTCATAGACCACTGCGAAGCACCTTCCTATGCTTATGAAGGAAGTGTCAAGGGAGAATGTCCTAGCACCAATCTCAGTTTTTGCTTCTCACACGTATTTACTTGATTTTTTTCATTGAACTGTATTTTTATTAATTTCAAAAATGAGATGTTACAAGGTTACAATATATCATATGATTTATGAAGTTAAAACTCAGATGCAAAAAAATGAGATACAAAGAATGAGAATTAATGGAGAGGAAGCCATTGAACTTAAATTATCTGAAATATTTCTTGTTATGTTAGACTGTGATAACAGCTCATGGAAATGACTTTTAAACGTATTTATTTTTAGTACTAGAGAGAGATTTTAAAATAAAAGGAATTTGTATGATGACAGTTGAATGAAGAAAAGTAATCTGATTCAGATAGCCATTTTCCACAGGTGACTAGTTTACAATTTTCAAGTGAGCTATTAGCTCCAAGTAAATGACTAGGGACCTGTGTATTCATTAGCTTTTGGGAAGAGTTTTGAAGTAGCCTTCAAAGCTACAAAATATCTTAATCCTCCAATTCTCTTCTGATTACTGGTTCCCTGATCATCACCGACCACAACATTTATTATTTCCCTGCAAAACCAGGTGCAGTTCTGGTCATAACTCCCTCCAAAAACTGTTCTCCAAAGTCTGCACCAGCTTTGACTCCTACATCTCATTCCTCAGTAGGGTTTGCAGCCTCAAGAAACCTCATGTGTTCCCTGATTAGCTAATATATGTCTTCTGTTTCATACTATAAAAAGAAATGTTCTGATGGGCCGAAGTATGACCCTCATTTTTTTTTCAGAAACATTGAGCTATAAAGGACTATAATTGTGTACAAGCAAGAAGGGTATCATGTGAGTTCTTGAGACAACCTGAGGCTATCTGGTGAGTGCAGAAATTGCCAAGTAGTGTGAGCCTGAGCCATTCTGCACCACGGTGGTGTGAGGCCAGGGACGTTTCTGCAGTGAACACATTTAGCAGTGTTGAGACAGCCAAAGGAACTAACCTTTACTAATTATTTAGGCACCTGCTGGCAAAATTCACAGTTCTGTTAGCAGAAACAAACCAGGACAGCACAACTCCCGCACTCAACCCTCCTGCGTACACAGGCATGCTTTGATTCTGTCTATATTTTATGGAAGTTTTTTTTTGCTTAACAGAGGTCTCCAGATACCTTCATGTGTATAATCCCAGGTAAATGTTCTAAATGCAGTATAAACTCCTGACTGCAGCATACATTTCTGTATATGCATTACTTTATTGATGCAAATTATTAACTTTATTGGGCCTCAGCAGTTAAATATGTACCTGAGTGTTTTTTTTGCATTGGGTTCCAAAATATATTCAAGGTTTAAGTGAGTAAGACAGCTTTGTTTAGGACTTTCCCATCATGGCCTTTAAACAAAATTATCTGAAGTCCAGTGACTTCAATGACCATTAGGTGAAGTGCTCTGTAAATTGTACTTAATTGTAAGAATGATTTCCTTTTGACCTGGGAAAAACACAGTCATAAACTACACAAACTGCATATCCATTCTCAGCTTTCATTCATACCCAAAAGGTTTATTGTTCCTGCAGCCCTCGAAATGATTAAGAGTTTTGCTGCTGTTAGCACTGCACTGAGTCAGGATGATATTTACTTTAATACAAATGTGTAAAGCTAAGAGGAACAGCTAAACACAGCTTTTCAGTTCCGCCAACTTGGCTATGCTTTAGTGAGGCTGAGTTCATTCATGAGAGCTGTTCTCCCAGTTCTGAGCAGCAGATGTAATCTTTCCTGCTTAATTACATTTTTTCTTCATTCCCTAACACTTTTTTTAATACTATTATGCATCACTGCATTTTGCATTATTCCAAAACAAAATGAAATTCCATGATTCTTAGAGTTTCATTAAAGTAAGAGATTTAAGTGAGTGCTTAAGTTTAATTGATTTCTATGAGGCTTAAGCATGCACTTCAATTAGCACATATGCAAATGCTTCGCTGGATCCTAATCCTGGTTTGTTCGATAAAATTGCGTTATCTGTCTTGTATTACTTGATCTAGATTTCTGAAGTCCAGCTCCCCTTTCAGAGGTCCTTTATTTTTCACCTCTCTAATATTTGTTTTCTGTTTGTCTTTAAATGATTTTACTCTAAATTTGAGTTTACTTCTAGGAAAAAAACGATGGTACACATTCCCTACCTAAGCAGTTTTCCAGCAGTAAATACATTCAAAACATGAACATGAATTTCTGTATTTACTGAAAGAAATACTCCAAGTCTAAAGTACGTGGACTTGAATTTTTTATTATTACTGTGAATGGTAATACTTATTTTCAGACAGATGACTTTTTTGCTGCTACAAGCAAGGGAAAATATGAAATTTAGAAATGATCTACTCCCTTCTCTTTTAAAATAATCTTTAAAAGGAAACTGCCAGAAAAGTTCTTTAGAGAATAGTTCATGGCAATCTGTAACACCATCTGCACAGAAACCTCTTCAATCCTTGCAGCTTCACGATCAATGACAGTAATAACAACCATTTGGGGGAGAGGGAAGGGAATTGGAGAGAATTTTCTTTTTTCACTTCATGCTAAGCTTTTATTTGGCCACTATGGGTGAAATGAGACAACTCTCAGAGCCTGTCATCACTGTTCTTGATTTTAACGTGTGGTGACCTACATATGCATAAAAGCAAGAGAGACCCTTTGAGCCAGACATCAAGGATACGTAGGAATCCTGCACTGATGTATTCCACCTGGATGGCAGAAAGAGAGAAAATTCTACAGGTCAGGCACAGCAGGGGGATGGACAAGCTGAAGGACTAACACTTTATGGGGCTCTAGGGCAGCAACGAAGCTGAGTAGGTGCCTGTCATTCATTGAAACAGATCCTGTAACCAGCCATTTAACTAAGAATTTTCTTACTGGAAGGGTAAAGGATCTGCCTTCTGCTGGTGTGGCAAGACATACCTGTGATGTTCCCTCTGTTACAGACAAGCATTTTATCTCCATAGGGTTCCCCAAGCACTTACAAGTCTGTTAGGGTAAAGATAAAGGTGTAGTTACAATCATTACTTGCAAGTACAAATTTCTACAGTCTAGTGGTCTGATGAACGGCTAGTATTTGTCAGCAACTGATAGTATAGCAGAACTATTAGCTTTATAAATGACTTTATATGTAACCTAACAGCTGCAAGATAAACAAATCCTTAGTTACGGCTTATATTGGGACTAAGAAAGTATGGGGGATTTTACAACATGTCGCCCATTATATTCTCCCCTAGCTTGTAAGGATTATTAGTGTTGGTGACATTTTTATTACAGTCACCCATAAAGGGTCCAACTGTCCTTTGCCTTTGGTGCACTGTATTGAATCATAGAATCATAGAAGGCTTAAGGTTGGAAGGGACCTCAGAGGTCATCGAGTCCAACCCCCCTGCACACGCAGGGTCACCTAGAGCACGTGGCACAGGGCTGCATCCAAGCGGGTTTTAAAGATCTCCAAAGAAGGAGACTCCACAAGCTCTCTGGGCTAGATAGACAATCTTTTCTTCAAAAAGCTTGAGATAGAATAAATTTGCAAGCACTGCACAAATCACACCATGGTAAACATTTCCAAGTGAATATGTGAGAAGCCAATGGGCTATACCTCTCAAAGGGCAGGTATGTTACATACATAATAGGTTTAACCCTGGTTCTCTGAGCAGTAAGTTTATGAGTGCTGGAGGTAGGCTAAGCTCCTTTTAGGGATGCTCTCTTGTTTTTCTCTTTTTTTAAACACAAGGCAGCTTAATTTCCTACAGGTTAGTTCATTTTAGAACAAAAAGATGAGAAATAAAAAAATCAAAAAAGGAGCAGATAGAGACGCTTATACAATATGAGAGGGTCCATACAAACACTAACCAGATAATCTCTTTCGCTTATTTTTGCAATTTGTCTAAAGTATATATTCATGGATATATATGTATAAATTTCTCTTTTCCTATTTGTCTCTGATTCGCACTTATTCTCTCCAAAATATTTCATCTTCTATATGGCTTGCAGGAAACACCTCGTCTTTCTTCTTCACAGTTATATAACCTTCTCCTCCTTAGTTTGTAACCCAGCAGCCTGTTTCTCAGTTTTCTCCTTTCAGTTCCCACACGGCAAACTTTGCTTTCTATGCTGTATGGATACACAGTTCCTTGTCAGAATGTACACTTGTCTAGCTTTGATTAATGTCAAGAACACACATGCTCAGTTTTCATTCTGCTGGGCTCAATTCACAGGAAAAATGTGACAGGAGTCCCTATATGCCTAGGAGAAATGAGCAAATAATAAAAAGCATATAGTATTATGTTAAAAAAAATCAGCAGCTAAATTTTTTATTTAGGGTATCATCATGCCAACGTGCTCTACATTTTGCAAGCGGTACCTTATTGATATAAGTTGGCACACAATGAACAGCATATGGACGGTAGTTAGTGCACTTTAAAACCTATAATCACAACAATTTTAATTTTATCCTGCACATAAATGTGACTGCGGATCTATATGAGAACAGATATTCCCACTGATAACAGCAAAGTCTTGTTTTGTACGTGAGTACTGTCATAAGACACAGAATCCTATAATGTGTAACATAATCTTTGAGGTCTATGTGTCACTGTGTTTCCCCCTTTTTCTTCACTCAGCTTTGTTCTTGTTCTATCCTTTCTCATCCCGACGCTTTGTCTCCCCTCTACTTTGAGAATGAAAGAGTCTGAACAACGCAAACTCTGCCGGGAGTTCACAAAATTCTCTATTACAATGTGTTGTCCCCTGCAGTTTTCATGTCTTCTTACACAGACAGAGCCATAGAAATGAGACTGAATCTAGGACAATTCTGCTTTGCAATTTATAGGAATAGGCAATGGGGAAGCAAACGACTCACTAGGGATGTCCAGCAACAATGAAACCATACCTGGTTAATGAGAAAGAAGCATTTTTATCCCAGGTGTTTAAGTATTTGCCTTACTATGGATTACAGTCTTTGTTTAAGGATACCTCAGCTCCCTTACAGAATCTAAGTACCAACTTCTGTCAGTATTGTTTTATCTCAGAAAGCCTGCCCAAAGAACATCTTTTGCTATTTTGGGGTACATTTTTCAAAATTATTTATACATTTGAAAGGTAATTACTATTCTGACTTTCTTCTTGCTTTCTAAACCACCTTTGCACTTTCCTTCCATTTCTTTCTTTCCTTTTGTCAGTAGAAAGGAGAGAAAACATAAAAGTAAAGCTCACGGGTATCTCTCGGGTTGAAATACCCACTGCTTGCTGGACTATTTCTGTATCCAGCATCATCAAGAATTAGACAAAAAGTGGAATTCCTGGAAACTACAATTTAGGAATTATATCTCTGAATACCTTAACTAGTAGACAGTAGGATTATCTTCCTGCATTCTATCCATGATTGTTGAGATTATGTTATGTAAACATAACATAAATATGTTAATATGTACATACATAAATACATACATAAATATGTAAATATGTAAACATAACATAAATATGTAAACATAACACAATCTCAACAATACAGGGAACAATGCTAGATTATTTTATAACCCCAGTTTGATTTTGAAATTTGCAGTAACGTAAGCAGACAATTCCTCTGCTAAGAATCAACATGCAGGCTTTACATCAGTAATTGTGCCTGATGGAGTCTGCATTTGCCACACTACATTTTTTTTCTGAACTGTTTTAGCTTTGTTTACTAAAAATAGGAGACTCAGAAAATCTATGAAGCCTAACTCAAGATTAGTCCCTTTGTAGTGTGGAGTGAGTACTAGCGATCTCAGCATTTAAATACTGTGGCCTGAATTTTTCACGTTTTTAACAGTGGTAGGTGTCAAGAGCATCCATTCTCTCCAAGAGGCACAAGAGAATCACTGGATAATCATGGACCGTCTTCTCCCTGGGGGATGAGGCCGTGTTTCAGCTGCATCCTAGTCACTGCTGCACCCACTGGCCAACTGTGGTCAAACTGGACAAGAGAAAGAAGAGCTCAAGTAGTTAAATGACTTAAAATTTTATGAAATCAGGCAACTGGGTAGAAGAAGGAAGGATGGCATTTGTGCCTGTGCTCGGGAAAATGTAATAAACTCATTCTTTGTTGGATGGCAAAGAATTAACATAGACAAGTAGTGCTACAGCCTGGACTCCGCTCATTCTGCTGCTCTGAGAACAAATTGTTTCATGTCTCCTGCAAGTGCAAGAGAGCTTTCTGCATCTGGTGATGAATTATGTTTAATCACATTTAAATTATTGGTGACCTTCACTTAGGTAATTGATTGCCATAGTATTTCATGAGTGTATCATCTTCTCAATCAAAATTTCTGAATTTACCAATCAAATCTGCATTTTCCCTTCTGTTGGTTTGAGAGAGTGCTTTACTCAGAAGAAAAAAAATCTAGTTTCTTTCCTAAGGGAGCTAATTTAAATAAAATCTTTATTTTGTTTTTTTGAGGCATATTTTTCCTGCATCTTTTTTTTGAAAAAAAAAAAACTAAAAAAAAAAAATTAGTAGTTCAGCTACCATGGGAAACAGGTAAGAGAGTTGTGCTTCCTCAGCAGGTGCCATCCACCAGTTTCTGTGATGTAGAAACTTATATAACCCTCAAATCTAGGATGCAGAAACTGAAAGTAATATTTGTTGCAATGTATGTAAGATGCTTTAGGAATTATTATATATATTTAAACACTTAGGAATAAATAGAAGTTTTTTTTCTGAATGATCAGCTGACAGTTTT
>VZSG01000507.1:435901-446236 GCA_013398315.1 Nothoprocta pentlandii | reverse complement strand
ATTACCAGACAGCAGTGGAAAACTATGCTGACTTCAAGAATGAGGTTAGAAGTGAGGAAATATTCACATACTATGTTAAAAGAATCATAGTTAAATAAAAAAAAAAAAAAAAAAAAAATAAAAAAAAAAAAAAAAAATAAAGTAAATTAAACCAGAAAAAAAAAAAAAAAAAAAAAAAAAGTGTGGTTCAGTAGCATTTATCAAGCAAAAGAAGCTAAAATCTGCTGATATTCCATCTATAACATCCTGGTTAGTTGCTAAGCTTTTGAAGGGGTCTTGAATAGCTTTTGAGTGTGGTGCTGCAGAGCTCATGTTGACATGGTAACATGCATAGTAAGGAAAAATCCAGCTTCTTTCTAACTCCCTCCCTCCTCCGTGCCCCCTCGCTTTCGCAGGTAAATGCATCCTATGAGGCTCTGATTGTAACTCATAATTATTTGGCACAATCAAAGCTGCAGTCTAGTCTTTTGTTTTATAGACGGTGGCGTGGTAGCATGGCTATGAAATGAATCCCTGACAGCATTTCATAATGAGCATGTTAAATTTAGTTCTGTTCCGAGAGATATTATGTATGCCGGCTTGGTTAATGAGATGCTTGTTTGTGAGGGCTAATCTGGCAGTGCTCTGCCAGCAGAAGCAGGCAGGAAAGAGGAAAATTGCTCAATATGGCCACACTAGCAAACATGTAAGCTGTTCAGAGGCAATGCTCACATCCCTACGCCCTGAAGACTCCTGATAAGCAGATAAGACCAGAAGGGCTAAAGCTTGAGAACACAGACTGGAGGAAGGGCAGCAGAGGGCAAAAGGATCCTGTATGACGGAGGCAATAACAAGTTTTCCAGAACAGAACTCAGAAATAGTAAGTACTTGTGGGATATTTGGCTAGGACTGAGACTTCATAGATGACTGTAACAAAACAGTAAGGCTCCAAGTAAAATAAATACACGTTTAATTATTTAAAAATAATTATTCCAAAAGCAATAAATATTTGTTCCTTCTGCAAAGTACTTTTAATAAGTATGCCATGTCTTTATATAATGTTTAATCATCTTTTTCTCCAGTGAGAGAGCACCACAGATTGGAGTGAGTGGTGGGATGTGTCTGGCACCTTGTGCTGAGAGGAGGGAGGGGAGGACTGCAGAGCTGGGGGAACTGCAGAGCTAGGGTATCATCTCAGGAACATGATAGTCACAGACCAGGAGGGCAGGCAGGATGCTGCTCTTCATGAACACATGAGCTAAGGCAGAGCTGAAGAGGAGTGAGGGACAGGATCCACTTGCGGCGTTTGTTTCCCTGTGTGGCACTTGGGACAGACAGGTGTACTGGATACAGAAACCCAAAGGTACTCAGGCTCATCCAAATTTGTTGGGTAAATCATGGATAATAACAGGAGTGCTTTAGTTCTGCAGCTGGTGGAGGGATCGAAAGAGTCACTGAAAAAAAAAAAAAGAGAGATAAAGCTGAAGCTTTCCCCGCAACCATGACACTGGTCACTCTCCAGCTCCCAAAATAACTTACCACTTAGGCAAGTGAGATGTTATCAACACACTAGAGAGCAGTGTTATCGGAGTGAGAAATGAGTGTTCTAAGAGTTTCACCTTGCTTTAAAAGGGAGCTTTGCTTTACAGCAGAAATACTGACATCGCTGTGGAAGAGCTCTGACAAAGGAATTCTAATCAAGGAATTAGAAATATATAAGAACCAACCTGGTATATGAAATTACAGAAAATGCTTTACTGTTTTCAGATAATTGTGTAATAAGAGTGAACAACTGTTGAAGCTGGCCTCCATGAAAGCTTCGGGGACCATGCTAGCTCCACATCTCCACTTAACCTTTGAATTCTCTCACAGTGGATTCCCAAGGCAGCAAAAATTCCAGATGCATTTTTAAACTCAGAATTTGGTTTTTTATTGTTCAGATAATTCCAGATATAATGACCTTGACAAAATTAAACTGAGGAAACAAAAATTATTTGTTCGAAGGTTGTTCCCACTAGGTCTAGCAGACTGGCCAAAAAGAGAAGAAAGAGAGATTTTAACATCAATGCTTACTGCAATAACATCACTTAATTGTTAAGCTTAACAAAAGCTGTTACTCCACATGGACTTGCTTTACTGAAGCTTCACCAACTTATACCATGCCAGATTTAAGATTCTTTATTTTAAAGCCAAAAAGAGACATAATTCTGTAAGGTCTACACAAAACCATGAAAAACAGCCCTTCATAGATTTTCGAGTGTTTTGTTATTCTTATACTAAAGCAAAATTAATTAGTTCTTCAAACCAGAGGACCCTGAATTCGATTTTCATGCCAAATTATCCTTCTCTTTGTTACCATCTAAGAGGACATGGATTAAGTTGCTTAATACTGTTTTCCTTTCTATTAACAAACTTCAAATGTAATCTTAAAATTTGTATTCTTTCCCTTTCTTTTTTTTCCAGTATAATAATGGAAATGGCCTATTCTTTCTTTCTTTATCTTTCTCTCTTTCTTTCTCTTTCTTTCTTTCTCTCTTTCTTTCTTTCTTTCTTTCTTTCTTTCTTTCTTTCTTTCTTTCTTTCTTTCTTTCTTTCTTTCTTTCTTTTTCATAAAAACTCATGTTCTAAGCTATATATGAATGTATTTTGTGTTGATTACACCTAAACTTTCCAAATGTAACCATATGCACAAGCACATAGACAGCTAGCTCATGATGCAAAGCTGGCAGCTACCCTGATCTCTTCAAGGGCTCATTAGTTTCCCACACAAACACTTTATTTTATAAAGATGACCCCATTTCTTATCAAATGATTGAGCTGCAATCTTCCAATTTTTATGAATTTCAGAAAATATTTATCTTCCCCAGACCAAAACATTTATGAGGAATAATGCTAAATAGCATCTCCTAAAAATATTTACTTTCCAATCAGTTCAGCTCATCATCAGTTAGAAATTTTAAAAGAACTGGCTTAAGAGTTTCAAGGTCATTAATGTATCTTGGGACAATTCTAGCCAGGTAAAGGAGCATCTGTCACTGGAAGTGCAGAGTATCAGGTAGATTTCAATTTTGTACTTTGGCATCATCAGTCTGCGTCCTGTTTTAGGCACTCAAGTTCTGTCTTTGTAGGAGGTGGAGGAGATTCTCAGTTATGGTTACTTGCCTCCTCCATTTGCTAGCTCAGTATACAGGATATCTTAGAGAGATTCTCTGCTTAAACTTTTCCCTCTGTATGTGCTATTTTGATTATCTGTACAGTATTGAGAGTGTATTCAGAATATACTGAGACAATCAGTGACAACTATGGGAATACTTCATACTTTGATCTGATTTTATTTTGAACCATCTTGACACAAGACTCAGAACTACTCTTATACTATTATTGCTAATGAAAATATTCCGTCTATAAGAAATGAAACTATTGCTTCTTATATATCTAACTTCATTCAATACCTGAGGGGGGGATGGCGCCCAACTCTTCTCGGTTGTTGCCAGTTGACAGGACAAGAGGTAATGGGTAAAAGTTGAAACACAGGAAGTTCCATCTCCAGGTGAGGAGGAACTTCTCTATTGTGAGGGTGACAGAGCCCTGGAAGAGGCTGCCCATGGAGGCTGTGGAGTCTCCTTCTCTGGAGATCTTCCAAACCCACCTGGCTGCCACCCTGTGCCCCGTGCTCTGGGTGTCCCTGCTGGAGCAGGGGGTTGGACTGGATGATCTCCAGAGGTCCCTTCCAACCTCAGCCATTCTGTGATTCTGTGATTTCCTTAGCATTAGGTATTTAGAATAAATAGTTATGACCATTTTATTAATCTTTCGTTCTGGTGAAAAGAAGGGCATAAACTTACGGTGTCTAAACATACCTGAATTAACATCAACAGAGACTTAGAAAAGAGTGCTTCTCTAGACCATACATTTTTAATAATTTAAGGATAAAATGTTTTGCTCCTTGGCGTTTTACTACTCATCTGTGCACCCTCAGTCATTTCAGACTCTCAGGTTACCACAATAATTTGGAGGTTGAATTTCCATTACTTTCACAAGAATTGAATATTCAATCTCAGTCATAAGGTGAATCTCCATTAAATATAATAAAATCAGTCCTACTTGGTGGTATGCTTAGCCATATTATGGTCAAATGGAAGGACCAAGAGGAAAGGAGCTTTTTCAAACCACCTAAGCAGTAGGCCAGGATCCCTCAATATTGCACAGCCTGCATGAGGACAGAGGTGACGGTCTCCTTAAAGCAACACCCCATGACCCCATGCATTACATCCTTAACTTGGGAGGGCACTGCAGGTGAGATGATGATATACATATAGACAAAAATGACATATGCCATCCCAAAGACCTAATTCCTGTTCTGACCGTTATGGGAGCCAACAGACACGGCTTGCCTACCCTACATGGCCAGACTATCATGAAAAAAAGCATCTAGAAGAGGGGCAAACTTCTCCCACAAAGGGAGAATTTGTGACACCTCCCCTGATGGTTAAGGTCTTCCAACCACATCTATTTCCTTTGAATGACCCCCTGCTGTTAACCTGCTACCTTCACACACCCATTAGTGACCTGGGGCACTCTGGCTCATTACATTCCTGATGATCAAGGGCAATGCTCTAAACCTCCTCTAACTTACCAGACCCCCATGGCAGAAAAACAATTTGGAGATTTACTTCAGAAGTGGCACTTGTTAGCACAGAATTTCACTCTCCAAATCCCTTTGGGAAGTAGACCCTTTTTTAAAAAAAACAAATTTGTAAAATGTATGTCCCACTGCTAGCTTCACTAAATTCATTTAAAACACTGGTAAATGAAACTACCACATATGCTGCTCTGCAGTAGTTCAAAAATCTGTGTACAGTCTGTGCATTTATATTCATAAAACATTTATGCTTCCCTTCATAATGCAATAGACAGTTGTTCCCCAAGTCCTCACCTCAGAGCATGTCAATACTACTGAGACTTGGACTGAGGTTATTGTGAATATACATATTCAAAATTACTTAAAATACTTCTGCCAAAGGTTAGGAGCTAGCGAAGAATATCAATTTAATTAGTTTGAACAAAGGACTGCTCAGATCCTTCACTTCAGAATTGCTCCAATTCAGCTTCTTGACAACCTGGAAAGGAGAAAGATTACAGTAACAGTTTACTCAGATATTTGTATTGCTATAGTACATGATGATGGAGAATAATTTGGAGACAGTGTTTCACAGGTAGGATTTAGCCCGGCAGCTACACAGTAGAATTATATCCCATAATCCCAAATGACAGGGTTTGGGGTTCAGGTTGTTATCTAATACCAAACCAAATGGGGCAAGCAGCTCTTTAAACGTGCACTTACAATGTATGAAAGGAAAATAACTGGAGAAACTACGTCTGACAAACCATACTGGAGGTTGTTGATTAAGTTGACATGTTTAAAATATCTGTAGAGTATCAAAGAGTGAAAGACTGTAACTTTCCAACACAGAAAGTGTTTCTACATCCAACTCAGGTCCTCTTTATAGTGGGCCATCATCACAGTGGACAGGCATATAAAAATAACTTCAAAAAGGCTTGTCAGTATGTAATTATACCTGTTGTATGCAAAAAGAATTCAGTCCTGATAACAGGTTTTTGAAAGGATGAATTTATTCAAGAAATCAGTAGATGGAATAAAAGACATTTACAAGAGCCTTGAAATGTGA
The DNA here is from genome assembly GCA_013398315.1 of Nothoprocta pentlandii. NCBI lineage: Eukaryota > Metazoa > Chordata > Aves > Tinamiformes > Tinamidae > Nothoprocta > Nothoprocta pentlandii. The sequence goes on along the minus strand of VZSG01000507.1, from coordinate 440,567 downwards.
ATCATTATTGAGGGGAGGTAATTTCTTCTATTGGAATCAAAAATACAATTGTTCAGGTAAAACAGTCTTGGTTAAAAACATCCTCATGAAAAATATAGAGAAGAGAATAAAATAGTAAAAATTTTATTTTATTTCTCATCATTTTAAGTCTAGAGGAGTACAATACAGACAAAGTGATATAAGATAAATCATCAGTGAGAAATTTTATAGCCAGAAATACTAAGGACAAATTGGAATTTAAGAAGTATTTGGAGCAAAATAGATTCTAACAAAGTTGCAAGTCTGATCTTAGAAATAAAAAGTTGAAAATGTCAATAATTCTGTCAATGTCAGAAAAGAAGTATTCAATAAATACTTCTGCCTGATGCAGTCACATCCTAGTGATGAATGCTATTTTTTCTAAATATATATATTTATTCAAAATCTAAATATACAATTAAAAATATATACAAGTAATTTGATATAATCTAAAAGGAACTTACCACTTAGCTGTTTGAGTAATTAATATAGCTATTTAAGAAGCCAAAGGATATTGAGGAAATATTAAATTATTTTAGCTGCTATTGGTTCCAGAATACCTAGAATGACATAGTCAAGGTTGCCTTCTTTATGTTGTCCAAATATGAACATAATAATGACTTTTTAAGTTTTGCTATGTGATGCAATTGATTTGGAACATGATTAGTGCCAGTTTTTCAAATTTAGTAGCTTTCTGGAGAATATAATTGATAAAGGTGACGGCATAGACATACAGTCCTGTAAAGCAACAGACACACAGCAGTATATCAACCTAATTAAGTGATTAGTGCTATGCAAGATCAGTGTAAGACATAATAATTAAGAACAAGCTAACTGATAGATCCCTAAAAGCAAATGTAAACAGCTAATCATTATCCAGTGCTAATCATTAGCACTGGAACAGGCTGTCCAGGGAGGTTGTGGAGTCTCCTTCTCTGGAGATCTTCCAAACCCGCCCGGCTGCCACCCTGTGCCCCGTGCTCTGGGTGTCCCTGCTGGAGCAGGAAGGTTGGACTAGATGATCTCTAGAGGTCCCTTCCAATCTTAACCGTTCTGTGATTCTGTGATCCCTTGGGTAATTCCTGAAGAATCCGTAGAGTTTTCCCGGCGCCTGGTTAGGCCTGTGCCGCTGCGCCCCATGGGCTCTGCGGTGCCCTTGGCGAGCCCGGCAGGTTGGTGCCGCTCCTGTAGCTCCATCCTGCTGAGGGCTGGCACGGGCCGCCTGCGGGACCGGGCGGACGTGACAGCGCTCACACCAGTCCCCACGGCCTGGTTTGGCACCCCGAGAGCCCAGAGCTTCTCTGGCACCAAGCGGGACAAGCTCTAAACGTGCCCCGGCGCTCCCGTCCTGCGGGTCAAGCCCCGGCATTTCGGACAATACCGTCCTCTGCCCCTACATAAGTTTACCAGGGATCTGAAGGAATATTTAATAGTGTTAACAGTGAAATCTGCAGACGGCATAAAATGCACAGAGTACTAAATAATACATAGACAAAACAAGTTTTCTATGGGGAAATCGACATCCTTTAGTGAGCCAGGTTACTTGAATGCGCTTTTTGAGACAGCTGAATGCAGGGTCATTCAACAGGAACGGAGAATGTAGGTCACGTTCAGAAGATTGGAGACAGTGTCCTGAAAAGCACTGACTCTGAAAAGGATTTACGGCTCACAGTGGTTTGCCAACTGACGAGAAACTCCCAGGATGATCATCCAAGGCAGTAGGTGCAACCTTCAGCACCAGGAGGTGATGTAGTTGTATCCAATTCTATCCAATTCTACTGCACACATTTCTAAAAGGTGCTTGAAATTTAGAAATGTTTCCAGAAAGCTCTTCTGCAATACTGCTAGATCTGAAAAACTTGTTAAACAGTGACAGAGATGTAAAGCCCAAGTTATTTAGGTCATCCAAAGGAGGGTTAAGTGACTGCACCATGATTTAATAAGCACGTATTATTGTGGAGGGCTTTGGAAACACATGAAGTTCCAAAAAAGAGAGATAACTTCACTTTAGAAAACAAAACAAAACAAAACAAAATAGTAGAGTTCTTTGAATAGGAAGGCTATGCAGCTATTGAAACAATTTGCACAAACTTTATTTCTATCTAGAATTGTATTATTTTAATTTAGGCTATGGACAAACAAATAAAAAAGCTAGCGGGGAAGATTCTTTTAAAGTGCTTTAAAAAGGGTAAGATGGCAAATGTGCCTGAAGAAGGCAAAAGTTCCATACTACATTGTGTGGTACCTTCATGTTAACACAATACTGTAAATGGAAAAAAATAGACACATACTTTAAAAGATTCTTACCTAATAGGTTTATACTTCATTACTGTTATTGTTTCCTTTTACCTTTGTTTGTTTTGTGCTTTTTTTTTTCAAGTGTAACCTAATAAGGGTGAGGATCCTATCTTGAACATCTGCAAAGTATTTTGCACACTTAGGCTACATGTAAATTATACATGTCCGAGAAACGTAAACACCAATGGGAGAAATAAATTATGTACGTGAACACAGGGCACTATAGCCAGAAGTAATGAGCCTAAACATAAGGAATTCTCCATTAACCTGATTGTCAGAGAAAAAACTCCACATAACTGGAGAAACTTGACTTCCAAGTGAAGTCTCCTTTGGGAAGTAGTAGAAGCCCCATTAACTGAGATCTTTGAGATCTCTTGTTTTTTTGTTTTTTTTTTTCCTATTAAAGAATAATAATTAAAGACTGTCATAAACATTTAATTTCATACTTGACCTGCTCCTGAAGTAGTTAAAAAAAAAAAGAATTTTTAATGCAAAGTTACCAGAGTTTTAAAAACAAAATATTTTCCAATCAAGTGTAGTAACAACTGCCACTATCATCATACCTAAACACATATCTATACTCATACCTAAACAGATTAGAATTTTTTTAAACACAGTAGACTAAAGGGAACTTAACTGTTGAAATACTCAATGTGGTGGTGCTAAGTTTTTAGGAAGTGAAAAATGACAATCCTTAGCTAAGTGTGCAAGTTCATCATTGAAAATATATGGAGAGCATCAGGAGATCTACGAAAACTAAACAAGCTGTTTAAAGAAGTGCTGAGGACAGAGCTACACATTAAATTCTTAATCTCTTTGGTGCTTTAGCATTTTATTGCTATTACTTCTTCCAGCAGAGATTCTCTTGGAGGTCTTAGGTCGTCATTTTTCTCTCAAAACCTAATGATACAGGAAGTCTGAGATTACAATCTGCTTTATGCAGGAGTTTCATGATTAAAGAACTCCTCCAGGATGCTGAAGACACAGCAACCATTAATTTTTTCCTTCAGGGAATCCTAAGAGCCTGTCTGTGGACAATCCTAGGGATATAGAGAAAAAGGGAAGTGCTCCAACCCCTTCTTTTGAGTCTCTCTCAGTTTCTGTAGAATGAAGGCTTCATTTGCCCATTGGGACAGGTTAAGCAGGAGCCTCTTCCCTGAGAGAAGGCACCCTGGGCTGAACTCCCCACATCTCTTTTGGGGATTTATGGATGTTTTGGGATTTATGGATGCAGAGTATGGTCTGCAACACAGGCACACAAAGCCATCTTTTCTCTTCCCAACTGAGTGCCACAACCACTAGGTTACAACTAATTCCCTCTCTCCGATCTAATGCATTTTTAATTCATTCAGAGAACAGAGCAGTTCCCGCAGAAGGGACAGAAAGTGTTTGCTTTGTTTCCTTCCATGTCCCCCTGGACTGTGCGCTAGGATGTTTACCTGGCAAGTAAGAGATAAGAGTTAAAATCCTTGCAGCACAGAGAGAAACAAACCACGTCCTCTGCCTTGGGAATGATTCTGTCAGTCAAATTTTTGTATGAAGCAGTGAGATTTTTACATTGAAGAGAAGAATTTCTGAGTGTTTAACAAGAAAACAGCAGCCACTGGTTTGGTGTGTGTGTATGTGGAAGTTGACTCAGCAAAGACGCTCCAAGGCCTGAGGGGCTCAAGAATGAGCAGAACTACTTAGTCTGGTGAGGGCTGAGGCGCTTTAGGGCAAATGGAGCTTCAGGGAAACTTAGGCATAAAAACGGCAGCCTCTGTGGAGGTTCATTGCCTCTGAGGTCGGCCACTGGGCAAGGACCATGAGGATGCCAGGTGACCCTAGTGCCTAAATGCCACCTTGGACACACCAAGGGCACCCGTGGGGCACCAGGCGAGCGTCGTGGAAATGCCCAGTGACGTGTGTGGCCAACAAATGCTTTCACACGGCGCTTTGGGTGCCGGGTGGAGGCCCCTTGGGGCAGCCCATGCCCTGTGCGCCCACTGGGCACCGATCGCTTCTCCACGGGCTCCGCGGGGGAGAGGCTGGCGACCAGAAGAGCCTCGCCTTAGGGGGGACAAGGGGGGGCCACCGCAGCGCGCAGGGCCGCTGGCGGCGCCGCCCTCGGGAGGGCGAGCCCGCGAGAGGCCGCTGGCGGCGCCGCGTCTCCGCGAGGGCCGGGCTAATGCAAATCACTGCCGGCGGCAGCAGCAGGAGCGAGCGGCAGCTGCAGCCCGCGCTCCCGAGCCGCGCTCTGCAGCCGCGGGAGGCGCAGTAACAAAGGCGCCCCAAGGAGCCGCTCGCTGCGGCAGCCGCTGCGCTCCTCGGCGGCTGGGCAAGGCGGGAGCCGCGCCGCCGCCTCCCGCTC
>VZSG01000507.1:400594-434968 GCA_013398315.1 Nothoprocta pentlandii | reverse complement strand
TTTTTTTTTTTCTTGTCGGGCGTTGCTGCTGAGGTGTAGTCTTTGAATTGTGAGTTCTGGGTTGGCTTAAACCTGAATAAATGCTTCTTGCTGGAAGAAAGGAAAAAATCAAGGCAAACACAAATAAATATTTTATGAAGCAACAGTGGTGATATAGTATTTGTCCTAAGCATGACCATTAAATAATATTTTCTATTTAATCCATAGAGAAATGTCACTGAAATGCCAGAGCAAATCTCCCTGTTTTTCCAACCAGTGCTGTGTGCGAGTGCTCTGATGTAGAAAGGTGTAGATTAGGATCTACTTTTTCCTATATATAAGATGGTGAATATTAATCAGGTAGCTTTAAAGCCAGGTATTTACAGGTATATGTCTTACATATATACATAAGCACATGATCCCATAGGCCCGTGTAAGAGAATAAGCCGTGAGCTGTAACCAGACCAGGGTACATAGGTCCCACCAAGGCCCTGCTCTTGCCGTGCTTAGCGCTGGTGCTGCTTTCAGCTGTGCACGTGAACAGCTCCAAGAAGTTGTGGAGCGCATCCCCTACAGCTTTGCAGCACCAGGGTCCCACTGTATAGCCATCATTTCTATAGACTCGTATAAGCTAGGGAGTGTCCATAACCCTTTTCTTTTCCCTTTATTTTTTCCTTCATTTCTTCCTATTGCTCTATAGCTGGTCTGGATTTTGTTTTAATGGTCATCTAATTACTAGTGGTTGAAAAAGGTTGTGCTTGCTTTTTTTTTGTTCTTCTTCCTTTTCATTGGAAATCAATGAGAAAGACCACTTCTAAATTAGGTCTGTGTATCTGTACTATAAATTTGCTGTGCTTTTCTATTCTGCAGATAACTGCAAATGTGGGTGGCTTTTAAGCTAGATGTGTGTTTTCAGCCTAATCTTTTTTAATCTTTTTTTTTTGTTGTTCATTTTGTATGATTAACATCACACTTGTGATAATTATTCTTGTGTTGGTCATAAAAAGGAAAGCAAGTATATACCTTCTTAGTTTCGTTTCAGAAAATGTGAGCTGTATTGAGCACCCACAGTCATTTTGGTCAGAACTGCCCATAGTGAAGTGCCTTTGCCGCTGTCAAACATGGAAGACATAAATTGCTAATTTGCCTGCTGACATTGAACTTACCCCTCCTTCAGTGATAGTCTTCCTGTGGTGAAAGACTCTTGTGAGCATTGATCAACCTGAATATTAGACCTGGGATATTAATAATACATTTGGTAATATTATAAAGCAGTAAAGTAGCCTGCTTACTGAATAGTACTAGTTTCATGATTCCATCTATTTTTTTCCATTTTTGCCTTATTTATTTCATGACATTTGAGCACCTTTGTTGGTTTAGAGTATATAAAGTATCTGCAAAAGGACAAGTTAAAAAAAAAAAGGTTAGGCTGTTGAAAAACCAAAGATTGGAGTAAGCAAGGCCTTATTAACAATGGAATTGATCCCCCTAAGTCAGCCTACTGATAGTAACAGTCCTGAGTCCTTAGTTTCTTCACTAACCTGGAATATCTATTTTGCAAAAGTTCTTAATTGCTTAGTGGTTGGCAACAAGTATTGTCTTTTGAGATGGCAACTTCTGAGGAAGTGGTAGGAACTGTTAAGTCACTTCTAATAGGATTCAAATATCACCTAATGTGATAGGAAAAGGCAGCTGACTTGTTTGCTCTTTTTTTCCCCAGTAGTTGAGCTTTGCCATCTAAGTTTCAGAGGTGCTACTGAATTTGAACACACACTTCTTATTCTGTTGGCATATTGTTAAGTGGTTGGTTTCATGAGTGGTATGTCTATGGTGTATGAAACCCCAACTTTTTAGCCTGACAAGAGAGCTATGAAAAGAACGTGTGAGTGTAGCATGTCTTTGTTCAGACCTTTTCCTGAACTCAAAAAGAAGTTTTCTGCATGTGCTCTGTATATAACATGAAGTCTCAAAATGAGCCCTCTTCAGTTATGTTAGTTCTTAAACTTGTTCTCTTCTCTTGCTCATCCTTTAGGTTGCACTTCAAGATGTCCTTTGGGAGAGATATGGAGCTGGAGCACTTTGACGAGCGTGACAAGGCGCAGCGCTATGGCAGAGGGTCCCGGGTGAACGGTTTGCCTAGCCCTACCCACAGTGCCCACTGCAGCTTCTACCGAACCCGCACCCTACAGACCCTCAGTTCCGAGAAAAAGGCTAAGAAAGTCCGTTTCTATCGCAACGGAGACCGGTATTTCAAAGGAATTGTATATGCCATCTCCCCTGACCGGTTTAGATCCTTCGAGGCGCTGCTGGCTGATCTGACCCGAACTCTGTCTGACAATGTGAATCTGCCCCAGGGGGTGAGAACAATCTACACAATTGATGGCACCAAGAAGATCTCTTCCTTGGACCAGCTAGTAGAAGGTCAGCAATAAGATTTGGAGTATAAAGTTCTGTTTGAATCAATGTCTGTTATCTTTTATTTCTAAGGCTTCCACAAATGAGTAGTAGCATTGTTTGTATTGATAGAAGAAAGGAATTTCCAATAGTAACCTTGAATTGCAAATATCTTAAGTTGTGCTATGAAATATTCTTGCCTTACTTTACTTGTTTCTTTTGAAAGTGACTGTTCCCAGTTGACTTAGTGGTAGTAGTCCTAGATCTTGAAGACCTCACCTGCTGCTTACTATGAAAGTGTATGTTTAAAATGTCAGTGAGGATCTAGTCAGTTACCCCAGGCAAGGGCCATGGTGGACTTTTTATAGATCTTTATATTATAAATAAGCAGATACTGTCACCTCTAAATGAAAGTCAGTTCTGATTCCTGTCTTTATCAAGTGAAGAGCTCAAACTCTTCCATAACAGTAATTATGCCTTAAATGAAGTCCTTGTCACTCATGATGCTTTGGAATAAAAGTAGTCATCCTGTTAAAGTCATGTTGCACCTTTTAGCTTTGCTCAAGTACATGGTTTGAATAGATTCAACCTTTTTCTCTCCTGTAGTGTTTTTCGTTCTCCTATTCTCTGGTGACACCCTTGCGTTACTTTTATACAATCCTCCTATTGTATATACATGCAGCATGAAGCACTATCAATTACTCCAGCATAAAGTGCTCATAGCTTGTAGATGGCTTCACATTCCATGTGTCGGCAACGTTCACAGCATGTAAAATCTGAAAGCGTTCATGAGTACGTGCTGTAACTTAAGTCGTTCCTGTCTGTGAAGTAGAAGGGCATAACTTTGATCTTGTAGAAACAAAGTCTACCTGGGCAACTTTGTTTATGGTGTCCCTGCCCTCTTACCCAACCCCAATATGGCTTGGACAGCCCTGCAAACTGGGGCCTGTTAATTCTCATGTGAGTGTCATCTGCCTGTGGCTAAAGCCATGGGAGAAGCTTTTTAATTTTGTAACAGGGATTGTAATTTTGTGATTTTTCATTTTTAACACTAGGTGAAAGAATTTTTAGTATCAGTGTATTATTAGGGAGGTTCAGAGTAAGTTGGGGAGAGAAGTCCTTAGTGCTGAATAAGGCTCTTTAAAAAGAGAAGCCTGTCTTGGCATAGCAGGTATTCAGATTCCGTGAAGTTGTTTCCTGTAGGTACCATTGTAGAGAAGAACTTTTTAAGGAGTTTTCTACGTTTTCTAAGTTTTGAGAAGAGGGATGATCCTCCCCATGTTAAAAAGCAGAATAGAAAACAACATGAAGGTGCTCAGAAAGAACTGGCGTGGTGGGATTGCCCATGTAATTAAGAGTTTTCAGGCTTAGGACTGCAGTTTTAGTGAAACAAAAGAAACTGATATGAAGATGAATGTCTTGAATTCCATGGCTGTCTTGAAACTGTGTTTTTCAGGGCAGTATTTAATTGGCAGAGAAAATCAATTTCTGTGAGGACAGATCAATATTAATCAACATGTGTTTAAAACCAGCATTTATATACTATTTTCTCATTAGCTGTATAAATAATTGTGTTTATTTGATTGCTTTGCTCACCAAGAAGCATGTATCATTGATATTAATGTTGATTTGCACAGTCTTTTACTGCCAGCCAGAAAGTGCAGTTGAGGAAGAAAAGGAGAAAAAAAAGAATGCAAAGGATGAAATAAATTCTGTTACCTCATAAGCCTGGTTTATTTTGGCCTCCTGGAGAATTTTATATATATATATATATATATGGTCTTTTGAGATATCTTTTATTTTTATGAGACTTTCTTCCTTATCTTTCTATATACCACTTGTCCTTTGGATACTTCAAGATGGTAGTGATGTTTTGCATAAGCCCTTTGCACTCTTTACTGTACAAATTTAATAGAGCTTAGATAGTCTGGTACAGCATTAATTAGCTTGCAGCTCTGTTTTTATGTTTAAATAGCTGGAAAATCACATTTTGTGCCTCTCACCAAACGACATTTTACATTTTCACTCCAACTACTGGAATATGAAGCATTGCTTTGTTCATTAAATTATTCCCTTGCTATATGAATTTATACAGCAGCATGCATGAATTTCATAAGACTGTTACAATTTGGAATAATAGCATCAGAAGGACTGAGTTAGTGATTTTGTTGGCACATAAATGTGATAAATTCTTTATTTAATGGTGCTTATTTCCTCTTACGTATATGAGAAAGTTACTCTTTCCTTCCCTTACTGGTGTAATAAAGACAGAGAAGCAACTAGTTCTTGGGGAAGACGTAGCCACTGCCTTTCATCTAAGAGCTATATAGATAGATCTGCATGAAAGTAGTAGCAGCAGAACAGAAGTTGTAAAGGAACCGTTTTCGTCAGTAATATTTAGTTCTGCTTTGCCTTCAGTTCAGAGCTGGCATGTGTGTGTGCTTGTGTGGCTGGTTATTTTGAGGTCTGTGAGCACATCTTCCTTTTATTTGAAACCAGTGGCTTCCCTCTATGTTTTTGAAGATTTGGGCCATGTGGTATTTCTTGGGCTATGCACTGCTGTATAAAGTTTGATGCACTTGATAGCTTCTTTTCTCTTTTTATGTTAGCCAAAGAGAGAATGTAGGGGATTCAGATTACCTTCTTTGTCAGATGTTCAGGACCCTTTTGCCATTAGGGAATGGCTTCCAAATGTGAAATGCCTTTTTCCCTTGTTGTAACATGTAATCAAAGCTTCTGGGAACAATGAGAGGGAAGCTGCTCTCAAACCCAAGTTGTTTATTTGCAAGAAAGCCTTAGAAAAGGACTAACTGTGTTTGCTTTTGTAAGAATTAGTGTAACGTCTTTAAACCGGAGACGAAGGTGGACCGATGGTTTTTGTTACAGTGCTAAATGTTCTTGGGATAAGAACAATAATAAACTGGAGTGTGTGGGATAACTCTAAAATAAAAGATATTATTTACAGTTGTTATTCTTGGGGTCCTGCTTCATGAAACAATGACCACAGAATCAATCCATAGCATCCCTTTCTCATTAATTTTTATTATAATATTACCTCAGACTTGGTTATGAACCAGAATCACTTGCTTTAGGTTTCCACAGTACTTACCGCAAAGCAGGAAGCCTTTTGCAGAGAACTTGAAGTCAAAGACAAACCAAAAAACCCCAAACCACAAGACAGGTGAGGGAGCACCAGGAAACAGCCTGGTCACATGCCAGTATTGGGAGCACTAGCAAACTTTTATAAAGGTTTGCGTGCATGCATGCGCCTTGCGTAGGCTTAGTGTTAAAAATAGTTTTAAGGAATGATCTGAAAAAGAAAAATCAATGTCCCTGAGGAATTATCTCAAAGCCCTAATCCCAGTTGAAAAAGCTGTCTGCAGGAGTATAAATGTACTAGTTTGAAAAATGAAGATGGCCATAGCTGGTAGTAACTGTGGTGCAGGAATCCCACCCCAAAGGAGGTGATGGACCCCATGAGCCTGGACCAAAGAGTCTCCCAGTACAGGCAGTGCAGTTTGTATTGGATACAGCAGGAAAGCTGCCTACCAGCCGAGCATCCAGGAGCAGCATCTTCTGGATAAAGTGGTGGGCTGTGATGCAGTTCCCAACATTTGTGTATAGGCCTTGCTACCCCCAATATCACCTCATTCCTCTTACTGCTCCTTTCCGCTCTCCTTCCTGTTCTTGCTGCTGCCACCTGTGCTGCCCCCCTGGTTGTGAGGAGCCCAAGTCACCAGCCCCTGGCAGTGGTTGAGCTGGTCTCTGATGTGCTCTGTAGTTAATGCTCTTCTGAGTCCTGCTGATCTCAGCAGTTAGCAACTGATGGGCTGGAAGGATACATAAACACAGGTATTGCACTATGAGAATACTACTAGTATGCTAGTAGTGTCTGCTTAAATGTCTGCTTAAAGCTGGATAGATGTGGACATCTGTTCATGGGACTGAATTTACACTGGATATTGGGCATGGACTTCATCCAGGTCTGTCAAAGCTGGTGAAGCTTGGACTGGATCCTGTAACAGAAATGTCTGCAATTCTTACAGTATTTAATAAATAAACAGCTGAATAATCCCATTACACAAAACTGTTGAGGACTGTTAGACTTTCTGGCCCTGTTTAATTATCTGATGAATCTGAGAAGATTCACCCAGTAGCTAGATGATATGCAGTGTGTCTTCCTAAACAATCTTTTTGGAAGGTCGCATGATTTCCTTTTTTCTTAGGTGTTTTCCAGTGATACACAAGTACAAGACAAATCTTGCTTGTACCACAAGTAAGGATTTTTTTTTACTTTAGGCTTGTGGCGTGGTGCATTTTCATTTTCTTGCTTGTGTGTGGAAGAGGGGGAAATTTTGTTTGTTTGTTTTCAGTCTGAGCTGAGCAGAAAGAATGAGATGTCTTCTATAAATCAAAATGTAAGAAAGTCCTTTTAAAAATATGAGATCTAATTTATTCCAAATTCTAAAAGTTTCTTGGTGCATCCAATTGCTAGGCAAAAAGGGTGGAGTAGGTTTGTTTCCTTAAGATATTTAATTTCTTTTATGCTGTTGCATTTTTTCAAGACACTGCAGGAAGACAATGCACCAGTAATATAGTTTAACTAGGTTATTGCTTTATTAAGTAACACATTTGGGAACTATCAGGTAATAACTACTTGGTTCAGGTCATCTTCCTTTTGCAGATGGCTCTGCGTGGTGGGGGATTGTCAGAACAGGGTTTTGTTCCTTTGCCTTTTGCTTGTATGAAATCAATGGGATGGCAGTCAGAAAGGTTGCCTAGATGATGGGGTATCAGGCCTCTTTCATGATCTGTGAGTATGTTTTTTGTTCCATTAGTTGGGAAAACAGACAACACTTGGTTGCACTGAGCCTCCTCAGCTGTGCTTGCTGCTGTTCTTCCACCTCTGGTGAGGTTGTAGAGATGCTCTCAAGTGAGGAACCAACACCGTTTTAAGCAGTGAAGTGGCGGTCACGCTGTCCAGCAAGGAATAACTCTTCCTACCTTCCTTGATTCATTCAAAGAGCCTCTGTCTCTCTTACCCGGGATTTTCCACCAGTAACGGCCAGCTTATGGAACCTTCTCCATGGAGCCATTTTAGGTTAGGTTGTCTTCACCCAGAAAAGCAATCTGAAATAGTCTCTTTTAAGAGATAGTGGGGAGGACATTCTAGTAATGAGCATACGAAGTTGAAGAAAACATTAATATCAATGCACCAGAAAGAGGAAGTCAAACATTCTTGTCAGAAAAGCTCCGGTATTTCCAGGTAATGATTCGAGGAGGATCTCCTTAGCACCCACTCTGTAGAGGTTTTTGTTTTTTGATTATGCTTTTAATATGAAGCATATTATGACATTCTGTCATTGCCTAAGAGAACTGTCCTGTGGTGCTCAGTGGCTCCAGTGATTCAGCTGCATTAATTTTTTAAAGAAGTATATCTGCAGGTAGTAGACTTTATTTTACCTTTTATTTTTAGTACAAGCCAGGCTTCTAAAGGATTGGCTTGGATTAACCTTTGAATGCCAAGATTTTTGTTGGGTACATTCTAGATTTTATTAAGTGTTGAACACTCATACACCTTAAATTGTGAGATTACTGCTTCAGAAACATAAAACAAACATCGTGGATTTTATTTTTTCGGAGTGGGTAAAGTTGGGTAAATGTTTAATTTATAGTGTTGATTTGAGAAGGTGAGGAGGAAAGTGGGGCTGTCAGGAAAGAGGTATTAGTGTTTAATGCTTTTTTTTTCCTGGCTAGGTTTCAGATGTTCCAAAATAGCTGGATCTCCTTTACCCCTTTTTTAAATTCTAATGGTTATGGATACTGTAATCAAGAGTCAAGATTTCATTAGATGACTGCAAGCTCTGACACCTCTCAGATGTGTGTTTCTCTGTTACTCTGGATCTGGGGAGGATAATTTGCTGCTGCTGCTGGTGGCTATGAACAAGGTCCAGCTCTGCTGCACCTCAGGCACAGTTCACAGTTCACTATGGTGAGGTGATTGTCCTCTACTACACGATGGTAGTAGAGAAAGGTTACCAAAAAGTAAGTTTTAGAGCTGCATTTGATGTTTTAGTCTTGTCCTGATTGCAGTTTGATTCCAGGCACCGATTCCTGAATCAAGCTGGCTTGTTTTAGTGTGAGACTGCAGGCCTCCCTGCCTCCTCCTCGGAGCAGCTGTGAGAGAGTCCTCAGGAGGCAGGAGTTTAGCAGAAGGTGGATCTGTTGCCTTGACAATCACCCTCGGCAGTACTGAGGCATTTTGGTGCTGTCCTTGAAGCAATGGTGTCTACTGCAGATTTTTTTTGCCGTCTTCCCTTCCTTAAGGTACTTATGAAAATGAAAACCAAGATTTTTTTTTTTTTGGCCTTTCCATTGAGATTTCCTGCTGACACAAGTACTGTGAGAGCTAAAGGAACTGGACTTTCTGGCTGCTGTCAGTGTGAAGCCCTGGGCCTTAAGTTCAGGAAACTTAAAGTTACACTTAGGTATGTCTAGTATTAGGAGTACTTAAGCTTTGAATATTGCCATAAAACAGTTTACTGATTGTAGAGAAGATGAGATGTCTGTAAGGTGTTGGACTTCTGCCCATTTATTGATGTCCCTACAGGTCTGGACTTCTCTATAAATTACAATCCTAGGCAGACTTCCCTGAAGCTGCGTGTTGGGGTCTTAAAGTGTGAAGTCTTAATTTGACATGATGTGGGGAGAGGGGGATGGAGTGCCTGTATTTCTGTTTTGCTATATGCAGTTGCTCTTAATAAAGATATTTAATCCTACAAGGCCTTGGATATTCTTTTACCTCCTAGGAATTCTGTAGCTAAATTTGATGCCTCTCAAGAAGGAAAAAAATGTATCTTGGTACAAATATTTTATTGATGCCATATTCAGGCCTGTTGGAAAAGAAGAGGGAAGAGGCAGTTGGATGTTAAAACAATCCTATAGATTCAGGGATTGTATCAGGCTGTTTCATATTCACTTACACAAAAGGGTAAATGCAAGTGGCTGAAAAATGCTGTTACACGTTTGCTAGGAAGTCAACTGATTGCTAAATATAAGTAGTATTAAAAATCACAGGAAATGTTTTCCTTCTGTGAAAGAGAACCAAAATAATTCTTAAGTTTTCTGGTGTCTGTTTTCTGGGTACAGTAGATGCAACTGTTTGTTACTCATTTCTGAGTAACTAGGTTGATAGTGAAATGTAAATTGAAATTTAGAAGGATGGACCTTTGAGAAATATGCTTTAATATAATGTCACCTTTTTGGGACACAGTCTTATTTTATGCAAATAACTGGAAGATTTCTCTGGTAACGTGGAATCCCCAAATATATTTTTCCTCTGAAAAAGGTTTCCAATGTGTTTTAAATTTGAGTTACAACTGAAATGGAGACAAGTTTTCTTAAAATCTAGAGGACAGTAAAATCTCATGAATCTTGGATTTCTTTGACTTCTGCAAAATATTTTATAAAAGAAGTATTTATTGTATTGGCTGCAGTTTTGTTCATATTAGGATCTTTGTGTTTTTTTTTTTCTACAAAGCAGCATTTTATTTTTTTTTAAATTTGTTGGTGTTGTAAGTGAGACATTGGGGAAGGAGGGTGCTTTCGTGTTGTTCTTACCTTGTAGTAATTTAACAGTTAAGTATTAAAAATAATGTCAAGGGACATGGATAGGAGAAGAAGAGAATGTCTTATATGGTTATTCTTGGATCAGTACCACTGCTAAGCCCTCTTGTATGTCTTTCTTTGGATATATCCATCTATATATATTATGTGTGTGTGTGTGTGTGCATATATATATATAGACACACACAGTGTATACACATCATATATATTTATGTATATGTGGATAAAAGGGGAAAAAGTACTTTAGACTCTCATTAATTTAGTGTAACTTTCCCTCCTGGGTTCCTTTCCTAAGTTAAGATGTTACTGGAAAGTGTGCAGCAACTTGAATTCACGTGATTATTAGCAAACATTCGAATATTGCACCAGTCTCCTGCTTTGTATTTGGTGTTCTGCTTTTAAAAAATATTTTAAAAAATAAATAAAAATCTTTTTATGATTGCTGGTTGATCATTGCAGTTTGCTGCCCTGTGGTCCATCTTCACCTGTTGCTCTGACCTCTTTATCTTCACTTGAAGTTCTGCCATTGCCTTTCTGGTGGCCATGGAGTTATGAGTCATCTCCTCATCTCTCCCTTTGGGAATCATGGCAACTCTGCCCGTAGAGGCCCAAATTCCTCTTGCATCCTGGGACGCTCTGTCCCAATGGTTCCTCCCAGAGCTACCTGTGTCCTGTGCTTCTTGTGGGGCTGGAGTAAAGGGTCCTTAATCCTTAAAAATGAATGCTGGAAAGGAAATCTAGGTACTGAACCTTGAATCCTGTTTTTAGGGTAAGAATAATTAGCAAAATCTATCTTTTAGTGTATGTGAGATGGCTTTTTTTTCTTCTTCTTGCATGCTATTTGGCATAGTAAGCACATTTTTTTTTCTTCCTCTGTTTCTGTTTTAATACCTTGGGCTAAATGCAAACATAAATGTCTTTATATCATTAGCATACACTGAACTAAGGAGCCTAGAAGATTTGAAACATCTCAGATGTTTTTGTGGTATTGTTTGGGACGGGATTTTGTATTATTTGTCATCCAGTTTAATTGTAGGCTGCCAAAAGATGTTGTCTTCCTGGATTTAGTGTTAAGGGGTTTTGTGTGTATTGCCCCCCAGCCACAGGGTGAGCTGGATCAGCCAGCTCTTTAAGTATTCATTTTGTCTTTATTAATGCATTTCTCTTCTATCAGATCAACAGTCTCACCCGCTGGCAGCACAGTCCCTCACCCAAGCGTGAGGGAAGGCATGGGGAGGGCTGCCCCTCTTGCAGCAACCTGCACTTGGAGTCAATTAAGTTTTTAACCTATTTTTCACCTTAGCTTCAATGGTGAAAGGCAGATGTGGTTGTGTTTAGTAGCTACATTAGTTCCAGAAATAAGTAGCTGTGTTAATTCTATTTCTTTTTTTTTTTGTTGTTGTTGTTTTTGGTAGAAAATGCTTTGATAGAAATATCAGCTATAATCAGCCTTCTTTTTTTCTCTCTGTCTTCTCACTCTTGCTCTTGATAACCGCAGAGTTCCCTCTCACTAAAGTTATTCTGCCCCTTGCTTTCTTTCTTCCCCCATATATATAGAGTGAGTCCATAGAAGTGAGTCCATAGTAAGACTTCTTGCGTATATGCATCCTGTTTTATATTATTTAAAGTTTAAAATTTATATTATTTAAAGTTTAAAATAAATGTTAACAAATTTACCATGGTACTTTCATCCATCTCTTATAGAAATTAATTTGCAGCCTGTTGCTTTTGATAATGTTTCATAGGGTTTCCTCTGAAGTGTTTGGGGCCTGCCGTTTCGTTGGTGTTGGGCAATTCAAGTGTGAATGCTGGAGGACTGCTGTGATAATGCGCTCGGGCTGGAAAGCTGATTAGCTGCATAGGCCACTTACTGACAGTAGCAGTCCCTACTTCAGATGGTGGGGTTTTTTTGAAAAGGAAACCAATGCTTTCAAGAGCTTTGTAATAACATCTTTAATGGTTGATAAGTGCTCTGTAAGATATTTTCTTAGTCCATAACATCTAAGAAGGAAGGAGATCAGTATTTATGCATTGTAGATTTATCTTTAGATCAAGAATCATGAGAATAATGTTTAATAATTGAGTAGGATTTTATTTGGTATTTTCCTTGGGTTTTTGTATTTTATTATTATCGTTTCCCCAATCTAACTTTCTTATCTGGTATTTTTGTTCTTGCAGGGGAGAGCTATGTATGTGGTTCAATAGAGCCCTTCAAGAAACTGGAGTACACCAAGAATGTAAACCCAAACTGGTCTGTGAATGTTAAGACAACTTCTACTTCCCGTTCAGTGCCGTCTCTCGCCACTGCCAAAGGAGGTACTCCAGATGCGAAGGAGAATAAGGATTTCATTAGGCCTAAGCTAGTCACTATCATCAGGAGTGGAGTGAAACCACGTAAGGCAGTCCGGATTCTGCTTAACAAGAAGACAGCACATTCGTTTGAACAGGTTCTTACTGATATAACAGATGCCATCAAGCTGGATTCTGGGGTGGTTAAACGCTTGTACACACTAGATGGAAAACAGGTAAGAGGTTTCATCCAAATCATTCTTGCCATGAATAAAAGAGAATCTTTTCAAAACAGAAAAAGTAGTAAATTAGTACGACTGTGTTTCTTTATAAAATATAGAACCAGGCCTTCCACAGATTAAAATGCACTTAAGATGTGTGATCAGCTTAAGAATGTATGATGAAGTATTATTTGGCCTCAATGATGGTCTTGCCATTTATGATAAATAATAGTTCTAAGTTTGTCAGTCAAAAGAGTGGTGTGATTTTGGCTATGCATTTCAGAAAGCTAGAATGAAGGACATATAAAGAAGCCGGAACTCATTCTATTATTATTATTGTTATTGTTATTATTATTTAGCTTGTATTGCAACAGTTTTGAGTCTTTGTGCTTACCTTACCAAAACCACTATGAACGGTCAGGACACGTTCCACCATGCAAAATTCAGGCCAAATTTGTTGGCCTGAAATTCAGGCCAGACTGCTGTCCATGATGATGAAAGTGATTCTTATTGCAGCTAGGATGGACTACAAAGAAGGTGACAAATTTAGGAAACAATGAGTGAGGATTATCCCTTTCACAGGAAAACAGGTAGGGTTTTCTGTGGCACCTGAATTTATTGAGGGATCTCTTGTAGGTAACTTCTTTCTTCTAGGAAACATCTTCAAGAAGTGTCTTTTTTTGCTGACTGATGAGATTGGGGCATAGTCAGAATTCCAGAGGCTTCTCATGGAACTTGAGGACAGAGGGAGAAGAACAAATATTATTGAGTAACCCAACTTCTTTCCTGTCTTTCACTTCAGTTGTAATTTACCTACAAGTGTATATTAATAATCTCAAAACCAGAGGAGCGGTAACCCTGATGAAGGACAAGACTAATTTCAGCATGACCTGAATTGATTTAGAGCAGTAATGACTCTAGAGAAATAAGATATTAGAGTTTACAAATGTAACCTTTTACACTGCAGAAATGGATACAAATATAAAATGTGCACAGAGAAATGAGCAGAGTCTCCCTGAAAACCTAGAAGCTACTAAAGACTTAAAAATACATTTGTACTGTATTGTAACCTGTTTTGCAGCTTATACATCCATAATATGTGTATTCATTGAGCCCAGATATAGCTAGACATGCAGTCATATCAGCGTAGGCTGCAAAATATGGTTGATACAGTCAAATACTTCATCAGCTAGATCCATCCGTGCATCTAACATGTCTGCAGTTACTGGAGATAAAATGTAGGCATAGCTCTGGAAACAGCATCAGCAATATCTTCTGATCTGAGACACGACCAGGTAATGGACAAGCTGCTTATTCAGAGCGCTGGTTCAAAGCAGGGCCAAGTCTGGATTGCCCGAAAGCCCCTTCCATCTGCCTTTTTATGATCAGTGACCTCTGATACTGGTTACAGACGTGAAGTTCAATTTTGATGACTACGTACATGTTTTAAATTGTTTTATTTATGTGGCCTCTCTGGAAATTCTAGCTTGAGGTAGAGATGGTCTGTACATGAAATTCATTTTGCATTCTGTCCTTCAAGGGTAAAGTCTGTATCTGGTGAAACTTTCAACTTCTGTTTTTAATGTTACTCTTTTTAATGTCACTTAATGTTTCAGGAAGCAGTAAGACTAGTAAGCTTCAGAAGAAGGTGGGATTTTAAAACAGCAGAGATCGAAGGTTGTCTTTGCTATGAACTTGACAGGAGATCTTGGGTGAATATTTCCATTCTTACAATCTCTATGGTAGCCTCTCAGAAACAGGGTGTTCTCTGGGCTATGTTAATAAACCTGTTTTGGTTTAGGTATGAAGAAATTCAGTCACTGTCAAATACACTGTCAAAATATTTTTATGCTGGTCTCAGATCTCAAATTGTTGGAAATAAATAGTACTGCCCTATTCCTGTGAGAAACAGGACTACCAGAGTGCTCCTGGCCCTAATGTGGTCACAGCTCAGCTTAATTCATGAGGCTTTGTCAAGCCATGAGACTTGAGGTGAGTTTTGACAAGTGTTGTGCTGGGGCATTGGTCACATACCTCATAGCTATTTGTTTAAAGGATGTCTGGGAGACCATGTGTTCCAAAATTTCCTTTCTTCCTCCCTGCCTACTGAGTTGCAACTGCATAGCCTGCTGCCCACTGGATTTGGGGGAAGGCTTGTGCCTCCAACTGGCTGGGACAGAGACTTTTTTCATTGAATGTGCAAAGCAGCTTTGTTGGCATGAAAGGAAATCAATGATGTTGAGCACAGCAGGAGCAACCTGTTGTTCACCCCTTCGTGGGGAAGTCATTGATTTCCTGTTCTGCAAGGCAATTGCTGTTCCATTTCCTCTGCCAAAAGCCTGAGCTCCCAGATGCTGCTGGGGGCATGATGATGGATTTCTTTATTGCTAAACTCAAGCTGTGAATGATTACTGGGAGGAAATCCATGGTAAATCCAAAATTTTTGCAGTAGTGTTTATAGTTGGGAACTTCTACTGTGGCTTTTGTGGGAACTTAGAAGGTTCTGGAAAACCTTGTGGTTAAATCTAACAAATCTGTGATTAAATCTTTCACCACTAACTTGAAAAGCAATAAAATCTTAAAGCCCTGAGCCAAGGAAAGTAATTTAAGGATAAGAGAGTAAAGGTCTCTTAGGATTATTATTTGGGAATGTAACTTGGAAATGAAGCTTTTCTGTACAGCCTTCTCTTTTGTTGGCCTCAAAAAATAGTTAACAAGTTAGTTAACAGGAATCCAATACACTCAGCATAGGTGGGCCGTGGGCATGCATACAGGTCTTGGGGACTGGCATTTGATGCCTCTGGCTAAACAAAAAAAGCAGTAGAAGTCAGTGTCCTAGCTGGACTGCTGAGTTAGGTGTAGTAGTCCCATATGGGCACTAGGCAATGAGTTTAAATCCTCTCTGTCTAACAGCCTGGTCACTTGTAATGTTTTGAGTCACATAGTTAAAACTACTATGCTTCAAAAGAATTGAAGTAGTATGGTAGTATGGCCTATTACATCATCATCAGATAATACCTTGATATTACACATCAGATAATCACCTTGATGTTGGTGTTAGTGCCTTGAGATGCTTGAGAAGAGGTATGATTGCCTAACTTGTTAGGAAGAAACTTCTCCCGTACTGTCTAGTTGCTTTTTTCAAGTCTGTGGGAGATTTTAGTAATTCCTGGTGCATTTGATGCTTCATTGGTATTTTTGAAAGGTCAGAGGAGCTTGATCAGGTAGGTTTATTGCAGCAGCCCTTCCCATTCTTTGATGGTGGAGTTAACAGAAGAAAGAAAAGCTAGAATCAACTAAAAGTGATTTTTTTTCTTGTCTCACTGTGTCAGTGACATTTCAGGAAGTATAGTTTGACATTTTCCTGTGCTGTGTAGGTGTTACTGTGGATTTTATGCATTTGACCTAAAAAATTGTATTTACCACAAATAGTAGGATTATTTGCATTTCCTTATAATTCATGGCAGGATCTCTATTTTGACTTCACTGTTTCAAAAAACTTTAGTATGTAATTTCATTAGCACAAATAGGGGCCCAAGATAAAACTTTTTTTAAGCTGGTGCTTATTTAAGCTTGGGGCCTTATTGGGTATATTCTCTCAGTTCAGATACTAATGATTCCTTAAAGCAGGATAGGATTCATACCGTGTCTAGATAATTTTAATGGATTTTTTTATTTTTTACTGGCCCAGTAAAGTGATGCTGTTGGTTTTAGGGGAAGATATTGAATCAGTTTTTTAAAAGATGCTAATAATTGTGGAGACAATGGGGAGTTCTCAAACAGACTTCTGAGCTCAGGCACTACTATCCGTTTCCAAAGTCCTTTAGGTAGTTTAAATTTTTTTTCTCGCAATTTGCAGTATTTTTAAAACCAGCTCAGCAAGAAGTCCTGAAATATTCTCATTTCCACCTTTGCTGTGTAAGGAAAGCAAAAAATAGAATAATGATTTTTAATGGCTGCTTTGAACCATTAGATGGCTGTGAATTTAGATCACAGAGGTTCTCTTGGTGGTCCTGGTTAAAAATTTTATGCATTTTTAGGTTAAAAGGCTGTTTAAGAGGAAAAAAAGACATTTTTAGTATCACATTCTCCAGTACTTCTGCAGACAAGACGTTGAACTGTCTTGCTTTTCTGTAACTGCCCCAAGTTCAGTTTTGGTCTCTTAGCAGGTGTCGTTTTTAGTTTGGACGTTAGAGAAAGGTTTGATGTAGGAGGTGGGTGGACACGCAATGCAAGCTGACACTTGCAAGGACACAAGTTGCCCCTGCAGGTAGAGCCAGGTGGCTGTGTCGCGAGCTCCGTTCTCTGATTTCTATACATTGATGATCTTCTAGAACAACACCAAAAACTGAAATGGGAGAATGTTAATGAAGGACACATATTACAGCCAAATGAAATTAGTGCCACTTTTAAGAGTGTCTGATGTGTGATGTGTATATTTATACAAAACACTTACATTGTTTGTTTAGACAAAGACTAAAATTGGACAGAAATGCTTCTTCACCTTGCAAGACTCCCCATTCCCTTTTGGAAGAACAAACAAGGGCCCACTTATATAATAAACTGAAATATATAAATAAACTGAAGGGGCAGTTTATTTAGTTTAAGTAGATGCAGTCATGCAAATGACGTTTCAACGTATTCAACTCAAGTTAGATTAGCGGTCAGTGGCAGATATATCAGAATAAAAGTCACCATGTAACATTTTCCTTTTATACGTCACTTAAAATAAATTTAGCTTTGTGAATGTGAAATACAGTGCCTGTTATTTAGGCATATTCATTTTAGGAGCATGTCTGTGTGTCTGTGAACGTGAGAGAGGAATGATTTCCATCAACCTACCCTACAATTATTTTGTCTTAAGCCACTGAATATCTATGCTAAAAGCAGTGACTGCAGGGAAAGGACAAGTCACAGGGCTA
The DNA here is from genome assembly GCA_013398315.1 of Nothoprocta pentlandii. Lineage (NCBI taxonomy): Eukaryota > Metazoa > Chordata > Aves > Tinamiformes > Tinamidae > Nothoprocta > Nothoprocta pentlandii. The sequence continues at coordinate 417,537 of VZSG01000507.1, read as the reverse complement.
GAGAGGATGAAACTTCTCCAGTGAGTAAAATAAATACATGTGTTTTTTTACAGGAACCCCACTGTACAGTTATGTTATGAACTAAATTCCATTTCCTGGGGACTTCCCTATGGGAAGTAGTATCTTAGCTTTTAATCAGTATTTAATACTGTTAGTTTAAGAAAGTATTCTGTAAAGAAGAAGAAAGCAACTATCTGTATATTTTTCAGTTGTTAATAATGTCAGTGTTCTAAAATAAATCCTTGGCCAAATTTACCTTTTTTTTAGGATGGACTAGAGATCTCAAATTTCTTTTTCTAGACTTGGATTCTCCTTGATATGGAAAGACCTACATAAAGCAAGGTAGGTACTAATTGTGAAAAGACATTCTCCACTCTACATTTGTGTAGAGTATGTCACACAACAGTCCACACAAGACTAATGTTAAGCAAAATAAAATTTATGTGCCGCAAAATGACTCACTGTGTGTGTGCTCTGAAATTTTGATTCATATCAGCATTTGTAGTTGGTACCATTCTTAATATAGAACAGACTTTTGATTTTCAGAGTGACTAGCTGTGCTTGTTCTTCAGATTTGCTCTTTCATTTTGGTCACAATCCACTCAAAATGCATACAACTTAAAATCATTCCTATTTTGAAAAATGAGTTTGATAAGTGCTGTTGTATCTTGTTCATGGTTTCACTTGAGTGTGGTAACCTTTAAGTCCTGTCCTATGTTGGACGAAGTTCAGCTCCTGGCCAACTCCTTGCCAGAGGTGGTGCTGATTGATCAGAAAATTGTCCTGAGCTCTCTGTGAGATGTGGCTGTGCTAATTATTTGGAAACAAATATAAGTAAGATGGCTTCTGCAGATCGGTCAAGTATTTTAGCAGGAAAGCACCTGCTGGGGAAGTTTGTGCTTCTGTTTTCTGCACTAGTATTTTATTATTGTGCTATACTGGGCTGTTCCTGGTGGGACCTGAAACCTGGTGTGCTGACTATCCAAGCTGTTCCTTTTCAGAAATCTTACTCTGAACACTACAGGATTGTATACTTCAGAAAATACTCATGCAGCCTGGTTTTGACATGTTGTTTAGGAAAAGAGACAGGGATGGACTGATATACTACCTAGCTGGGAGAGACACTTCCCAACAGCAATTCTGAGCATCTCTCCAACCTGTAAGGCAACTCGCCTTCCATCCTGCCTCATATATTTAGCTGCTTTCTTTTCTTCAGGAACATGCATCATTCCTGACTTTGCATTTTTGAAACTGATTTAGGGGAAGGACAGCGATGAGGAGTTTCTCTTAAGTATGAAGGCTTTCAACACTGGGGGAAAAAGCCCAATAAAGTTTTTTGGGAAAAATAAAAAAAAGACAAAACCAAACAAAAATTGGTGACCGGAAATTGTCCATCTCAGCAGGTGGTAATAGGTTCTAAGGGTCTTGGAAGATGGATCTGACTCCCACTCAGAATAGTGGACTTCCTTTGCAAAATAGATATTAAAATGTATATTTAATATGAGAAGGAGTAAAGTTTTGTACAAAATCAGGAAAACACATCCAGGGTTCTTGGCCGTTTGCTTGTAGCTGAAATTGTCGTGGTGGAGAGGGAAGAGCAATGCTAGGACCTTGAGCCCTTGTGCCTCTGCGTTGATGTCAAGTTATGACATTGACTAACAATTTTAATTGTTAGCTGAATTAAAAAAGCCTTCTGTAGGGGAGTGAACAGAAGCCCATTCCTAATTGAAAACAGTGTGTGTGTTCATTTTTCTAGTTTTGGTTCCTATTAAACTGAGACCAACAACTGTGTTGCTCCATCTCTAAAAGCCCTCTCACAATAGGAGTTTCCAGGGTTGCTAATTGGCATCCCCTATGAACTGTAGATTTACTTGGAAAACGAAGAAGAGAAAATTCCATCTTCTTTGACCTTTAGATTCTCTTCTGCATAGCATGAAAGCTGAACTATTATTAATTGAATAGGATTGAAAGCTTGAACACCTGTTTCACTGTGCCTTAAATATCACAGAAGTTGTTACTGTCCTATAAGGATACCCAGCTACTTACTAGAGTTCATGTATAGTCAGTAGCCGTTTTATAAGGACTAGTGATTTTTGACCTCTCAAAGACCTAATGTCATATTTTATAAGTGTGACAGATGGTGCCTCAGCAGAAGGGATGTTGTCTGGTAATTCTGAGTTTTCTAAGTGTCCTTTTGCTTCATATCTGAACTTGCTTTATTTTTTAAATGTGTGGCTAAAAATGAGTTTCTCATAAAATTCTGTTGACTGGTAGGAGGAGCAGTAAACTAAAAGGAAGTCACTCTAAACTTGAGGGGTTTTTTTGGTTATTTTGATGGTGGGGGGAAGGGGAAAGGAGGGGAGGGGGCTAGGAAGGTTTTTGTTTGTTTGTTCACTTCTCTCTCCCTGAGGACTTTTAAAAGTACTATCAAATTTCCCTGATGGCGCAGCATTGCTCTGCTGCAGAAAAGGGTAAGTTCAGTGGTAATCATTGAAAAGATGAATAATGCCCAGTCCTTAGGAGCAGAGACATTCTCTGTTGGTAGCTGGAATGTCTCTTGTCATGCTGTCTTGTGGATACCTCTCCCCAGTCCCGTTAGGATAGTTTCATGAGTTTGACTGAAGGAGTTAAGTCGGAAGACTCCACAGTGTGTATTTTCAGTTGTGTTTACTGAAATTATTATTTTTTTAATCTCTGAAACTGTGATTATTAATAACATTTTAACTGGAATTAATAAGTATTTTTTTTTCTATGATTGTGTGATGTCATTGTGTGATGTAGTAAGGTGGCAAAAAAAAAAAATTGATAATGGATCCTGGATTCCATAAGTAAATTTCCATCATTTAGCAAAATTTTAGGAAATATCAAAAAAAAAAAAGAAAAAAATATGTTTCTGAAGACATTCTGTAGCACATATGTCTTTCCTAAGGAAATAAATATACAGCTCTAAAGAAAATAAACAGTACTACATGCAAGTTAATACAACTCACATAATTGATTGGTAATCTATGTATGACTTCTTGGGTCTAGCATTTTTGCACAAACACTTGAAAAAATCTTTGCAATTTCTCTTTGAGAAGGTTAAATTACTAAAACTTAAGGTGAGATTTTTTTTTTAAATCAAAAGAAGTTTGAAAAGCCACCTGAGAATTGGTACAAATATGTCCTTCACTATTTCCTTCTTTCTACTTAATCTTCACTCACTACCAGCAAAGCTGTTGTGTAGAAGAAAATTCTTCTCTTAATGAGAGCTTGGTGAGTGGTGTAAGAGGACGAGCTACATAAATATTCTATGACTAGTGTGATTTTTCTGTGAAATCTAATTCCTTTGTTTTTCTCTGTCTCTTTTTTCTGTTTATAGGAACGGGGATCTTTAAAGTGCAAGGAAATGTAACTGATACTGTCCAAATGGTTTAAAAATTATTGATGGTGGAAAGAATGGTAGTGACAATGCCCAACTAGGTGCCTTGTTTTGATATTTAAGCTTTTAGAAAGTGAGTTTATTTTCTCAAGTTGTAGTCAACTATGATTTTAAGTTCTTTTCAGTACTTTCCAACTTTTGAAGGCAGGCACTCCACTGTCTCTTATGGTCATTGGAAAAAAGCACAGAAATTCTTTGCAGATGTTGTATTTATTTGATCTGGAATTCCCTTTCATGTTTCTTCTGCTTCAGTGATCGAGTAATGCAGTTACTGCAATCATTGAGGACTGCGACACTCACTTCTTGGGTGTCAAGTTAAGCAAGATTATTCCAGATCTCTGACTCTAGAAAGATTATTTTTAAAATAAGCTCTGTTATGAATGTGAGTTTAATGAACAACTGTATTTCCTTATTCCCTTCACCTGAGGACTTCTGCTGTGAATTTTGATAGAAGTGGGATTGATTAGAGGATGTTTAGGGACTACAATATTAAGTGCTTAATAAGTCAACAATGTTCTATACTGATGCTTGACACGTGTTCTTCCCCACACACCTTTAAGCTTGCAACCCCTTTGTTCAATCTTGTAGGAAGTATTGACTTAATCTCTTCTGATCCTAAGTCCCTTAAGTTCTATTGTGTGCTAGTTCATGAGGGCAGAATGCCTAGACTCAATCAGATTAAAGAACTAATACAATTACGAGCAGGTTCAAATATTTCCATCGTACAGCATGCAGACTGTAGAGCTCTAAAAAGGATTCAGGTTGAATTAAGCCAATAAATTGAGCCAACTCCTTGGAGACTGTTTTCCGGATGTCAGTGGCTAATGAGTATGTGACAAGTCCTGCAAGGTGTGCATTGCACTGACTTTAATTTTCTAGAAACACTTTTTTCCCCATAAACTGTTAAAGCAGTTCAGAACAACTTATAGACATTTTAGTTTCTAAACCAAAGAAGTTGCTTTGGCTGAATGAGCCCGGGCTGCTGAAGATGGACTTGAGCTTTTTCAATGGGATTGAACTCTTGAAGTCACAGTTAGAAGAAAAAGTCTTCAGGGACTTGGGGGATGCAGGACAGCCCTTCATGGATAGATAAAAATAAGCACAGATGAGTGTGAAATTATCACAGATAAGTAAATTTGACTTTAAAAGTCGTGACAGAAGATTGTAGTGTGCTTCTAGCGAAACCGGGAAAGAAATACAGGGCTTTGGTGTCAGAGCAGAAGGTTACTGAGAACAGCACTCACGTAGATAAGGCTGATTGCCACTTCTGAATCAGTGTTCTGGTGGATTTGTTTTTCTGTTAAATGCAGAATATCAAAAACTTCTTTTATGTAAAATTCCTCTGAGCTTTAGAAGCTTAAAACTGTAAGAGACATCTCATCAAATGAATGGAGGGTGAAATCTCAGTTTGAACTGTTTTTAATTTTTTTTTTTTTTTTGCCTTGTTTTAAGCAATGATTTTCTCAAAGCTGCCAGATATTTGTAGAAGATTGGGGGGCATTTTTTAGAATGTCTTTGATTAAAAATGAGGGAAAACATTTATCACCTCAAATGCACATGCTGACTTCTTAAATAAAGTGGTTGAAAATACTTCCACCTACTTTCCCCAGCAGCCAGGTTATGTTCATGTTTTGCATTTATTTGAATTGCAAACTGTAGCTGCTGCTGTACAGAATGCATCAAAAAGTCAAACCTTTGACACTTTCTTTATTCCAGCTGCCCCTGAAATATCCTCCAGTCTCATGTTGCCTCTCTTAGTTTCTTATCTGTCTCCTAATCGTCTGTCTGCTTCTCATGGCTTTCTAGAGGTCTCCTCCACTTTCTCTAATTACTCATTTTCACACTTCTTTTGTATTTCAATGTTATCTTCTGTGGGTTTTGTGTGTGTGTGCTCTCTAGTTGCAATTCCTGTTGATTTACATCTGGCACACTCTCACAAATGTCACCTTGTGGAGTTGGTTCTCCATGTAAGATGGTTTCTTGATCACACGTTTGGATTTTGTAATACAGCTCTTTTGTTCTGTTTGTAGATCGTATGTTTTTATAACAAACCTGATGTCTTTAACTTTCTTCTGCTGTTTCTGCATATATGAGATTCTTGTTTGCCTCATATGCCCAGATAAGATCTGAGTTAAAGGTAATTCAGTATGCAGAATATCTAAGTTGGACACTTGCATGCTCCTTGAAAATAGTTTTGAGAAGAAAGCAGAGAGCAATGTGCATGGGAAATAACCCTGACATGCTGGACATTGATAATGACAAACCCTGTGCGGGAATAGATTTTGTGTGTGAATGAACACATGTATGCCAATAATCATTCCGTCTTTTTTAAGGTATTCTCTGAGGGAATAAAAATAAAAATGTTAAAAATAGAGACGCTCATGAAAAGGTCTGTTGTTGACATAGCAGTTGACATGTCTGATTCTGATAAAGTACTGTATCTGACACTCTGTTATGGCATTTTATTTCATTAACATGAGCTGATTTTTCTCTTTTTTATTTTTTATTTTCTTCTGTAAATTGCTTGTTATAGCTAAGTGAGCATAAGTTGGTGCTCCTATGGAAGTAATATGGTCATAGGAGAGAGTCCAGTGCAGGGCTACGAGGATGATCAGGGGCCTGGAACATCTGCCCTGTGAGGAAAGGCTGAGAGAGCTGGGCCTGTTCAGCCTGGAGAAGTGTGAAATTATCTCTGATAATTTCACACTCATCTGTGCTTATTTTTATCTATCCATGAGGGGGGACCTGATCAGTGTCTATAAATACCTCCAGGGAGGCAGTGAGGAGGAGGGGGCGGCCTCTTTTCAGTGGTGGCCAGCGATAGGACTAGAGGAAATGGCCACAAGCTGAGACACCAAAAGTTCCACAGGAACTTAAGGAAAAATTTCTTAACAGTGAGGGTGACAGAGCCCTGGGACAGGCTGCCCAGGGAGGTTGTGGAGTCTCCTTCTCTGGAGATCTTCCAAACCTGCTTGGATGCAGCCCTGTGCCCCATGCTCTAGGTGACCCTGCGTGTGCAGGGGGGTTGGACTAGATGACCTCTGAGGTCCCTTCCAACCTTAAGCATTCTATGATTCTATGATAATAAAGTTTCTATGCAAGTCCTTTGGTTTAGGGGGAATACTCCTGAATACATAAAGACTCTGTTCCCTGGTGTCTGAGTAGTTCTTGTTACCATCTGAAATGCTAATATTTATTTTTTCTTTTATTCTTGCTACCTAAAAAATATTTTCTGTGCACTGGTGCAGCAGTTAAGAACAGCTTACAGGTTTTAAGGAGAAAATATGGCTGTATAGACAGTTTCTAAAGCAGAACACATCTGCTCTGGGGCAGATCAAGGAACACTGAAAATAGTCTGGAGACTATGTATAAATAGAGTTTGATTGTGATGAATTGGGAACAGGGACTGCGATCAGTATGAAATCTAATAAGACAAATATCAAGCAGTTAATGTTGGAAGAAATAATCAAATGGTTCATCAGAAATGGAGAAACAGAACTCAGATGACCGTGTGGTAAGCATGATATCTAAAGCTTTTTAACAAAAGAAGTATTGAACACTTCATCATTAGGAAATAGTGGAATAGTGGGATGTAAGGAAGAAGTTTCTAGTGGTTGTGCAATTGATTAGGATCTTTGTGAAAGCAGCTGGTAACATCTGCTTTTTGCACCTGGTATAGGCAAACAAAAATTCTGCATCTTACAAATGTGTAAGGGCAATGCAGAGAGTAACCTTAGATGTGAATGTGCTCAGCACAGTGAGCAAGGGTTGAGAGGAGGCACAGCATCTAAAGGCATGAAAGAGGAAGACTGGGGCTCTTCTAGCTGTCTGAAAACCATGAACATTGATACTTTAACTTTGCCCTTTTTGGCTTGTATTTGTCAAACTTATATTCAGTACCTTTAGGTAAGGGCATACCAAGCAACTTGTCTAATAAAGTCAGCGTGGGACTCCATTTTTATAACACAAGAATTAAAAGGAAAAAAAAAACCCTTTTTTTAGGGATATTTAAGTACTTCAATAGTTAAATCTATAATATTTCAAGAAAAAATATTTGTCAAAATTAATGCATTCTCACAAAAACTTCAATTTTTGACAGAAAAGTATTCAGTTGAATTTTTTAATCAGACAGTTTCATTAAGTTTTGAGTGAGAAATACTGTGCTGAAGCTGAACATTCATTTTAAATTTACTAAATATTAAACTTTGGATCAAATATTAAACTAAGTAGCTAAAGATGTATTGAAGTAATTATAAGGAAATACTGCCTCATATGTATATTGAGGCAGGAAAACAGCTGCAAGAAAAATGCTTTCAACGCTAATTATACTGCTGCTTTATTGAAAGCTTCTTTAAGAAGAGGTAACAAACTACAGGGTTCTTGTGTCTAGAACATTGCATTTTATACTTTGGTGGTTGTTTTTTGGGGGAGGGTGGACAATGAGGTGAAGCGAAGGAAATGAGGACACTTTCCTTTTTCAGGGAAATCTTCAGTGACGCTTTAAGAAGAGCAGCCTTTAAATGCAGCATCCCTGTCACAATGAAGCCGTCCATCTGCAGGTGGATGAAGACTGTCCTAGAAAACAGAACTAAGCTCTGGTTTCTCTGGTGCTGAATCCAGGTGATTGCTAGTCATCTCACCCTGCATACACTAGGAACTGCTCTCAAAAATCTTATAGAGGGAGAAGAACAACTGAAAGTCATGCTGCACCATGTAGGAAGCAGTACCATATAACTTTGTGCAGTCATCAGATTTCATATTTTTGTTAACATGGTGGTGGTGTGTGTGGTGTGTGTGTGTGTTCTTTGGTAGCCTGTCACCACTTAACATCCCTGAGATATGCAGTATCTTCTTCCAAAGAACCCCACTGGAGTCTCTTTGGATTTGTGTCCCGAATCAGTGAGTAGTCAGTCTGAGAGATTATCATCATCCTTCCTCAAATAGAGTAGTTTCTGCTCTTGGCGACGAGGCTTACTGAAACCCTGTACTAGCTATGCTAACGTGTTTTAAAGTGTTTTTTTTTTTTTTTTTTTTTTTTTTTTTTTTTTTTTTTGAGATTACTTCTTGAAAATGTCTCCTTGAATTTGGTACAAAAAAAAAATCAGCACCTTTGAGCAATTTAGAAAAAGTGCCAAGTCATTTTCATCTGGTAAAACTGAAAACTGGAGCTCTGAAACAGTTTCCTGAGGTATTATAAGGTTTTCTGCTGCATTGGAAAGACAGACATTACTTCTGCCCTCAGTCCTAGTCAAGGTTAGGCAGAAAGCACCAGACAGCAGTTGAGTGGGAGGGGGGAGGCTTACACAAAATCAGGCTGAGGCATTTTGCCTTAGCAAGGTGCATGTTTCCCTTTTTAATTAGTACTTAATTAAGCTGGTGTCAATCACTTTGAAACAGAGACTTAGAGAATGGTTAGTTGATTATTTAACAATGGACATAAAGATCAGCATGAGAGTAGATAACCAGACCTCTGTGAAGGAGAATATGGAAGGAGGTGGAGAGAACTGTATAAAATGGTCACGGATGGCAGTAGAGGAGTGGAATGGTGGGGCAAGAGAAGCAGTGCAGAGCTACTGAAGCAGCACCAAAAAAACATCCCGTGGAGTCTCCATGTAAGTGCCTGTGTTACATGTGGGTCAGGAGGAATCCTTGATCCACAGACCCATGAAATTCCCACAGGAGCCCTGGGAGCAAGGGAATACTGGGGGGCACTGCAGAGGGACAGTCGGGTGTCTCACGTCAAGTTCCAAGTAATGCATCCCAACGAAGAAACAGACACCTTGGAACAATAGATGCCCCTCCATTTCCAAATGGAGGGAATAATTCCAATGTGAAATGTAACTTACAGAACCTTTTGGTATCCACACAATGTGTGGGGTATCTGAATATCTCTTATAAGTCCAGTAGGTATCTGGTGGGTTGGATTTGTCAAAATGCTGACTTTGCAGAGCGTGTACACAAGTATGTAGGTTGCTTCTGAGCACGTGATCAAAGTCTTTGCACATAGTGAGGAGGTATCTTATGTGGTAAAAGTCTGGGTAAGTTTGGCAGTAAGATAAAATAAACTCTCAGAATCTGACTGTCGTGTTCATCCAAGTTATGAAATTGCTAGCTGTATGGTGAGGTTGAAGTTGTAAATCTTACTGCAGAAAGCCTCAATAAACTTGGACAATATTTCAGGTGTTAATTTGGCAAAGCCTTAGCTGAAGCTAGTGACTTTTCAAATAGAAATTTTATCAAAGGATTTAGCAGTTTGATAAACTATTAATTAGTTTAAAAAGTTTAACAAGTTAATTTTTAGTTTAACAATTAACAAGTGGGATTTTTGTCTTTTTTTTTTTAGTCATGCTCTAGGCTTCATGTTCTCAAAATTTCTTTCTCAGGAAAGATGAAGTGCTATGAGTAAGAGCATTTGGAATCAACTGGCTAATGCTAACAGGATTCAGGTATTGTGACAGCGCTGTGATGGAGTAACAACCTAAATTAATCTATTTTTGGTAGTACTCTCATTCATAAAACTTCCAACCCTCTGAATATTTTCTTCAAACATTTTATTTCATTCACCTGCCTCTGAATTGTCATATGTAGAAATCAAAACCACCAGCTTTTGGGCATGCTTAACACTGCAAAACAGCTGGGAATACTCTTTTTGGCTGAAGCTCATAGTAAGTGAATTGGGGGAAGGATGAAGGAGGGGTTGGTTTGGAAGTTTTTTGCTGCCTTCCTTCCAGGAAATATAATGTGAGCATGAACTTGTCATTCTGCTCTACCATATAGTTTATTTTATGAGTGGGATTCCCCTATTTGCTTCTTCCTATAGTTCAGAATTTCCCCGTTTTTGTGAGGTTTGATTCTTCTAGGAATGAGTACTGAGCAGAACTTTTCTGGACGGGCCCTTAGTTATTTCCTTATGGAGCCACCTGTTATAGTTTGTGACAGCATATACAGCTGTCTTTTCTTCATAGAGAAAAATGTCACGGGAAGGTTCAGGGTAATTCTTCCCTGACCTTGCTCCATTACATATATATGCAAACAATCTGCCATTTGCTTTAAGTTATTTCTTGAAATCTCTTCAGGCTGTGGAAAAAAATGTCACCAACGGAGACAGTATTTTAATGATGCTGCTCGTCTTTTAATCTGTTGAAATATATTGTTTCAATATAAAAATGTGGAAGTAGCTATCCTTGGGATGCTTGATATTGCTTATGTTTCAAAATGACAGAGGATCTTTAATCCAATAGATGTTTCAGGATTAGAAATGGAGAAGCTCTTCAAATAAGCAGTAAACTGAATTCTAGGTTTAATTTGAATCATTCTAGGAACCCTGTTGCAATAAGATAATGAATGGTTTGATAACAAATTGGAGTTGTAATCTTCTCTGTTTGCCAGGATACCTGTGGGCTCAGCATTCTTCATTACTTGCATGAATTCAGGATTTACAACTCAATTTTCAACGTACCATTAAAGTATAATTCTGTCAGGTCAGATATGCTGGTAGAATTGTATTCACTGCCTCATACTTCTTGAGATCATGGGTAATTTAAGAAGACTTGTGAACTGACCATGTCCTCACTTGAAGAGTGCTAGGAATGTCTGGTGCAGAGTGTGAGTCCACATGTCCCTTTGAAAATTGGAAAATGCACAACCAAGTATTTCAATGAAATGACCCAACAGCCTCATGTTAATAAAAACCCCAAATCTTATATTGTGGCACACAGTCTTTAAGGAGATAAAAAAAAAAAAAAAAAAAAAAAAAAAAAAAAAAAAAAAAAAAAAAAAAAAAGAATGATACCCATCTTTTTTTTGGCTGTGTGCTAAGGTGATAATATCTCTAATTTTTCTGTGGCATCTGAATAGGTAAGTACTTGAAGTACAAAAAGGCTACGATAGCTGGGTAGCTTCCTACATGTCTATAAAATGAATTTCAGTCTGCAACCACAGTTCCTGTACTGTTCAGTGTCCAGTTAAAAGAACTCATTTATTTTCTCATCTTGCTTTTCATCTTAAGTTTCTCTAAGGCTAATTTAAATTTTGTTGAGTCTTTGTTAGATCTTCATAGTAGAGAGAGCCTTGCAGACGATGGTATTTCATGCACTAAAGCTTCAAACGAGCAGTTAAAACTTAAGCATACACACCTTGTAAACTCTCCAGTGAATCAGTAACTAGGAACATTTGTCAGGGCTATAGGTAAGTCTGTGGTTGAAAATAAGCTGTTGGTGCATAATGTGCATGCATACACTAAAATTTCTTAAAAGTATGGTCAGAAATTATTTCAACATTGTATTAGAGCTAATGGAATCCTGGGCAGTCTTCTGTTGTTCATACAGCAGCTAAGGTGTTAAACTAGCAGATTTAGGGAGATTGTTTATTTGGGATGCACATACATCTTTTTTTTAATCCACAAAAATTTACTAATGTGCAGCGTATATGAGCAGTTGCTTTCCTTTAGCTCCACAGTGTCTTACACACCTGAAAATCTTGGTAACAATCCCAACTTTCAGTGAAAATACTGGTATTCTCAATACATTGAGTAACTTGGAAAGATTACATTTGTATGATTAATTTCTTTGATTTGCAAAGAGCTTCAACAGGAGACCAGGAATTCCCTTCCATGTCCTTTTAAACATACCAATATATTCAGTTTCAATCTAGTCTCACAAGAAAATGAAATACAGGGACCGTTTTTCTTTTAGTCCCTTCCTAATTCATTCAGAAGCTGTTAGTCTAGTTAAGTCTAACTACAAAGATGAGTTGTAGTTTCTGTGACTTCGTGGAGTTTTATGGCAGGATGAAGAAGCCGCAGGCTGACGCCCCCAGTGCTGCCATTTGCCTTTGTCCTTATGGAGGTGGTGCAGAGAGAACTCATCTATGTTCATTTATGTTTTGTTTGGCCACCTGGCCATACAGCACAAAAGTCCTGGGCAGCCAGTTGCTGGCTAAGCTCAGCTCTGCTCTCTTTGGCCCTGTGGAAGTGTAGCAAAGTGGGAGAGATTAGAGAATCACAGAATGGTTGAGGGTGGAAGCGACCTTTAGAGATCATCCAGTCCAACCCCCTGCTCCAGCAGGGACACCCAGAGCACGGGGCACAGGGCGGCATCCAGGCGGGCTTGTAAGACCTCCAGAGAAGGAGACTCCACAGCCTCCCTGGGCAGCCTGTTCCAGGGCTCTGGCACCCTCACAGGTGGAGATGGATGCAGCCAAGGTGTCATGGGAGGATGGCGGCCGTACCCACTTGGGGGGAACCTGCCCTCAGGAGTTCTGTCTTGCCAAACAGATGTGCTCTGCCTTGATTTATCTCTCTTGCCATTGAGCATCTCATACTGAGTAGTTCTGAACCCTGGCTAGGGAGCTTGAGCATGCTGGTTTTCTCTTTGAAGAGAACACTTATTTTTATTTTCATTTCTTTTCTTGGCAAATGCAGCATGTGATTTTCCCCGTACCCCATATTAATTGTTAAAAACATATTCCTCATGTGCCTCTCAGCATGTGTATGAGCGTGCATACACACAAAAGTGGTTAAAATGCATTCAGTAGATGACCGTCTCTGACATTTCTCTCTGAGATTTAACTGCTAGACAAGATAAAGTACTTTTCTGCTAGTTAATCCTAGTTTACTAATGAATAAAGCTTGAATAAACATTCCTTAAGTCAAATGAGCTATGGGACTCAGCTTGTTTCTTCAATATGTGAACATTTGTTTTATCCAGCTTGCAAATGTCCCGGGCACACCCCTAAACAGTTACTCCATGCCTTTTTTCTTAACTCCTCTTCTCTAAAAGAGAAATTCCTGTCTGAAATGGATAATGCACCTCTTCAACTGCAGTATAAATCTTCAGATATATTTGCCAACTTGAACAAAAAAAAAAGGAAAGGGCTGCTTGCTGCCAATTCAATAAAATAGTTTTCTATAACCCAATTTTACTACAATTCAGTGTCCTTTTTCTTTTTTTTTATGATGAGAGTTTTTGAGGACATAATACTGAGTAAACCCCATTTAGTGTTGCCTTTACAGTTGCTTTGTTTGATAGTTTTTTTTTTAATAAATTCGTTGTTCCCGTTTCTGTGGCAACTCAGTTGTCTGCATTGGTTGCCAAGGAACAGCGTCTGCGGCACAAAGGACAGGGACGCTGCGAGGGAGTGATTTCATCCTTGGTGCAAAGAGACGGGGGAAGCTGGATAATCTTATAAGTACGGCCTCCATACCGACTCTAACCAGGAACACTTCTTTTTCTAATGCAATTAAGGTGTTGATTTCTTTTTTTTTTTTAAATTCAGTTATCGCAAACCTTTTATCCCTAGCTTCAGGATTTCTATTGAAATGTGTAAGAGTTGCATATGCATAATGTTCTAGGAAATGCATGTTTCTCAGACAATTTAACTCAGTCTGATTTTGTGCTTGCGACAAAAGGTGTTATTCTGTAGTTAAAAAGTGAATTGTTTTCACAAGTGAAGGTAGGAAAGCCCTTCTACTTTGTGGTGATTTGTAGAAAGCAGACCGATGTCATTCTACATATCATAGCAAAGGTAGAATTAAAAGTAAGCATTTATCGGAAACACTTTTGGACAAATGGCTCTTCAGAGTCTATTAAACCCTAGACTATTTTCTTGCTTGATCTCCAGCATAATTCCAATCTGGATTACCATCTGATTTTTCTTTCAAGAAGTACAAACTGACACCTGTCATCAATTCGTCACTTTTCTAAAATGAATGCAGATAGCAGGAACATATTGTGAGTCATAATTTTGAATTACTGCTTTTTTTTTTTCTTTTTTTGGAAGCTGCCTTGCAGACATCAGTCTGATTTTCTGAATTTCTGAATTCAGGATCACAAAGCAGTTAAGGAATTTACTTGGAATTTATTACAAAATAAACACAAAATCTATCTTCAAAGAAGAATGTTAATTTGTTTTCTACTTAAGTGGTAATGAGAGCTTTAAAAAGTACATTAGATTTTTAAAAATGTCCAAAATATATTTAGTACATAGGTATGTGACTAGATCTGCTTCTACGTGGATGAAGGAATGAGGGGATTTGTCTTTCTTACTTTTTTAGAGGTTGGTATATGAGCAGAAATAGTTTTTTGTTGTTGTTCTCATAGTTTTTCCCCTCTTAGTATGGAATATGTAGCTCAGTTCTAATCTTCTCTTGTTTATTCTCTAGTGAAGTGCTATTATTATTATTATGTATTACACAAATGCTTCATATCAGTATTTTTTGAGTCAAATACTATTTGGAATGTCCACTGGAAGGTGAAGAGAGCATTGTATGCTTACTGTATACTACTGTACACGTGTTTTCTACATACCAAAATGCAGGTAAACATGTGAAACAGAAAAGCGATTGCATAGTACTCTACCTGTAACTGTGTAAGAAAAGAAACCGAGAACAATTCTGTTCTCCTGTTCTTAAAAATACCAGAAGGAACAACACAGCTTTCAAATTGCAAAGGGATGTTGAGTGACTGGAAGTTTGCTGGTATTCCTGACTCTGATTTCAGAGAAAAGCTTCATTACCTGCTATTCTGCTTTCTTAGACATTCTGAATAAAACTTACCCTTTAGTGTAAGTTTGGACAGAAGATATTGCTACTGTTTTCTTGGTTTTGGACATTTTCGGCCCGATATCATTCAGTACTAGATCTGTTCGCATGAAGTGGCTTGTCTGCAGACTGACTTACAAGAGTTCTTTTTGACTTAGTTTTGCTTAAAAATGTGTTGGGACTTTCCCAGCTTGATGGGTCACTGAATGAGGTGTATTTTGATTTCTGTTGTTATCACCCTTATTACTAAATCTGTTATTTTATTCTCCAGTATAAAGGCAAAAGTGCATGTTCACCATGTTGTTGTAATAAAATAATTTTCTGTTTCTTATGGAGGATTTTGTATGGAAAACTATGGCACAATCAACACCGGAAAACGTACTGGATTTCAGACTGATCAGTAACTTGGCTTCAGAGCACTGTTTAGTAAGTTAGATACCAGAAGCTTGTTGTAGTGTAGTTTCAGCAAAATAATTGCATTTTGCAACAAAGTAAGGTGTACGGTGTTGATTTCATAGCATAAACACAGAAAACTGCAACTCCCTTTTTGTCCCCTAATTAGCTATAATATGGAAGCCTCACGTAGAGAAAGCAGAACGCCCTGGAAAATGAAGGAGCAAGTTACCTATCTTTCAGTGAATGACATAAATAGCAGTCCAGCCTTTGTACTTGCTCTGTCTTTCAGATATTGTGTTCCATGGTCCAAGCCCTACAATGTTCTTTGAAAACCATGTGGGGATTATTAAATGGGGAACATGAATTCTCTTTCTGTATAATGCACTTGCAATAATTTCAATTGCCCAAATAGCTTTACGAGTCACCTGAGGCATGATTTACTTAAAAATTATATGAATCAATTAGATATTAAACCATACTTAATGTAAAAGTTATAGCACAGACTGATGAAAAACGGACAACTTGATTAAGTATTTGACCTAACATCGTCCTTTTGAACCAAATACAAGGCAGCACATAGACACGTAGCGTAGACACTTTGTGAACTATAATAATATTCTAATCTCTGATACCAGGTTGATTTTTAGAGGCAATGATCACATTTAACTATTTATCGAATAAAACTGTTTATTGTAAATATCATTCGGAAGGAAGAAAAAGTTAAAATAGTAGTGGGCAGTATGCCCTGTGGGATTACTTAACCTTTATTTAAGTGAGATTAATCCTCTAAATTTTATGGAGTTCATCAAAATTGGAGATTTTTTTTTGCCTTCTATTACATAATAGACTTTAAAATCCAGATTTGATACTGAAAATCCATACAAACATTTCATGTAAAATGCGTGTCCTGTAGATGAAAAGTAGATGAGATGAAAATCTCTCGTCTACTGTGCCAAAATTAAATGAACTGCCAAATGTGCACATGAACAGCAGTTTTTAAAAGATGCTTATTTTTGCTCTCCCTAAAATGGCCAGAAAGGATGTGTTCTGAAAGAGAGCTTGAATGAGGAACCATTTTATTGCATGCTATAATTTGCATTTTATTTCATTTTATGGTTTGGTGCAGGATAAGATAGGAATGCTGTATAACTTGTTCCACATTGCCTGATACCCTCGTGCTGGTAGGATTTGATTCTCAACCTGTCAATTGTTCTGAATTTGTCAGCTCAAAAGCTGCCCTAGCCCTGTAACGTGTATTCTTCCCAGCTTTTGCTACTACCAAAATACTGCCTTACTTGGATCCTTGAGCAGAGGGGTCCTTGTTTGTGTTTAATAGTCTGAGTTTCTAGTAGTTCACACTCAACAAAAACCGAAGGAGAATTTTCAGGTGTCCTCTTCCTAACAAAAGGGGCAAATGCATCCTGGTTTAAGCTAGAAATTAGCCTCTTCCTATAGTGTCTTTGAAGTGTCTGCGAAGAGGAAGATAGGACTAAATCTAAACGTGATTTTCAGAGCGCATTTTCAAATTCACAAGGCTAAAGTATAGAAAATGTTGAAAGTGGACTGGGCAAGAAAATTCTGTAAGCA
>VZSG01000507.1:374222-398029 GCA_013398315.1 Nothoprocta pentlandii | reverse complement strand
AGACAGGTGCTCCAGTCCTTTAATCATCATTGTCATTCTACACTGGAGCCTTTCTAGAAGCTCCACGTCCCTTATGTACTGAGGAACACAGAACTGCACCCGATAGTCCAGGTGCGGCCTCACCACAGCTGAGTAGAGGGGCAGGATCCCCTCGCTCGACCTGCTGGCAACATCCTCCTGATGCAGGAGTTCGATAAACTCCTGGAGTTTATCAAAACATGTGTGTAAGGAAGAATTCCAACGTAGGATATCGTAGTAAAGCTGCTTTGTTCATTAACCCAAACGGAACTTTAGGTGATCCAGAAACCTACTTCTTTGTCTGAGCAAACAAGAAATGATACCAACAGTTGTCTTACCCTCTTTGGTAGAGAGCAAAGGAGGTGGCAAAGTAATTGCTTGACTTCAGAAATGCCTGCTTTCTGATGAACACACCCAAACTTGAGCATACTTTTCACTGAAATACCAAAAGGCAGAGCTTGTCCTTTGAAAATAAAATTTCAATTTCAGTGAGTGGAAGAGTGTTTTGAGCAAATGAGCCAGCTGAACATTTCATTGACAAGCTGTCACTGCCTCTAGTGCTCTTAAGATTAGTTGTCCTTAGAAGGCTTCTATCCGAGGGTTTGTGAGTTGAAGTATATGCTTATATGTATGCCTTTGGGGCTTGGTTTGGATTTTTTTATATTAGCTTCTTATTTTGCTGACACTAGCAAGGGGGATTGTTTTAAGGTGGTGCGTTGTGTATTCAACATTACCCAAAATTTCTGCATTAAATCCATCAATTGTTTTAAATAGAGGAGATCTCTAATCCAGCCTGGAGTTTCTTGCGTTTCCATAGCAGGCTATAATGCTTTGGTTTGTGATTGCTGTGTAGTATTTTGAAATTTTTTTCTCCTGTGAGTCATTATTTGGCAGGTACATGGTGAACTGCAGGACTCAGCTGAGAGCTGACAGCTCTTCAGCATCCTGCTGATACTGGCCATATTGAAAAACAGTGGTGGTCTGTTGCACTTAGGACTTTTGAATCTGTGTCATGTCTTAAACAAGTTTTTAATCTTTGTTTTGGAGCAGTTGTCAGCAAAAATATTTTGATTGAATAAAGTGTGCAATGTATTAACATGTCTGTTGTTGAATCAGTCCTAGAATATAATTCGAGAATGAGAAGCTATTTATTAGTATGGCGGTTTTATTGGGATTGAGAATAATAACTGTACCAATTTCTTTGACCCCAAGGACTTGAAAATGAAAGATAAAATCATCAGAACCAGGTTATAAGCCAGTATTTTTACCTAAAAAAAAAAAAAGCAATCAAAAAACCCTTCCACTTCCTTCCTCTGCTCGCTCACCTGTTTTTTGTTGTTGTTGTTGTTTTATTTTTCTTTTTTTTTTTCCTTTTTTTTCTCTCCAGATGCTCTTCTAGGCTTTCAGCTAGGGATATTTAACACTTTCCCAGTAGTTAACACTGTATGCTAATATCTAAATTGAGTTAAGTATTGTCTGATTGCCTGTATCCAGAATCAAGTGCTTTAGAGAAATTAGCAAAATACTGATAAACTTGTGCATTGGCAGGATTACTTTCCATTTGGAGGAGGTAGTTTCCCCCATTTTCAATCCAGGGTTATGATATGGAAAACAAAGCATCCTGCATATGCAGTGCAAAGATTAAAACCATGTGTAATATTTTAGTGCCTTGAAATAATACTAAGTGAGAACATGTGAGGCTGTAGCAGTTTAGTTTGTGAGTAGGAAAACAGAGTATAATCTTCCCTCTCATTCTTATAGATTTACCCTTCGATGCAATTTCGCCTTATAAAGCAATTCATCCTATTTCATAAGGCTTCTTTTTCCCCTTAGCCTAAATTATTACTTTCTTTTAACTTTATTTCTGAAAGTCTTAATTTCTGATTTTTTGCTTTCATTAAGCTGATATTTTTACTAACTGATATTTCCAGGGCCTCTCTAAAGTTTTTCTCTAGAGTAAAGAAGTTAGTGTCCTGTCAGAAATGAAACGGTGGAAAAATCCAGCGATTTTAGTAAGGCTCTCTCAAATTATATTATATATACAATACATATTATCTATTTAGGGTGTGCTAGATTCAATCAGTCAGTGCAGTAGTTGCAAACAGATTTGATGACAAATGCAGGAGGTAAGAAAAGTAGTATGACAAAAAGATACCTATTTGGAAATTATGTGATATTATGTTTTATGGAGTAGTTCATGAACAAATTTCTGCAAGTATTAGATCTGCAAGTCTTAAAGGACATTGCCTAGCAGTTGTTTCAGGGAGTCACATAAAGACCCCTGAAGCAAATGAGGAGGCAAATGACAGAAGCAAATGAGGAAAGCCAGTAGGAAAATGAACTGGCCTTGGAGTTTCAGGGAATTCCTGATTTTGATTCATATTTTCTGAAGGAATGATGGTATATGTTTTACTCCCAGTTTCTGTAGCAGGAGTAGATGCTATTCCCAGTCCTCTCTTTAATGTGCTGAGCATAATAAATGATTCCTAGTCTTAGCAGCAACCTAATATAATAGAATTGGGAAGTTTTTCAAAAGATTAAGCAATGGGCCGGGCAGCAGAAACTACTTAATATGAAGGGATCTAGGTTAGATGCTTGACTTGTCAAGTAAGATTAAGTCTTTCCCCAGGAAAAACTCCTTCGGTTTTTAAGAGAGGACATAGGCTAGAAAAATATGAAGTGATTCACTGTTGTAAGACCGAGTATGTTCAGATCATAATTCATCCCTAACCATGACCATGCAATGAACCAACACATAATTTAAATGTCTGCTGAGAGGTTTGCTGGAGAAACTTTTGAAGAATTATTTAGGACAGGACAGGACTATCTGGAAATCAGAAGAGGCACTGTAGTGTGTCAGTCTTTATTCATGTCTTGCTCTCTTCTATATTCCAGTCTGTAAACATTTTATATAGTACTGCATGTTCAAGGAGAACTGTGAGTGCTCCTTCGTTTTCTGATAATCAGTCTTGTGCATTTACTCTGATCATCCTGGGTATCTAAATTTTCAGTCCTGTTTGTTTTGGTTTCTGTGAGACAAACTCAGATTTAAAGGTGGGGTATAGAATGGGAATTACATCATCTGCTTCTTAAAGTATCAATTCTGGAACAAATGAAGATACTAAATTAATTAGACCATTTACATTCTGAATAGTAGAGACAATTTCCTAACAGAAAGGTTGTCCGGGGCAATGTTCCACTTGAGGAAGGAGCAGTACATCCCATGTATCTTGTCTTTAGTAAGGCTTTTAACAGCATTTCCTGCAGACTGAGTAGGAGCCCGGCTGAGAGGGGCATTGAATTGCAGTGGACTACAGGCTGAATATGAACTGACGAGACATGCACTGCAGTGAGGCAAAACAGTTTATGGAGCTACATTGGGAGGTGTGGTTAGTAGATCCATGGAAATTATTATCCTCCTTTATGTGGTGCTAATGAGTTTGCACCTGGTGTTTGTTGTCTGCTTGTGGATCCCCCAGATAAAGAAGGTTGAGGGTCAGTGGTGGCTATCAAGATGTCTGGGGGCCTAGAGCACACAGCCTATGAGGAGAACTTGTTAGATCTGGGTTTGTTTAATCCTGCAGAGAGAAGATAATAACTGTCTGTAGCTACTTGAAGGGTAGTTATGAAGATAACAGAGCCAAACTTCTCAACAGTGTAAGCATGGCAAGGGGAATGGCTTACTTGGAAAGCTCAGTTTGAAAACTGGGAGAAACATTTTTTTGTAGGAGGGCGGTGACACACCTCATCCTGCAGTTTGCTCAGAGTTTGTGTAACTTCTACAGGTTTTGGAAGTTTGGCAAGATAAAGTTGTGGCTGACCTGAGCTAATCTTGGAAATGGTTCAACCTAGAGAGTTCTCATACACGAGGGATACTAATTTAGATTTAGATTTAAATCTACTAATTTAGATTAGTATCCTTCATGTAGGCTTCTACTTGTTTTGTGGATGAGCATAGACAAATGTCTCTCCACATCTCTCGTATGAGGAGAGACTGAGTGAGTTGGGATGGTTCAGCTTGGAGAAGAGAAGGCTGAGAGCGGATCTGATTAACATGTATAAGTTCATGAAGGGAGAATGTAGGGAGGAAGGGGCCAAGCTCTTCTCAGTGGTTGCCAGTGACAGGACAAGGAGAAATAGGTATAAGTTGCAACACAGGCAGTTCCATCTCCAGGTGAGGAAGAACTTTCCTGTGAGGGTGCCAGAGCCCTGGCAGAGGCTGCCCAGGGAGGCTGTGGAGTCTCCTTCTCTGGAGATCTTCCAAACCCGCCTGGATGCCACCCTGTGCCCCGTGCTCTGGGTGTCCCTGCTGGAGCAGGGCGTGGGACTGGATGATCTCTACAGGTCCCTTCCAACCTCAGCCATTCTGCGATTCTGTGATTCTATGAAATATTAGAATTTTGCATATTTTGTATTAAAATTTTCAGGAATGTGGATTACGTAAAAATACCAGATCCCCTACACTGTAGCACCATTGTTCCTTGATGCACAAATTCTTAGATTTTTTTTAAGTCATAAGAAAACTTTAGACTTGTATCCTTATGAAAACTATATATCCTAAAAGAGAAACCCAGGAACCCTCTCCCCTTCAAAATCCTAGCCAGCCTATTTCATATTCAATGTAAATTAAAGTTCTATAGATAGATTGTATGAGTTTCTGGTATTCATTATTCAACTCAAATGTATGTAAAGTTAGGCATTTTTTAGTATGACCTGTCAGTATAATACATTCGTATACATAAATGTATCTTGTAAAAATGACTGGATGTCAGAGTTTATTTAAATTTTGTATATATATCTGACCTTTTCTGCTAGTGCCCTTTTTTAGTGTATTGTGGAAATATTTTTATTTCTGTTTAAAACTGCACCTCACAAGTTGCAGTTTTGTAGGAGTTCTGGATGTTGCAGACAACATGTACAGACTATAGTCTCTCTCCCTTCCTTTCTTTTAAACCCTTTTATGACTTTGTCTAGCTACCTTCAGTCCTTTACCAAAACTGTTTCCAACAAATCTGTTTGCCGTATGTTTAGGAATTCAGGATTCAGTGCATTTTTCAGGGAAACTCTCTTGAGTCTTGTCTAAAAGCTGCATCCATAAATGTAGCACATTCCTGGCAGCATTGCACCAGGATGATGATATATTTCTGCCTTTTTCCTTCCTAGCTGTTTGTTGGTTATTGCCAGTGATGGCTGCAGGTTCTGGAGAATGCTGATGTAATGGTAGATTCCCTGGCTTATGTTATCACATCTCTCATCTCTCCCTTCTCACCCTTCAGAATATTCTTATTCTTCTGCTTATCTTCAATTATGTACCGATCTGTCTATGGTCAGCTAT
This sequence comes from Nothoprocta pentlandii, assembly GCA_013398315.1. NCBI lineage: Eukaryota > Metazoa > Chordata > Aves > Tinamiformes > Tinamidae > Nothoprocta > Nothoprocta pentlandii. The sequence goes on along the minus strand of VZSG01000507.1, from coordinate 392,676 downwards.
GAGAGCAATGAAGAACATAGTAAAGATTTGTCTGCTTTTGAAATGCCAGATTATTTTTAAGATGCTTATGTTCACTCCCATAGCAAGACAGGGCTTTTATTCCCACCTCCAGCAAGTGTGGTGTATTTAACATGTTCCATGCAGAGAGTCTCCAGAACTGGGCGGTTGATGCAAGGCAGCATCCTAGAGAGCAGTGTCCTGCTTGGCAGCACTGCCAGGAGACACAGCTGTGGTTCCCATTGCCTCTCCTATGTCCGTGCTAGGACTCAGGGCTGGCTGACCAGGATCCCGTGCATTCCGATTGCAGTAGGAAGCAGGAGTTGGACATAAAGCTCTGTGCTGGATGGCAGTGGAAAGGTGGGATGCGACCAGGCGCGTGACAGCAGCACTAATGTGAGTTGGTGGCAATTGGTGGGGAAACCACATCCTAGCAAATAACTGCTGATCACGTTTGAATCACATTCATTTCAGAACCTTCTAACTTGCTCAAGTGCAAGAGGATTTTTACAAGAACTTTGAAAGTCATGACCCTGACCATAGCTCTGCAGGCAAAGCACAGGGCTGTGCTCCAGACTGGAGAACTACGAGAACTTTTAATTGAAATGAGAGTTCAGAGATTTTTAATATGAGGAATACTTTTCATGTCTGAACTGTTGTTAAAGAGGCTTCCTGCATAAGGGTGGCATGAGACTGATACATGACATGGGGATTTTAACTCCTCAGGCATTAAGCTTGGCCAGGTTTTGGAAGAAGAACATTTCCATTTTTACAACTGAATTAATAACAATTTTCCCTATTAAAAGGAGGGGAAGAGGAGGACGTGGTTCTGGTCAGATTTGGTATTGACTGATCTTGCAGCTGTGATGGTGACACTGTATTCTACTACTGAATTTACCTTCCTATGTGGAAGATAAGCAGACTGTGACTGCGGGGGAAGAGTTGTACCTCCAACTTCATTCCTTCCAAATAAAAGCTGTGAGAGGGAAATTCCCATGTGACGAGTAATGCTCAGTGTACAGGAAAGTCATGTTTTTTTGCCATTTATAGAAAAAGCTTTTTTTCATCAGTCTTGAAAAATTCTCAGCTTTTTAGTCTAGTTGCCATTTTTGCCTCGGGATAGATCTTCAGCTTAGAGATACAGGTTATATGATGAAAACAAATACAGGCTAATAGAGTCACCTCTGTTTTTGAGGTGACTGCCACTGACTTCTTTCAGCTTCTAAAACTAGGTAAAACATTGTAGTGTGGCAACAGATAACATTCCTTTTAAAAGATGACCCTTTGGGAGTAGGGAAGGTCCTGGAAGAGAGGCATAATTGTGTTTTCATCTGTAGCTAAAGTGGCATTTAGTGATGAACAGGAACAAACCGTTTATGATTTCACAGAAATCTCCTGTGGAAGGTTCTTCAACTAGTATGCATTTAATGCTGCTTAATCTCTGGGAGTTTGCAGCCTGTTAGAATAATTCTTTTTGCTTATGTGGAGAAGCAAGCACCCGCCTTTGCCCAGAGAGCTTGAGCGTGGTAAGCTTCAAATCACATGGAACTGTAGGCAGAGAAAGACAAGTTTTCACATGAACAGTGGTTTCATTATTTACTTCCTATCCCATCTGATGATCCCTGTGTGTTACTGCAACCTCTTGGGATTTAAAGGCTATATAGAGTTCAAATTAAGACCAGTTTTATGCTGATGGCATAGGATATTGAAAAATGCATCTCGCATTGCCTTTAGGGATGAGAACTTATGGATGAGTTATTGTAAAGTGCCACGTTTCTTTGCCCTGTTCAGGATGATGTTCAGGCTTTGTGAGCACAAAAGAGAGAGAAAAGTGTGCTTCTGAGAAGTATTATTTTCCTGTGTTGTTTTATGAAATCCCTCAATTTCCTTTCTATTTTTATATTTATTATGACTTTTAAAAGGGTTTTGCTATTTCTAAATTATTCAAAATTTGGTATTTTGGTGTCATCTTTAAAGATTAAACCAGAAATGTAAAAATCTTTGATACGTGAGTTAGCAGAATCCATAGATCTGGTGTCTAGCCTTTAGCTTTGCCGTTTCTCAGAACATTTATTTTTTAACACAGTTTTTCTAGGAATTTCAGAGTATATATTTTATTAGTGCCCAAATGTTGAAATTGTAGCTGTTGTGTTTTCTACCTTTAAAAGCTTTTATCTTCCTTCTAGAGTGTGTTGGACTAAAAAAATGTGTTTTAGGGTGGACTGTCTGTGACTCTGTTCCAAGACGTCAGTGTGAATTGGGGCATATTCAAGTGAGCATGAAGTTTGGTGTTATTTACTGGATTCTTGTGTTTTCTAGACAAAGATGAGTCTAGAAACCCATCTGATTTCAGGTGAAAATACTGGTTACAAACGACATTAATCAAATTAGAATCAACAATAACTTATAGCGCAGATGAGTAAGTCTTCAGATGATTTTTGTGTACTACTTTTTTGAGGCTTTGTGCTGACTTGTGGTGGTGGAAAATCACTTTTGTTTAAGCCAAAGCTCTTGCTATAAGCTAAAGCGGAGCAGCTGTGACAGGCCAGCCCAGGCAGTGGCAGTTCTCTCTGTATGTGGCTTCCCCTGTAGCAGCTGGTAAAAGGCAGCTACATCTGCTCAGCCCTGGAGCGACTGCTTGTCTGGGTCAGAAGCTTTTTTATGCAGAGTTCTGGTGGAACCACTTGCAAACGTTGTGGAGATATACCTGAACTAGCAGACCATTGGGATTTGTACTATTTCCTGAATTTCTTATACATGCTATTCAGATATAGCAAAAAAAAAAATATATATATAAAAGCTTGATCCCATGCTTTTGTTCTGTTTCTTAAGTAAGACGCCATTCATACTAATGTGGAGTGACTTTTCTTTTTCCACTTGCAGGATTTCTGTAGCACTGAGGCATAGCCCTTAGCAATCGACTCTGGATGTCACAATGTGCTAAGCGTTGTAATATCACTGATTTGTACTCCGAGACCTCAACTGCACCTAAAATGTCTACAAAATGGAGAATAAAATGTATATCTCTGTTAGTTAAGGGACATTGATCTTTATACAGCTGTAAAAGAGAGCTGAAGGCATTGGAGAAATTTGTATTTTCTGTCTGGGATGTTTAATAGATGAGCTTGGTTACAACCTAGCACAAAACTTTAGGAGATGATCTCCTGAAGTCGGGAATGAGAGAGAAAGGAGCAGGTTTCAGAGCAGAAATTTAACTGAGGTGTGCTTGATCTTTCCTACTTTTAGAATAGCTTTACAGTCTGGTTTGGATATTGAAGTACCTTAAATCAAAGATGGAAAACTGAGGGACCAAAGAATGGTGTTCACTCCCATACAGGGGCTTTTCAAAGTCCTGTGCTGTTTGGACTCTGACTTCTCCTTAATTCACTGACAAACATATACATAACTTTGCAGTTATTTTCCAAAGCAGGAGGTGCTGTATAGGTATTTTTAGCTTGACAGCAGCAAAATCCCAGATCCCCCAGATGCATCTTTGTGGGGTTTGATTTGGTTTAAGGTGAAGTCACTCATTTGGTGGGAAAATGTGCAAGTGGGTCTAGTGGGTTCATTCATTTACATTTTGACTTCATTTCCTCCTTTGAAACAGGAAGCTTGGAAATTTTTAATTGTCATGCATATCCCTATATATTTTTATCCATACTTTTGTGTGTGTGTGTGTGTTTGATTCTTTACAGTGATTAATATTCTGCAGTTTCTAGAAGCTATGTATTTATTTTTTTCAGTAAGGAAGTCATTTGGAATCTAAATTCTCATCCTGGTAGTCAAAGTCTAGAAAGTCAAGGGCTGACATATATCTCAAATCGAAGGAGAATGAAAACAGGAGGTAAGGCAGCCCAGGCTTGAAGGGGAAGGTAAGGAGGCTGTGCACAGACATCAGTCTTGTCTCCTGTTGTGAGAGTCGCTTGCTTCACTTTAAGTGTCTGCAACTTAGACTTCTGCATTTAAACTAATTATCCAGACTAATTCATTAGCTGGTGAAAAGAAATAGGTATTTCTGAGGCATGACTCGCAATCCTTTTTTAGGATGTGGTGAATTGAGCTGGCAAAAAAAGAATGTCTCTCAGTGAGTGGAGCCTAAGGTAAGCAGATCATCCGTGAATGTCTGCACTGTGGAAGGCTAAAGCTAGGGAAGAACTTCACCCTGGGGTAGGAAAGCACCATGTGCATCATGTGTATGGGCGATTTCACAGGAAGAAGAAGGGTCTGTGACTCTCCACTGCCTGGAAAATCCACCCCCAGTACCATGGAGTGATAGAAGTACCAACCCTACTGTAACTTACCTCAAAAAATGTTTTTTTAAACCTCAGTCGGAGACCAACATTATATAACAACCGTTTTAGTACACCCACAGCAGAGAAAGGTGACAGTTACCCAGTGAGGAGAGCAAACCAAGGGTGCTCTTTGCTGAGGAATTTTAAACAAAATGGGCTGCTCGGAGGTGTTTAATTGCAGTGTTGGCAACTCTAATTTTACTGTCGTTAAGGATGTGGTAGTCACTGTCTGTCTGTCTTGAAAATGTGGCTTCAGAACTTGCATAATTTTAAGAATCTGTTCTTTTATTCCAGGTTATTAGACATTATACTTGTGAAGAAATGTTGGAAATACGATTCTCAGCACTTTATTGCTTCGTGTTTTTAATCATTATAGATTTTGACTTGATTACTTAGGCAAACACCTGAATGTTTTCATCTTCATGCCATGTGTAGATCACCTTTCTGACAGAGTTTTAGGCAGGCAAAAATCCTCTAACAGAAGGGAATCCAGATTGGAGATGGCTGCCCTTTGCTTAGTTAAAGAAAACTGGCCAAGTTTGTTTTTTTTTTTTTTTTTTTTTTTTTTTTTTTTTTTTTTATGGTTTAATGAAAAAAAAAAAAAAGTAGTTGGGGGTGAGATGCCAGTTATTTTAAAGTTTCAGTTTTTATTTACTGTGACTTTGTGTCTCAAAAGATTAATCATCAGCAAGAGAATTAGATTTTCTGGTAGTTTTTTCTGGCCTTTGAGCATCTAATTACATTTGTTAACATGCAGTAAAAAAGCTATTGTGAAAACACAGGATATGTTAATAGAATTATTTTCATTGTTCTGGATCTCATGATAGGAAAATGCAGACAAGATAAACTGCTCAAAATAATAATCGTTATTAAATGCTTCTGTTCTGTAAAGACTTAGTGAATAATGCTAATAGAAATGTTCTCTTAAAACTGCCCTGCTGAGTCTTAATGAAAGAGCCAAAGGTGTGGAGGAGAAATCTGCTTAGAACTAAATTATGCTCTAATTTTGAACTGCAAGTATCAGGAGAGGTAATCTCGTCATCTGACTTTTTTTTTTTTAACTATCCAAAGTTTCTGAAAGCTTTCCTTAAGAAAGTTCTAAATGGTTCATCAAGCCTTGGATATTCAGGAGAATAATGTGCCATTGAAATAATGATTCACCGTGGATATTCAGGAGAATAATGTACCACTGAAATAATGATTCTTGCATTATGCAAGAATGATGCCCATGGGCCATAGAATTATTTGGTCTTCTGAAACTCAGCATATAGGTCTAGTATCCTGTCCATGACACATACACCTGAGATAGGGATCCTTCTACAGCAAGGATCAGGTAGGGAACCTTCTACAGAGATGTTGGTAGAAGTGTGTTAGAAGTGCAGAGATGCAACTGAGCTACAACAGGCTTTTTCCTTCTTTCCCCCAAACCAACCCCAGTTCTGTTTGGAGAAAATAGTTTGATGCAGGTGTCCATCGAGTGCTGGATGGTAAGCTTGGAGCGAAACCTAAGGAAACAATATTAACAGAAAGAAAGCACCTTATCCGAGCCAGCTCCTAGGCTAGATCTTTCCATCTTTCCCCAAATGGGTTTGCACATTTGGAGGATTCTTCTCCTAGATGCAATGGATTTCCATCCATGTGCAGATGTGGGGACTTGTAGCCTCTTCCTTCTACCTCAAAAGAGAAGATGGAGAGGCAGTGGCTGGTTGCTGCAGTGTACCTGGAACTGATCAGCAGGGAAGCTGGATGGATTAGTGGATGTTGTCATTTGACTGTTCACCACTTTTCTGACTAAGAAGCCTAGTATTTTATATATTTCAGCACAGATATTTCCACAGTTCCACTGAGACTGCAAGAACTGACCATTTACCTCCACTCATTTTTCCAGTCTTCTAATCCTTCTAGGTCCTGTGCAAGAACAACCTGTTTTTTTTTTTTTTTCATAGGTACTTAGTTCCCTTAAAAGCCTTTGATAAAGGACTTGACAAATTGGAATTTAAAGTAGAGAAAATGGCTCAGCCCTTTCCACTGCTTGTGGATAGGACTCAGTAGGTTGTAAATCAGGACTTCCCTTTACAAAAGCCACATTCACTCTTGCCTAACAGATCATACTCCGCCAGGTCTCCTCATTCTGTTCTTCATTACAGTTTCTGTTAGTTGTATAGCACAGATCTCAGGCTTACAGGCCGGTGGGTCCATGGGTCTTGCCTGAGTCTCATATACCCATGTCACACTTGCTACCATGCTGTCCACAGCTACCCGGATATTCCTAATTGAGAGGTTACATATCATCGTGTTAGTAATTCAACAATTTCATGCCTGAGTTCCTTTGTAATTCCTGGGCTGAGTGCCGTCTGGTCCCGGTGATTTGTTGATGTTTGTTTTGCTGGTCTGTTCTCTATCTGCTTATTCAGTCACTGCAATTTCAAACAGATCCTTGGAGTCCCCTGCCAAGAAGGGTTCTGGTAGGGGAATTACAGGAAATAGTGTTGCAGTGGTGCAGTAAGCATGCGGAAAAGCTCAAGACCTTACAGAAGGGAAAAGTGATTTTATTCCAGAACAAAGCTGGCTTCGTTCCTTTCATTCCACCCTCTCTCATTTATACACTTGCAAGTGCCAAGATGCACTGCTTATGCACATCTTTAAGATGTGTTTAAATACTCTGTCTGGCATCTGGACATCAGGATGTGGAGATTGAAAGTTGTCAGGCCAGGATTCTTTGCAGGGCTGTGGTGGACAAGGGACTGCTGCTACTGAGTTCTCATCATTTTCTGGATCCCTAGGTTGAAAGACATGCTTATTTTGCATTTGCCTTTATACCCATGAGAAGCTGACGGTGAGAGTCTGTATACATCCTGTCCCACCTCTGCATCTTTAAGAATTACAGTCTCTTGTCTTTGACTTTTGTTTTCCTGATCTAACTATCCTGGGAAACTACATGTGGATGTGCTGCTCTCTTGATGATCTGCACATCTAGGTGCCAACAACACATGCTATTTTTATATTCCCTCTTCTGCTGTTTTATGTGGTGCCTTTGTGCTCAAAAATCCCCATTTGTACTGCAGTTCTTTACAGAAGCTCCCCCAGCTTCTCATACTGCGTTACCATCACTGCAATGAATCTTTTAAATTTATTCTCTGTAATGCTTTTATCTTCTGAGTGCTCCTTTTCTACTCTGATCATGAATTGTCCTACAGGCTCTGGCTAGCTTCCTGTTCCTGATGTGCTTGAAGAAAGGCTTATCATTAGTTTTTGCCAGCTATTCATTGGATTATATTTTTGGCCTTGCTGTGCTTTTACATTTTAATATATCAGAGTTTAGGGTCCTTTCTACTTCTTCTATTAGGGCATGACTTCAGCTTTTTGGAGGGTAGAATAGTGTTGATTCTATCCAGTCTATCTGCTAGTAATGTATCTAGAATATACTACTATTTAACTATCCTGGTTTCCTTTTTTTTTTTTTATTTTTCTTTTTTTTTTCTTTCTCAAGTTTTCCTTATTAGGAGGCATGTACCTATCTTGTGCTTTCAGTCTTTTGTCAGTTAATCTCCACAGTGCCCATAAAGATTTAAATTCTTTAGCTGACCATCGTGTATCCTCCTTAACAAGTTTCCTTACTTCTCATGTTGCACATGCTGAAGTTGTAGATTTAGGGGAACTGTAGATTTATTTTTCATCTTTGCTGCTTCTGCAGGGAAGTTACAGCATGCAGAGTTGGTTCAAAATCTTATAGCTGAAGAGTCACTCTTATTTGGGACCAAGTCAAAGGTTTCGTCTTCTTTTGTGGGCTGTGTATCATGCATGAAGCAGTCACTCATTTCACCTAAAAGAAGAAGAAAAAAAAAATGTGGCTAAAATTTTCTTTAGATTTTTTGATTTTTTCTTTAGATTTTTTCTTTAGATTTTTTTGAGTTAATTCTCATTCTTGTGCCTTCCCAAATGTAGGGCATGCTATTAAGGGGAACTTTCACTGCTCGGACGACTGCCAAAAATAGGATTGTTACATCCATGGTCAAAAGAAGTTTGAAAAGTGTGGTGACTAGCCTTTTGATGAACCTTTTGAGTGCTCATGGTGAAAGTCTTTTATCTTTGCATCTGACAAATAGCAAGGAGTGGTTTGAGGAGAAAGGGGAATTAGATGAAAATGACTATCAAGCAGTGGCCTAAAAAACATGCTTTAAAAAATCAAAGAATTGGTGGAAGTCTGAAGATAGAAGCTCAAGAGATTTAGTGGTTTCTTAAAGAAATGCTGTAAGGGCGCAAATAGAAGCAGTTTCTTTGACACCAAAAGATAACCAGAACTGACACTGCCTAATTCCAATTCTTTTTAGCAGCCTGAAACTTAAGGAGCAATGCAAAAAGTGGATACTACATCACCTGTTGTACATGTGGTATAAAATAATTGTACTCACACCCCAGAGAACTTATTTGAGGGCCAGGTATAAAAAAAAAATGTATAGCTGTCAAAGACATAAAATGAAATTATTTTATAAAGATATTAGTAGTAATAAAAATGACTAAGGAAGGAATTAGTCTTCTAGGCAGGAAGGCTAGAATAGAAATAGATGATGCTGAAGAGGTTGTTAGTGCTGCTTTTATTTGAGAATCTGCTTAGGGTCAACTGCGATCAGATAGCACAAGAACGAAGATGGCAGAACTCAGCCTAGCATATAGAGAGGCAAAAGATTGGTATTCTTTCTTGAGCGATTTTGTGTTTAATGGATTGTTTGGCTAAAATGGTTCTATTGGTGACTGTACTTGAGAACATGCCTTTAATAGTTGAAATTCTGGAAATCAGACAGACAAACTTAGTGCCAATTTCTAAAGGAGAGAGTGGAAAGAAGTAATGAAACCAGGCAGATTAGTTTTAATTCTTGGAAAAGTACTGGAAGAAACAATTTGTAAGCACTTGAGAAAAAACGAGGTAGTAAGAAACAGTCAGCATGAATTTGTCAGAAACAAGTCACGTTGAATCAATTTTGTCTTGCTTCTGTAGCAAGGCAACATGCCTGGTGGATATGGGAGAAGTTGATCCGTCTTGACTGTAGGAAGGCTTTTGGTGCTGTCCTCTCACTCTTACAAACAAGGTGGAAAAGTACCATCTAGCTGAAACTTGGACAAAGTTGAGGTAGTACCAACATTAGTGTGTGGTTTATTCATTTGTTTTCAGCTGCAGAGAAATTCCCAGTTTTGCAGTAGTTTATCGGAAATCTAATGCAAATTAATACTAATTCTTCTCTTAATTCTTCTCTTTTCTCCTCTTTTCCTCTTCTCTTTTCCTCTTCTTCTCCTCTCCTTCCTATAAAGCTAAATGCAAAAAAGTAGGAATAGTCAAATACAAGAATGACTTGTTAGATAAGCAGTTCTGTATAAAATAGTTTTGAGATTGTAGTTGTTTAAAACAGAACATGAATTATGAATGACATCTTCTTAGAAAATATTGTCATTGGCTGTATAAACAAAGTGTTTTTATGTTATTTAATGCTAGTCTGGCTGAGAAGCATTGTGACTAAGGAATAGCATCTCTTGTGACAGTTGGACAGAAGAGAAATGTGAGAGCCCCAAGATTGGTCAGAAAGCTAGAAAACTTCCGTGACAGATAGACATTGTGAATGGCTTCATGTTGAAAATGACTGTAGACTGTGGCTTAGTGTACAACTTGTACACAATCACATATTTTTGATTTTTTTCTCTGTACATATGTATAATCTTCAGAAAACTGCATTTTAAAACAAAGAAGAGAAAAACTCCTTATTCAGAAAAGACCAATACTGAGTCTGCAAAATCTAGGATCCCAAAATCGAGAAATGCTAATTCATGTCTGCATAAGTCTATTCAGCTTCCATACACAAGCTGCCTTTCTAATTATGCAATTTTGTATTATTTTCTCTCAGTAACATTTCTGGATTCACTTATTGTATGTCGTGAATGCCCACAAATTGGAAAAGATGTGTGGGTATCTTGGTAACATCTCATTTCTAGGATATGACAATCTAATGTTTTTAAGGTTTCTCCTTTTTTTTTTTCCACTTCTTTGGTTATGCTTATACAAGGAAGAAGCAGGATGGATCACTGTCATCAACCTACTGCAAATCACTAAATGAGTTTGAGCCATTTAATATAAAATTGTTCATTCATTACGTGGTTTTAGTATCCAAAGATACCTAAGTATTGTCTTCGTAATAAAAGAAGATAGTTCCTTGTATTTTATTGCTTATTGCAATTTTATGAGTTGATCCTATACATGCGTTAAGCTATTTCAATGGCAATATTAAAAATGTAATGTTTACCACTCGCAGAAGAAAAATCGTGTGTGGTGGGTTTGCCCTTCTTGTTCATGACATGAGCAATATTTCAGTACTGTGCTGTAAAGAAATTCATTAGCTGTAAACTATGCTGGTAGGAAGGTGATTACAGCAGTATATGTGAATGCGTAGATGAACAAGGTCTGATTCTGATCTTTCATCCACCGATGCAATCCCAATGTAATCAGAATTAAATCCTTGCATCTTTGTGTATGTTAATATTATATATATACTATGTATATATCTGTATCTATAAATCTGTAACAACTGTAAGACACACTTAGACTGTGTGGTGAAGGGCAGGGACATACATTTAGAAATGTGAGTTTCTTGAACTAGGTTTTAAACTCTTGGTTCGGTCTGACCCCCTGCAGAAGAGATGACTTTCTGTGACTTATAAAGGAGGTTAATGTATACTTGCACTGAATCGTTCAGCCCGAAGAATCTTGCAGTGCCTAAAGAAATGTAAAGGATATTGTTTGCAAAATTACTGTGGAATTGTACTAGTCTGAGCAAAAATTGAGAGTGTGCTCTTAAAACAAAAGAAAAAAAAAAAGAAGTGAGGGAGGATAGCAAATATGCTGCTGCTTTACTTCTTTACTGCTTACATATCAGCCGGTTTCAAACATAAGCTGTACAAGGAGAACCTATAATAGCCTGAAGCAATAGCAAGCTTAGGGAATACCTTCCCCATGAAATGCTTGTTCGGAAGCTTAGGGATTTCTCATTGTTAAGCAAAACCCCATAACTTCAACCACCTCCTGCGTGTGCTCCGTGGGAAACGCGAGCTCGGTCGTGACGGCCGTCCCAGCCCTGCGGGTGCTCCCTGCACCCGCTCTGTCCCTCCCTGCGCTTCCAGGGGCCCGTGCCCGTGCTGGCGCCCGGCACGTTGGCAGTGCGGGCTGCAGCGTGGCTGCAGTTCCGCCTGCACGGAGAGCGTAGCTTTAAGCCAGGTGGAGGCAGCTTTCCAGCAACCGCAGCACAGGTTTTCACCGTGAGGAGCTTAGCAAGCTCTGCAGAAGTCCCTGCTTTTCTTTGTCCCCAGGAAATTAGCTTGTATAAGGGGCTGAACATGTAATGGAGAAACTGCCGCGCTGACTCAGGTGGAAAAAGAACTAGAAATTGGTGCACGTTAAGTCTCCTTTCACTCCATGTCTCCCTAAACCCTCAGTAAATACTGAGCTTCATTTATCCATGCACATTGTGTATGAAGGCATTTTAATGAGCCTGACAGCCGAGTGGCCTCTGACAAAACGAACTGTCCCTATTCTGGTAGGGAGGCTGGGAAGACTGTCCTGCAGTGAACAACAGCCTAGCAGAAGAGGATAGCATTTGAATCAATTATGTTGCTTGATTTTGTCAGCTGGCATATGGCATTTGCAGTCCTTAAATTGGTTTAAAACATAGATCTCCTGCTGTGCTGATAGCTAAATCTGATTATTCAATGATCTGGCTTCTCCTGGAAGATACCAGAGTTAAGCAAGGCAGCATATTTGTTACAACATGCACTGGGACTGCCTCGGTGCATCCTTTAATGAAGAATTTGCGAAACCAGCTTTGGGGGATTAGAGTACTGGAGGTGAGGTTTGCCCCTTCCAAAGTGCCCAGCAGGATCTGGTATATATAAAGGGAAGGATAATAAAGGGAGTCCTATGTGCTACCCTAGATTTTATTATAGGTTTCCTCTGAAGCTGTTGCAAATTGCTTATTACCAAATACTGTAGGAAAACATATTTTTATGTCTAGCACTGCAGTTAGGATTGTTAAAATGTTTGCAATATTTGACTTTCCTGAAGTGTTCCTAAAGAAAATCATGACTAAGCTCAGTTCTAACCTGCTGATCTGAGGAAAATTCCCAGATAGACGTGGTAAACGTGAAGCAATTGCAATTTAAAACCTCCTTCTGATTTTTCCATTTTTCCTCCCACGCTGTATTACGTCTCTTCCATTGTAAGACCGCTGGAACTACATTAATATTTTCTACTTTTTTACTTATAGATATTTAAATAGTATCAATCATTACCTATGCTATAGAGATGAGAAAAGTAACAGATGTTTAGCCACATCCATCAAAATTGCATTGAGTGGTTCAGTCTTATGAGTCACTGAACATCCTCAGCCCATTCAAAATAAGACAATAAGTCTCAAATATGGAAAGCATAAGGAACTTACACTGGTTCCCTGCATCTTTGGCTGGGAGGCCAGTGGTGGCACCATGTGGGGCATCACAGGGAGGTCCCCATGAAGCTTCTGCTGCAGCTGCTGGGGCCATGAATGGAGCCTTTGCCCTGAAGACGCTTTCCTTACGGTTGCAGGCTGTGCTGAGGGAATGGAGCTATCTGGGGCACGACCGGATTAACTATCCGGAGGGTGCACCTCTATCCTCTGTGCTGCAGGTTGAATAGAATAAAATCCATGTGAATTCCGGCTCATTTCTGAATAATATCTAGGGCTTGTAGTGCTATGAGCAGAAGGATTTGGAAATACTGATTGCATAAGGAAAGTATAAAGATGATGAAGGGAACTGATACTGATGTCAATTTTAATATAAAGCATCAGTATATGCTGTGTTGCCCAGATATTTTCAGATTATTTTTGCTGATTCATCACTGAGTTAGCCTTGGATGATGGTAGTCAACACTGAAGCTGTGCAACAGATTAATGTGCTCAGTCCAAAGTATTATGACGTTTATTCTGTGCAGCTTCTAGCTCATTTTAAAAAGTAACGAAGGAGCAGCTGTTTCTTTTGCGAGATGTGTACAGTGTTCCTGTGTGTGTTGGTGACTCTATCTGTTCTTGTTGTGACCATGTAGTCTAGAGGGAGAGATACTTGCTATTGATTGTATCCTCTTTCTTTATCAAGCACATTAAAAACTTTTGAATATGAAGAATAGTTTTTCCATAGTTTGCAATTCTAGAATGATGTGACTTTTCTGTTACTGTATTCAGTGTCAGAGGGGAGGAGGAGGTGTGGGAAATAACCACCTTCCCAAATTGTGAACTTCCCAAAACCCAGATACTCACCATATGGATGAATCCTGGACTTACAGAGTTCCTGGAGAGGGGGAGGCATATAAGAAAATCCAATAATGTGCTGTTTGCAACACTTGCTGGAGATGTAGGTTACTCAGGGTAAAGTTTCAGCTTTACTTATCTGAGACCAAGGACCAGATTTGCTGCATCCCAGCAGTGCCCAGAACTCAAGCCTATTAGAGACTCACCCCAGAAGAGTTGTTTTCTGTGTTGAAGCTTCCCCACAGTGATGTGCAGCTCCCACTTCCCAGTGCTCTGCCTCTGCGAGGAGCATGGGGAGCATCCCTGCTGGCATGGGACACCCGCGCTAAGAAGCTTTCCTGGGTTGCTGCTTTACTCTGGGGCACCTGCCTTTGTGCCCCCTTTGAGCACAAAGCTCAAAGCACAGGAAAAACAGGCAGTTCCATCTCCATGTGAGGAAGAACTTCTTTCCTGTGAGGGTGACAGAGCCCTGGCACAGTCTGCCCAGGGAGGCTGTGGAGTCTCCTTCTCTGGAGATCTTCCAAACCCACCTGGCTGCCGCCCTGTGCCCCGTGCTCTGGGTGTCCCTGCTGGAGCAGGGGGTTGGACTAGAGGATCTCTAGAGGTCCCTTCCAACCTCAACCATTCTGTGATTCTGTGAAAGCAAATTCAAAGGACTGAGAAAACTGAGGAGTGAGATTGTAGAAGTGCTGTGAAGCACAGGCCGGAGGTGTCTGTAGTCTATTATTTTTAATTATATCAATTCACATGAGCAGGAGAAATCAGTGGGCACTGCGACTTCTTTCCTAACTGGGAGTTTGTTAGTGTGTAAACTGTCACTGTAGGGACCATAAGCAGGATCAAAGCGAGTCCGTTTCACTTGGCACATATACTGAGAACCTCAAAACACGTATGAACAGCGTCAAATCTGGAATTTGGCCCATGAACATAATTCCTACCCTAAAACTCTTTGATAACATTGAAAATACAGTGGGCAGGGAAAACAAGTTGGAGTGGGTGAGTGAACTAGATGACATCTCCTTTGTTAAATGTTCTGAAGTCCTTTGTAAATATAACAGTAAGCTTGTTTCATATTTTTTCCCTCATTGTTTCTGTATGTGCATGTATGTGTATATTTTTTTTCCTGAAAATATTGTATTTCATGAAATGGAAACATTATTTAGGAAATTGCCATTAAAACCTCAATCAATATAATGACTTTCTGACCATCTCTAATAAAAATAGAAGAAATCGGTATCAAAAGAAGACTTCTTCATGGGAGATGATTGCAAAGAAGAAAACATTGATTTTTTTTTAAGTCAACCTAGTAGCAAGTCACTTCTGTTTATGTTTTCAAAAGAAGATTCAGTGCATCTAGATGTCTTATTTCCCATTTATTTTGCTTGTCATTCCATAGAAATAACATACAGTTCTCAAAATGTGAATGTTAGTCTTCAGAAAATAAACAGAAAGATATTAGTTGCTCTAATGTCCACCGTGCCCAGGTTACTTGAATCTATACTGTTCACTGTAGTTGGGAACATACCAAAGTGATTTGCACTGTAATGGTGCATTTACAGAAGTAGTTTATCTTGAGCATATGTGGATACTAACTGGAGCAGCATTCTGGTAATGTAGGACAGTTGCAATTCCTGGATTGATACGCCATGCTGAGGTACAAGATTGAAGTATTTGTCATGCAGCAGTAACCTTATAAATAATAATACAGGACTAAATTAGTTTAGGATTTGTTTCTTCAATGCAGACATTATTTACAAGTTCCTGTTTCTTTGGCTAAACAAGTACAAATTGATTTTATTTCTTTGCTGGAATTTGTTTTAAATTGTTCACACATGGATAAGCTTTTCCTGGGAGCATATCGCTGTTACTCATAGTAGACCTGATTTCATGATGTTCTCCTGTTGGTTGATGTGAATTAAATTGTCCTAGGGTCTCTTTCTATGCACCCTTGGTCTTTCCAGCAGTTATTCATGCAGATGAAGACTTCCATCTTTTTGCAAAAAAAAAAAACAAAGAAAGAAAACCACCTTTTCCTGGATTAGTTTACCTAATTTTGCAGGACTCTTGTTTTTTTTACCTCGCCATATATATCCTGGAACTAGAAATCCACGCTTAATAGATATCCAGTTATTGAGGAGGGCATCCTGCTTTCATTTAATAGCATCATGTTCTGGACTTGTTTGTGATCACTTGTAGGGATTTAATGAGCTAATTTTTAGCATCCTGTGATTTGACAGGGCTTCTTTTATTCCCTAGAACAGTTAGATTTTTTTTTTTCCAGAATTTCCTGGTTATTTTTGGTAAGCTGGCTTTAACTGATTATGCAGAATTATTCTAATATTCTTAACATAAGGAAGCAAAATTGCATAGGACCAAGGCAGGGGGATGCAGGAGGAGACAGACAGTTCTGGAAGAAATTGTTACCTAATTGCAGCCAGTATTGGCATTAAATGAATATGTGCCTCTAGTCCTGTTGGTGCTATGGAGCTGGTTGTCACTAACTACAGACTCAGCTGCCCAAACCTGTTTTCATTAAAGTGAGAGTCAAAAAGTCAAAGCTTGCTTTGAAAAAAACAGTGGATTTGGGAGCTGAACCTCATTGAATTCATCAGGAGACAGGGCACTTTGAAAACAGTATTTCATCTGCAGTAGACAATAGTGCTGCAATTAGTATTAGAAATATATACTGATATTGCCTTATTGAAGTAAAAGCAGGAAGAAATGAAGTTTATAGTTTGCTATATAGTTGTTTATTCCTGCCTCTTTTGAAGCCTATAGTTTCAAGCGTAAGTAAAATAACTTGTTAACACAGTATGTTTTGTGTGTGATAGTGATTGCATCAGAAAGTGATTGCCCTGATTTTGGAAGCAGGACTGCAGCATTTCCATCACTTGGATACACATCTGCCTTTTGGTCATGACACTGGCTTAAAATAGCCTGTCTTAAGGGTGAAATCAGTTGTTGTGTCTGCTTGTTTGTAAATCCTGCTCATCTTTCTCAGTTCTTCTCACAGATGCTCATCCATTAGACCTCCCTGATTTTCCCCTCAAATACCATGAATCGAAAGGATCCTGCTCACTCATTTCCATATGTTGACTTGCCAAGCTCACATATTACCATGGTGTTGATCTGCATGTTTTTATTGTGATAACTTAGTATTTTTTCCTTCTCCCATATATTTTCCTTTTTTTTTTTTTTCTTGTTAAGCCTTGCTTCATTTTAACCATTAGTTCCACAAACATTTATCATTCACCACAAAGTATCAATACATTGCTCACCAGAGTTACCTTCTGAAAGGATATAGTGTTGGAAGGACTTGTAGGTTGTTATTTCTTTAGCATAGGATCCTAAGCCAGACACATGGTGAAAGGTGACTCAGTACTAGGTCTCCCCAGTATTTGAGCCAGTTCTGAAAAGGTACATTAGGGGGCTGTGGTAATATATAAATTACAGAATTTAATTTAATTTATACAGACTATAAATACTATCACTTTATTAATAAAAAGGTCATGTTATGTGATAGTAGAATTACATTTTGAGATATATAGAAATTTTTACTTGATATGTTTATGTACTTTACTCTTGAACAGGTATACTGATGCAGAGGAAACTCACTGATGCAATAAAGGATATCAGAAAAATCTGTTACAGATTTCATAAAATTCAGGTTGCTCCCTCCATTTTGCAATTTTGGATCCTGAATGCTAGCCAGGCACAGTATCTTCACCCTGATAATAGGAGTGAAAAGCATTTTGAAATGTTGCCATATTGATTGCCTTCAGGTGCATTTAATTAAAAATAACATAGAGAGAGGCTTATATACTCTTTCTTTCCAGGAACAACTTTGTCAGGAATTTTCAGTTTTGCCCTAGAAATCAGAAAATGAGTGCTCTTTGTGTAGGATAATGGAAGCAGGTTAGAACCTAGTAGGTATCTAGTCTCAGCATCAGCAGTAGGTTTTAGCTAATCACGTTTGCTTTCTTCCAGACTGCAAATCTGCAAGTCCTTCCCACACCCACATCTGCGTGCATGGATATGTGAAAATCAAAGGGCGTAATCTGGGAGAAATTCTGTTGTCGCTAGAGCATACACAAGCTGGTGACACTTTTGGTTTAAGTACTCTTTTTCTAAAAGACAGCATCAGTCTCTTAGTACTAAAAGTAAAATTATGAATAAAATCCACACTGTTGAGTGTGTGAAGAGTATTTTTTTCAGAAATATTTGTCTTTCAGGCACTAGGTAGAGTGATTCATGGGTGACAAAAAATGTCTTGCCTATTTTGCCTTGATCCATTGTTCTAATTCTAGAAATGAATCAGGACAGTAATTTAGAGTTCTCTCCATACCCAGCTCAGGGGAATGAGCAAACCAGAAATATAGGAAGTGTTTCCCATGAAATAATACTTATTGTTTTTTAAACAGAAAGAACTGTCCTCAGAAGCTAGAGGGGGTCCCAAAATCAGGTATATACTGATTCAGGAATGAGGTGAAAAGTAGACAGATGAGCTACAAGTGTTGGAAGATACAGTTTGTTCATGGCAGTTTGTGTGAAGTTCCCAGCTCTAGTTTGCATTTTGTATTGCAGTAATACATTCCTCCCCAGACTAATCTTAGGTTGACCTTTTCTCTTTCTTATAGGACATTATAAGTTATCACCTCTGTTTCCCAGTGTTTTCCCTCTTAAAAATAGGTTGAGCATTTTAACAGTAGGTGCTGCCTTCCAAGCTAAAGGAGATATTACAGAATCACAGAATCACAGAATATTTAAGGTTGGAAGGGACCTCTAGAGATCATCTAGTCCAACCTTCCTGCTCCAGCAGGCACACCTACAGCATGTGGCACAGGG
>VZSG01000507.1:321168-373832 GCA_013398315.1 Nothoprocta pentlandii | reverse complement strand
TGATGCAGGCCATATTAATAGATACATTCTCTCATTAAGGTTGCTCTCTTCATGTGGTTAGATAGAACTAAAACTAAGTAAAAGGAAGTGCATTTTGAGTACAATTAGGTTCATAACATTATGGATGTGACTAATGAAGAGCTAGTCTTTGGTGAAAGCTGCATTGCAAAAGACAGGAAAAAATAGTGGGGAAGGAGTAATAAATCTTTGAGTCATGTATTTAAGTGTCTACTTGGCTAGCTTACATGAAACTTGGGAGAGAGAAAGCTTGTCACATTATCTCCAAAAATTCGGTGTGGTCTTGTTTTAAGTTGTAGCACCTTGCCACTGGATTCACTGTTTCTTTTAGATGCGGGCCAGAAGGTGAACCATAAACATATTTTTTACTTTGACAGCAGGTTTTACAACAGCTGCTTTTTTTTTTTTTTTTTTTTTTTTTTTTTTTTTTTTTTTTTTTTTTTTTTTTTTTTTTTTTTTTTTTTTTTTTTGTCCTGATTTTGAAAAGAAATCAGTCTAGGAGATTTTTTAAAACAAATTTTTGAAAGAAAAGCAGCATATTAATAGAATTCTAGTTCAAGTCCACACTTTTCATGATTTTTGTCACAAAACATTTTCATGATTTTGACACAATTCATAGTTTTTATCAACTTCTTACCCAGTTAAGACAAAAATAACTGAACTTAGCATACTGAGGATGCCAAATGCTAAGGGCTGTTAATGTCCATGTGTCTCACTAGCAACCATTCCCTAGTTAAAAAAAGAAAAAAAAAAGGTTTTAACTGATAGTTAATATCAAGGACTGCTTAATAGAATTCTAGGAAAATGGAGAGACATGTAATTAAATAAATGTAACTTATTATCATGCTGGCTTTCTCTTTGTGCTTTTGCAGATGAATCATGGGTTGCAAAGGCGGAAATCAGATACATGCCCAAAAAGAAAGGCTTACAGGTTTGGAACTGAAACACAGGCTATCTATTCTAAACATGCTCAGCATCCCCTAAACTTGGAAGTATCTTTTCAACTGAGATTGCCTCCCAGCATATAAAAGTAGCATTTCTGTGGTCAGAGTACCACCAATTTAATTTGGCTTACCAAATTAAAAATTAATAATAAAAAAATAGCAGGAGCACCGTGACTGACATCAAAGGCTTCCTTGCTCTTGAGTATGCAATTGGGCTAGAAAATTATGGTCCTTCCTGTTATCTGGCTTTCTACACTACTACTACTACTAATCATCATCATCATCATCATCTGTATTGTGCTTTTCAAGGTGAAACAGCTATGAGGTTAAGTGCTGCGGTCCAAAACAGTTTGACCTGGTGGAAAGAACACATTCGTGAGAAAAGGGAGTATTTTCTTTAACCATTAAGATCTTGACATTGTCTATTTGATATTTTTTAAAAAAACTATGTTGTTTGTTGGTTTCTTCTCTATTATCTGAAGGCTTTAGACTGTGGCTAAGTGCTTGGAGTGAAGCATTTAAGACTGAAAGGCATTTAAGACTGGAGGAGGTGGTGTTTAAGGTATACCTTCTTTCCTTCCCATTTTTTGGGGGGCTTCCTCTTAGTTGCTCATATATTCCACTGAGTGCACTTAGTTGTTTTAGATCCGTTTCCTAAGAGATTTGACTAAGTACCATGGAGACATCCTGGGTAGTTTCTGTTCTGGAAGACAAATGCCTGCCTCATTAGTCTTGCTCAAGGATGAATGTACCCAAGGTTACGTCTTCTAACTCTTGTTGCCCGTCTGCATGGAGTTTTATACTTGCATGCAGTTTTCACTGCCCTTGTCAAATCAATAATTTTTTGTTTCCTTTTTTTTTTTTCCCAAAGGTCTTATCGTCAAGAAATGCTTTGAAATTAAATCTGGCTGGTTCTGAGGCAGTGAGAACACAGCATAGGTCTTGGGAATACTGTTAAGCGTGGTATTTCAATGAATTGCTGGTGAAGTGCTCATGTGCCCAGAAACATCAGAGTTCACAGTTCCTTCCTATCAGTTCCCATGCTTTGAAAAAAACAGTTGCAGTGAGGTAGTGTATATCTGGGAGTGTGCTTCTATTCATAAAATGTAGAAGTATTTTTCTAACTTACTTTACATTGTAATCACACCAATGTATTAGAATTCTCTATCTTCTCTGTGGAGATTTTCAGCAAACATTTAGAATGAAAATATGGTGGTGCTAATATCCTGAAGCTCCAAAATATGTTGTTCTGTGTTATCATTTAAACGTGGCATCATTGCAGTTGGGTAGCATGTAAACATGTTAGAGTTCCTTTGGGTTCCTGGCCTTTTTTTCTGTGCATACTTTCGTAACAGTTCAGCACTGAAAAATACGGTTTGGGTTTTGGATACAGTGCAGTTAATGACAAAATTAAAGCTCAAGCGGGATCCAGATAATCATGGTGTTAAAAAAATAATGGATGTTGTTAACACCCATTTACATCTGTGCATCTTCCAAAAGTATTAATTCCTCTGTTCCTCTAGGCTGCAATGACTTTTTTCTTCATGCTAGTTTCTTCAATGCTGTTTCCTGGGAGAAGGAGCTGGAAGCTGGTTTTCAAACACTGATTATACCCAGTAGATTTATCCAGAGTCTAATCCAGCACCTGTGTACCTCGACCACCTCAGGATCTCAGGAGCAATTTGCTTCCTTGCCTCAGTTCAGCGCTGCTTGCAGTAGTTCAGCTGCCAGCTCAAGCTCCCTGGGGTTGGGTGGCTGCTGCAGCCAGCTCCTTCCTTCCCTTCTCAATACTGCTGGTGGAGAGGAGGCGCCAGGAAGATCAGGAAGATTCAGGAATCTTTCTGCTTTTTTTTTTTTTTTTTTTTTTTTTTTTTTTTTTTTTTTTTTTTTTTTTTTTTTTTTTTTTTTTTTTTTTTGCCAGGATGAAGGGAAAGAGGGGACCCACAGTCCTGAACATCCTAAATGCTTTCACAGCTTTCTTTTACTAAAAAAATAATCTCTTCTTTAGGCTTTGAAATTCTGATTTACTGCTTTTCGGCAGAAGGTATTTAGTCAGTGGATATTTTTACAGAGAAGAACTTAATTCCTATATTTAGTCTGGAGTTTATTGTATAATTAAGGGACTACCTCCACCAGGACCTGAAATGGCAGCACTAAAGAGTTGACAACACTGTTTATTGCTCAGTCTTTACATAAAAACTGTGAAAATATCACCTAGAAACATATTGCCATGTTATTCTCCAGTCATATTGTAAAAGATGCTAAGATGCTATAAGCATAAATCTTTAAGACTATCTTGTTCACTCTGTTATGAAAGATGTTTTATTTTGTAGCCTGGCTTCTGATTTTATTATGTTATTTTCTTCTTGAGCATGAAAGAATCAATTGAAGTGATAACGTTACAGAAAAATGAGAGTATTTCCTCTTCTGTGTCTTTGTCTTGGCTTCATGGCATCTAAAAACAAGTTGGAGTGCTAAAGGGTGTTTCCATATACAAGCATCTAGTGAAGTCTCTGACTTAGTTTTCAATAATACAGCAGCCAGTATCTTGATACAGCTGTTTCCCCATGACAGTAACATACATTATCGTGGTTACCTTTTTGTTTCTGGTCATGGCTAGATGGACTAAGGATGCAAGGCGTGAACGCTGTTCATATACCTTTACCTGGGGCTGTGTTGTGGAAGTGTAGCAGTTTTTGCATTAACAGCTTGTCTGAAAGGATGCTCAGCAATGAGGCAGAGTTTATGGTGGCTGTAAAGATTCAGCAAAGGTGAGCAATGTGAGTCCCAGGGTATCAGCACCCAGCCTGCCCAAGCTGCCTCTGCTCGTGGGGTGTCATCAGGTAACACTTCTGGATGATTTCTTCTCTGGAGGTCTTCAAAACCCGCCTGGATGCCACCCTGTGCCACATGCTCTAGGTGTGCCTGCTTGGGCAGGAAGGTTGGACTGGATGTTCTCTAGAGGTCCCTTCCAACCTTGAATATTCTGTGATTCTGTGATTTCAGTATCCCAGCTCTTCTTTTAGATCTTTGTGCTTTGTACTCATCTAGTACAAGTCTTTGATGAATAGACTATATAAATAAGATGATACTCTCATCATAATTTCTGGATCTGAGTTTTCTGAATGCAGTTGTCTCTAGAACCAAGCTGTAATGTTTCACCTGCTCTAGGGACTGCTGCAGAGTCCAAATACTCACCCTGGGGTTGTTACTGCAGCTGAAGGACTGACTGGCAGCTGTGCTGTATGCTGCCTCTTTACACATTGCATGGTCTGCACTCCCGAAACAAACCCTGCTGCTGTGCAGGTGTCTGCAAGGCTGACAGGCGAGCCAGACCCTCCCTGTATTCCCACTGCACTTAAATAGTCAGAGCCCTAAATAGGCTATCTTCCTTGTCCTGAATTTCACACAAAATTAATGTATGTTAAACAGCTTCTCCACTTTTGTAACCTTTCTTTCTGGGTCTTTGGCAGCATTTCTTTTTTTTCCAAGCTGAGTTCATTAGTCAGTTTGTCTAGCAGGCTATGAAAAGACATTATTACTCTCAAACTTAATTAGCTTTTCAGTTCAAAATCATATGATGGTGTCAATGCCTTTCTGTGCTGGACCCCCAGATAACAAGAATGCAAATTCAGTGAAGCTGTAGCCGAAGGCTTTGCTGTGGATAAAAGCAGGAAGTAGTT
Source organism: Nothoprocta pentlandii (assembly GCA_013398315.1). Classification (NCBI taxonomy): domain Eukaryota; kingdom Metazoa; phylum Chordata; class Aves; order Tinamiformes; family Tinamidae; genus Nothoprocta; species Nothoprocta pentlandii. Next base: position 369,187 of record VZSG01000507.1, on the reverse strand, counting down.
CCTTTAGGAAATTGTTCATTGGCATCTTTTTAACTCCTAAACAAAAAAATCTTTCATTTTCTATATCTGGAAAGCTTTAATATGCAAGAGGCACATGTGGCTAGAAGGAGTGTGGAAGATATTTTAAGGAGTTGTGCTCAAACCCTATAGAGCGGTAAGTAAGAGAAACAGAGTGCTCACACAGTTGATGATTAACTTTTATTTGGTGTTTACTGGACACTAAATGGCTGTGCATTAGTTGAATACACAATAAAATACAACAGTGAATTTATTAGACAACAAAATCTGCAGCTATATATTTCTCTGTGAATTTGTTGGTACTATGATCTGTTTTACTAAGGAAAATGGCAACACCAATTGAAGTTTTGCTCGTCTCAGCTATCTTCTGAAACCTTTGAAAAGGCTTATGGGCTTCCTGATTGACAGTCTTTGAAGAAGTGCTTATATTTAAATCTCTGTTTTTGTTCTTGGGGATCTTTTGGCACAGGGAAAAATATCTTCTATGAGAACATATTAGAAGCTCAGTCATTAGGGTTTTCTGGCTTGGGAATATTGTCTTATAAAAATTAGCTGTATCCTGTTGGTTCCTTATCGGTTAGAGGTGTTGAGGGATAAATAACACAAGAAATGTGAGGTGTTCAATAGGATTTGACAATGGGGACCCTCCATGAACTAGCAACAAGGATATTTTCCTTGTGTTCTATCAGGTAAAGAGAAGTAGAGAGTTAAGAGGGAGTTAAAAGCTCACTAACTAACTGTCTACAAAATACTGTTTGGAATAAACAAGGAATTTCAGGGTCTGCTAGATTTGCAGTCTGCTGGTACATACCTGCTTTCCTCTTTTGAGTCCAGTCTTAGACTCTGTGTAGCTGCTGTACCAAACAACTTGACAGCACCATCTGCATGGGCTCTGGATTCATAAGACTCGCAGTTACTGCTGCGATGCCATCTTAAAGCAGCTTCCCAACACGGGAACCTCTCTGGGAAGGTCTCGTCTGTTCTGTGCCTGCAGTCAACATGGCAGATTACAGATTCACCAAGCAGGTCTTTTACTGCTGTGCTTGTGGCAAAAGACCATCTGGAGGCTAATACAAGGGTATTAGGAAATTACTTCTTAAAGCTTGTCAGGTCGATATGAATAATTGCAGGAAGAGCTTCATATCAAAAGGTCTGGAGGTAAATTTGTTCTGATGCTGCTGCATCCCTTGAGGTAAAGTTCTCAGCTATACTGAAGGATGGAAAGAAAAACAAGCAAGCTCACACAGAATCAATTTCAATGTTCTAGTCATGTATTATACATATATTTGGCTCATCATGGTACATCTTCATCATAGGCTCTTTTTACAGTCTGCCATCGCTTATGTGGAAGTAAAAAAAGGAAAAAAGCATGAAGAATTGGTTATTAACTGTGACAGCTACACATATTACTTTGATTATATAGCACTAAGAGGAGCCTTTAGAACATGATAGGACATAAGCAGTGAATTATATATAACACAGATTTCATGAGAGCATTTCAAAGGTAGGGGCTGTAGTAAAGGGAGAGGATGGAGAACTACTTTCAAGCAGCAGTGCTGTGGATTAAGGCAAAGAGCTCTGTTGGCTGTCTGGGACATCCTGGGTCATCTAAGCCTTAAGCGAGGGGATGAGCTGGAAGCCAGCTCCAAGTATTATGTGCTTAACCTTTTTTCCTCTGCTTCTTGAGTGCTTTGGGACAGAACGGACAACACTGATTTGGAAGGAAGCTGTCATTTTGAACTGCTTAAGCAGGCACCAGTACCAACAAGGCAAGTCTTACGGTTAGGCTTGTCTCAGATTCCTCCCAGAGCTGTAGAGGTGAAAGCTGGTACCTACAAAAATGTGAATACAGCAGAAATTTTCTTTGAGGAGCACATTTGTAAGACAAAAAGAGGGCTTTGTTCTATTATTAGAAGAATGAGATTGCTGTGGTGTGATTTCACCTGAACTGTGTGAATTACACAGTAAATCCTCACTAGCAATAAACAAAAAACACGTGGATATTTCTCTGAACCCTCATGGCATGAATAAGGTCATTTAAAAGTGTAGTAATGTCATTATAGTGTAATGATTAATTTCCCCTTAAATCTTTAATATCTATTTGTTATTGCAGTCTGTTTTTTATTCTGTTATGTTTCTTATGTATTCTTATGTTTTTTCTGAATGATTTTTCCATGTTTATGTATTGCAGTGGGTTTTTTTGTTTGTTTTGTTTGTTTCTTTGACTGCTTTTTTTATAAGTCAGTAGTCATTCTCCTGCATGCTTAAATAAAAGCAAATTCATATCTGTGCTATCCTACAAACGTTACTTGTTTATTTTAACTGTCCTGCATCGCAGTGAAACTGGAGTGTTTTACAGATTGGAACCTCTGCACATAGTTTAGCACATTTCTTTTGTAAGCAGCACAATCGTTACGACATTTTCATGGGAGAAGAGAGGAACCCAGTTTGAAATCTTTGCTCTTATTAAGATCAAATTTGGTTCTCCATCCTCCCCCATGCTCTGACTGCTGGGTGATGGGATATATTTCAGAGAGGAACATGTACATAGAAGTGACTCCTTCACTGAATTTAATGTAAGATCACCTGAACCAGAGAGGCCTTTCTTAATAGAGCACTGTTTTATTTTTCTCAGGAAAGATTTGTCTTCTAAATACATGGACTTTGAAAGCTTTCAGAAATTCATCACTTATATGGTAATGTGCTTATTCATTCATCCATTCAGGATGCCATCCAGGCATTCATTCAAAGCCTAGTTCACATTTGACATATTACAGATAATAAGAACAAAAATCTGATATTCCAAGGATTTTGTCTCAGACAGAAGAATGGGTCTTCACAGGTTAGTCTTGTGTACCCGTGCCTGTATGTGTGGTGTTCTCCACACATTGAAGTAAGCCAGGGTGATATTTCAGATATGATGTATTTACCAGCACGATGTATTTTGAACAGTCATCTTATGTTTTATTCTTGTCTTGTTTCAATTACACATTTTCTAGTATTAAATGAGAAACACCATGAAATTGCCAAGTAATTGTTTATTTCTTTCCTATGTGCATAAATGTGAGAATGTTTCTTCTTAATAGCTGTCATTTGATTTCCTCATGGACACGCATCTTCTGTGGCATTGTGCAGTGCAGAAGTGCTCCAGTGAAGGTTGAGATCTGTAATTGCTCCACGCTGGTGTATCATCATGGATAATGAAATGACTGAGGAAGCTTTGCTGTGCAGCTCGTGGGAGGTCACTCTCTTATCTCCCTTTCTTTAATATCCCAATAGTTTTATTCTTCTGACTGTGTTCTACAGAAAATGTCAATCAACTTGTATTTTATAGGGCAAATGATCATTCTTTAGAGATCATCTCACAGTCCCCATCTTGTATGAATGAGAAGTATAAAAAAAACCCTACATTATTATAAGGTTATTTACTCCATTCCAGATAGTTGTATTAGCTTGTTGAAGGAGTCAGTAAAATAATCCAGAGAGGCAACAACCTCTGGGCTGTATTTAGTGGATTTTATTCAACAGCACAAGATCTTTGTGATAACAACAGCCACCATTAACTGTTGTGATTGTTACAGGCTTATCAGTTAGTAAACAGCAACTAACAATTAGTGCAACTAAATGGAGTACACTGCTTGTTCTAGTTAAATACTGGAGTTTCTTCACAGGAGCCTCTCAACCTTGTGAGGAGTCACTGCAGCCCAGGGTCCCAGGTTAAAGGGATGGAAGGGCTGGACTCACGGAGCAGCCAGAGAAGTAGGTCAAGAGTCGTTCCCAATCCCTGCTCAACTTGTCGGTGTTAGACTCTGTCCTTTTGACCCTTAAGGAAGGACTATGTGAGTGTGCTATGGTCATCCTCATAAGGGGATCCTTCCAGAAACTTCAGGGGAGATCCATACGATTATCTGCTCTTTGCACCATCAGCAAGATGAGTTTCGGTCCTTTATCAGGTCTTTGCAAGTGTCTCAGTTCTTTAGCCATCTGGGTATTGTTTGCAGATTTTAGTGAAGCTAAGCCACCCTGCTGCCACAAGACTTCCCACTTCCCTGGCTTGTTGTTGGGGAGAGTAGCCAAAGTTTCTCCATCGCTTTTCTGCCACACTGGCCGAGTTCCTGCATTTTAGCAGTTTTATTGTTAACTCTTTATTTGTCCATCACAGGTATCAGAGAATTGAGTGACCAGCTGTGACCAGGACTGTGATAAGCCAGTCCTGACTCTGACACTCCTCTCCCCTGCCTCCAACACCCTCCATCTCTCACCAAAAGAGAACCTAATAACCCTGAAAGCCTATAAATATACAGAAGAAGCTGCCGAGTCAGAAGGAACCCTCTTGTTTCTTGTATGTCTGGACAGAACATCTAATGACAGAATTATTTGGCAGCACTTATAGCAATAATGTGGAAAATGACAAATGGTGTGTTTGTTTAATGATGGGAACAATTCTGAAGCTGTTGACTAATACCTCTTGTGTCCTTATTGCATTTTTAGCAGCTCCGTTTCCAAGGCAACTGCTCATGTCAGCATGCAGATGTGCTTAAAGCTACGTGAAGACATTTCCCAACAGCTAATTATTTTAGTGACAAAAAATAAAGGACAAACTTCTGCCCTTCCTTATAATATTTTCCGAGATTTAAAGATTCCCTGTGAGCCAGCGGCATGTCACTAATACAGAGAAAAGTGGTTGAGATGAGTGGGGCATGGCTGTAACTGGGGAAAATTTACTTTTGATTAAATCTCTTAAATTATTTCCTTGGTAATCTTCCTAATTAAGAGACCGTATGTTATGACCTTGTTGGGGTGGATGTTGTCTTGGTCTAGAACAAGGAGAGTAAATTATTTCAAAGCCCATTATGAACATGGTGCATGGCACCTTGGAGGTGCAGTACTTGCTGATGGTGCTTTGGCTGGACATGTTTTTGTCATTTTTGCATATAGACTGTATAGACTGTATAGACTGTCAGGGCGTGCTGTCTTGCAGCACAAAACGTAGAATCAGGGAAATAAGTATCCTAAAATTGCTGCGATGTTGAGCTGTTATTGTAATGAAGCCATTACAACTTCTTGTTGAATGTTGAACATCAAAACTACAATGCATTTCAAAACAATTACTGTTTCACGAACCTATAGAAGGACTTTGTTCATAACAGAGGGGAGTGCCTATCTATTGAAGAAAAATGGAGGTGAAATTGCTTACAGATTCATACATTAAATGACAAGCAAGATGTATTGTGGCCATCTACCCTGATCTGCAATGTAGCACAAACCCAATAGTGTTTACTATTCTCCTGTCTGCTCCCAGGCCCATAACTATGTTTGAACAGCATCTGCTCCAGCATAAACACTGACTTAGAAAGTTCCAAGTGATGGAAAATTCACCATAACTCTTGGTCATTACTGTACAAATCTTAATAATCTCCTTTGTAGAGAAATAAGGTGTATATTATGAGCTGAATCAAAAGCTCCAGCTTCTAGTAATTTGCCTTGATTAGGTCTTTATGAGGAAGACTGGAATGCACGTATGATCAAGTTTGTTTCATGAGTAGCTAGCTACTCATTCTGTAGATCTTGTTACCATTTTTTGACAGGATGAATGTCTAAATGTCCTTGAATGTTTTGGTAAAGGTGTGTGTTCCGATCCCTCAGATGTTCCTCCAGCTGTTTGCTGAACTTTCTCCAACTTACTGTTATTATGCTGTAGTACTCATCCCTCCAGGAACATTTATATCAGTATCCAACATGGCAATAATATCATTTCTATATTACTGCTTGAAATACATCCAAACACTTTATTTCTTCCTTTTCATCCTAACTTTGCACCAGGACCACATGTTTATCTATTTATACATTAGAGGTAGCACAAGTCTCTAAAGCCTCTAATTCCATATCTGTAAAATATCAAATGAATTTGGCAAGACGTCTTTTCCGTAAATCTGTTTAGGTTGTCATTTAGTTTATTTCCTCATTTTAATTGCTTGAACCTCATGTCACCTCTTGCCTTATTTTACTAGAGCTCAATGTCAGACTGACAGGCCTATAATTATGTAATTATCTAGATAACTCTGTTTAGTTCTCTTGAACATTCAGCTGTTACAAAGTCTGCTCTTCTCAGACTTTGTGGACTTTCTCACCCTTCTGGTACTTGCTGAAAATCAATTGTATTGCTGCAGAGCTCCTTTTCCAGCCCTGTTACAGCACTTAGATGCAAGGTATCCAGACAGGGACACAAGTCCCTTACTTGAGCAGCTGTTAATTATTCTCCTTTGACCCTGATTGCAGGGGGGTTATTTCATCCTATGTGACTTCTGCATTTTCACTGGTGTGGCAAATAAATACTTATTAAACATCTGCCTTTTCCATGTTATTGAGAAGGTTGCCTTTCTCACTTACAGGTGATACCAACTGTACAAGTTAATTATATCTGTAGTTAAGTCAGCCTTCAGTTTCATATCACTTTTCTTTCACTGTCTAACAAGTAGCTTACAAGGTTTTGTATTTTTTACAATAACAATTACTGGTTTTGTATTTTTTTACAATACAAAAATAAATCTGCCTTCTGCTTTCTTTTTCCTTTAGAAGTGAGAAAGGAACTCCAAGAATTTCACCTTTATTTGTGTTGTCTTTTATGTTTCCATGCTGTGTTAGGGCATTAGGGAAAAAAGAAGATTCATTTCTTGACTTTGTGATGCTAGTGTATCATAAACCTACAGAATGGTTAAGGTTGGAAGGGATCTCTAGAGATCATCTAGTCCAACTGCTCTGCTCAACCTACCTTAGCCTCCCTGCCCCTACCTTTCAAAGAATTCTACTTCTGCAGTTCTTGGAATGGTGCTTCTCATTCTTTCATACGTTAGTTTTCTGATATAGCCACAAAGCTACATTTTATGAAAAAAAAGTGAGAAAAAAAGACTTTCTTTTTTGTGAAGAAAACACAGCAGTGTATTACAAATCAGCACTAATTTTGGCTCCTAGCAAGCAATATATTGAACATAGTACAAAAGAGAAAGCCTTGAAATTCACCTCTGTTGTACATATCTACTGGTCCCCAATTCTGGATATCTCTCTGCAGTGTTTTGAGCAAAGCTTTGTTGCTCTTGTCCATGCTATGCTCAAGCTAAAAAGGAGGACCAAATCTTAAGAGTCAAGTCTGAAGGCTAGTCAAGAGCCTCTGCCAAACGTGACTGAACACACATGGATATGCTTACAAGTCTCAAACCATGTGTCTTGATTTTCAAAGGATACAAATAGCCACACTAGAAACTGCTCACCATATACTTACAGGAACAGGTTCTTCAATTTCTAAATTTGCTGCCCCCAACTGTACAGTACAGTACAATACATGTAAAAGAATATTGATATAGCAGATTGCTACTGGGAACTCAACAGGAGTCATGTAGTGGTACTGCATAAAGGGAGACCAACAGATCTCATGCCAAGCCAATAGTTAGTTACTGCCAAGCTCAGTTTTGCTATTGATACTTGACCCTCTAAAAGCCTAAGTGCAAAGGGAATGTATATTGTAATTCATAGGCTTTCAATATTTGTTGGAGTGTACGTAGCATTGGCAGATAACAACTTGTTCATATTTAAGTAGAATTTTCCAGTACTGCACTATGGCTTGCATATTTTAATGCATCTTTAACACTAATATATGCACAAATAATTTGGATAATTTTCTTTTTTAAATACACTGTCTCTCATAGTGGTTTTGGTATGTGTGTTCCCGCAAATCAAATATAAAATTAAGAAAAACAGCTACTAGACCTGTTCCTTAAGGAAAATATTCACAGGTAACAAAAGGTATAGATGAACAAAACAGAAAGGAAGCAAAACAGAAAGCTTACTTTGCTTCCATTCATTAGAAAAATACTGTGGTAAACAGAGTATGTTAATCTTTGCATTGAGGTACGAACTTAAAGAGTAAATAGGGAGAGTTTTTTAAATTTTTTCAGCATCTGCTTAATATGCAAATGTTTCCTAATGAAATGAAAAGTATATTTTCAGAAAGTTGAGGAAGGTTGGGAAATACATAATCACTTGTAACTGCAACATCAATTTAGGGTCACGATAGCTGATGTTTAAGCTGATAATTTACCGTGAATACACTGAGTGCCCCTGAAAAAAATCACCAACGTGTTTTCTTAAGTCCTCTTTTTCCTGTGTGAAAGCAAGTGGGGCTGAGAAGACAGATTAATAAGGCAGTGCTTGGAGTAGTTATGTGGGCAGATGAGTGGGACTCTCACCGTTAGAATTTCAATGGAGCAGTGATATGGGAAAAGAAATACAGTCATTTAGCACTGTTCTTAAAACGCACCTCCGCTGAAGGTACCACTCAACAAACTGCCAGATCTTGTGTAGCATCTCTTCTTTACTGCAAAGGAATGAACCAGAAACACTTGTGTTTGACTTCTAGATTATAGTTTACATCTGCATGGATACAGTAAGCACAGTTTTCTCTTAGGAGCTTTAAGGGAGCTGTTCTGTCTAAAGTCTAAAGCAGCTTTAGGCTGAAGTTTTAACTATTCCAGTACAAATGAAAGGAGGCAGTTATGATTTTATAAAATGAATTCAAACCATGCAACCGTTCTGCTTTGAATGGTAACCAGTGTAGTTTAGCCTGCCTGGTCATGCTGCTACCATGTAACAAAATTCATGCTGGAATAACTGTCTGACGAATTTTGCCAGTGAATGGTTTCCATGACAGAAGCACATTATTTCACCTATATTAAGAGTTACTCAAGTGGCAGTAAGCTCCATTTGTGCGTGCTAAAGCGCTCTGTGAAGACAGAAATGTTTCCTTATCCTAGGTACTTAAGAAGATTTTTTCTTCTATATATCTGCCTCATCTAATGAAAAAAAAACTAACATCACCAAGCATCAAACAGATTTCAGAACAAGCCTCTCTGTGTCCTTCTCTAGACTACAGAAGGAGCAAAATTATTCAACTGCAACTGAAAATTATCCACTGTTTAGATTAGAATTTCCAAGCAGTTTGTCGTTAAATCCCCATCAAGGGGCTTTATTATAATTGTAAATTGCTATTGAGGACTTCTGACAAATTGTTTAAACATCCTTTGACTGTGTAGTAAGGAGATCATATGACATGTATCCTGTGAAATTGTTGACACTATTACTTATTTCTCAACTTGCATATTGAAGTTTTTAATTTTGCAAAATATATTAAAAAAAGACAATAGATTACAAGTTGGTCTAATACTTGCTTCGTTCCAAGGCCAGGCAAAGTAGATCCACTCAGAAATAAAAATACACCTTTTAATGATAAACCAGAGATTGAGTGGAGTTTTTGTATTGCTTTAGGGCATTTTCTTTCAAATATGTTTATTTGTGTGTTGATTTTGGCATGTAATAATAAGATCCACCTCTTGACTTGCCTGTAACTAAGGTGGAGGAAGCTGGATGTTTTTCTTCCCACTGTGGTCTTTGATGGGTTAAAGCTCTCCTGAAATTATTTTCATATACATACCTAGTGGTGATGATTTTTTTATGATACTATTCTTAAGTTATAGAAGTAAGATGTCAAATGGAAAGAATTGGATTTTTTGCAGTCCTGGAAAGAAGCCAAGACTCCTAGGCAAGTTTTTAAAGGAGGGCATATGGGATGATGGTGTGAAGTGCTGTTAAGGAGAATATTCTTCCAGACAGTAACTTTGTACGCCAGGTTTCTGCTGCTGTTAATTTCTTTATTAACATTTTGTTATGATTCAGTGGTGTGTGAAAAATATAAGGTTTTCAGGATGCTCCTAGAGATCTGCAGCTAATCTTATCAAACAGTATGAGACAGTTTTCTTCCAAAACTAAAGCTAGTTTTCACTTGTCTTTGCAGGCACATACTGAGTCTGAAGGGACTAGTATTTAGACTAGGATTTAGACAAGAAGCAGCAAATCTTACATAAAGCTGCTGTCTAGTTTCCTTACACAGAGCTTTCCACAAAGAACTGATAATGGTACCAAACTGGACTTGTACAGCACTCAGCTATTCTTCAGTCATGCAAGTTGTAGTGTTTGAGAAGTGGATCAGAAATACGGGCAACATGGCAATAGAAAAAATAATCATAATCAAAAACTCCTCAGAACAGCTCTTCTTTATTAGTCATTGGCACTTCTTAATATTCATATCAGCCACACCTAACATTGCTGTAGATTTTCCCTGCTTCATTTTCTGCTTATCAAATTAGTGTTCAAAGTGTTGCCTTGGTAAAAAAACATAAATAATTTCTGTATATAGTATTTGCACACAGTTTGCAGTATTGTCTTACTGATCTTGCTTTTGATAGGTATTTGATAGGTATCCCAGTATAGCTCAACAGCAAGGGTGAGAATTTGGGGCTTAGTTCTTAATTAACTTCCTAAGTTGCACAGTAACATTAAATTAAATTAAGTATTTTTGCATCTAAATCTACTGCATTACACTTCTTGTAAAAACACCTCAAAATTAGCTGTGGTGTTTTTAATGCCATTTTTGGAACTCCGTAGATTCGTTTTTTCTAGATATTGTTTATTAATATTTAAAAACTTCAGATTGTTTTCAGATTGTAGTTGTAGTTACAAGCTTAATGGATAATCCAGACTACACTTTTAGTTATGGGATAATTTGCAAGGGTTGATCACCAGTGGATATTCTGCATCCATTTTAAGGCTGGGCTGTTAGGGCTTTGGAGACTTCCATTTCATCTGGTCTTTCTTTTTGGCTGTGGGAAGCTGTAGTCTTGGAAGACTTGGAAGTTTTATCACAAGGGCACCCTTCATATCAGGGGTTGATGTTGAATCTGTTGGAAAAAAATCATCATTTAATACCACCAGAAGTACTGATATTATTAAAGAATCCATATGAGTTTGATTGCTGTGCTCTGCTTTTTTATATCCTTTTTCTAAAACTTGGGACCTCGGCATTTTGAGTTGATTTTGAAAGGTGCTATTAGATGGTAATTACTAGTGGAAGTTCGAAGTAAAATGAAAGTTTCAATTATTCATGCATCTTGTAGGAGGCAAAGCTGCGTTCTGCAGTAAGAGGGATGGTTGTATTTGTAATTAGTATTTTTTGAAAGAAAGTATAAAAATAGAGGTGGTTTACAAAGTTGCATGCAGTGAATTTTGTAGCATTTGAAAGATATATAAGCTTTATACACTGATATTTTATCTAAATTTAGGGTTTGACTTTGATTCTGAAAATACAAAGATTCTTATAAAATGATTCTGGTAAAGAAAATGGGAGGTTTGCAGAAAGTGGGAGGTTTTGCATTAAAGAACAATATAAGTGTGTTTTAGAACTCAAGATGGTTGTGTCAAAAAGGAAATTGCTATAAAATTTTTCCAAAGTGGAAATCAATAGCTGAGAGGGTGGTCTGAGTACCAACAAGACACCGTAATAAAAGATCATAAAGAAAGACAAAGCTGGGGAGACAAGGCGTAGGAAAGATTGTGTTCAGAGATGCTGGCCAGCTTAAGATGGAAGTAAAAAGCTGCCTGGGACAGCTTTCACCTCTAACTTGAGCAGTATGCCAGAAATCATACATGCCAAGTCTCCAAGGTGCTAGGGTGTGAACCATCTCCCTTGTTCCTGCAAGCAGAGGAGACTGTGAAGATGGAGACCACTTGCTTGCGTTCTTTGCCCAAAAAGGAAAACAATGCAGATGGAAACAGATGGTCAAGATAGGCCATTGCATTGCTACCTGCCCCAGCAAACCTCTTGCTTCTGCAGTGCAGAACTGTCCCAACTGCAGCAAGGGGAATATGGTCAGGGACATGCATATTAAAAGTCCCCTTATCCAGTAGACCTACTCTCACATTCCTTGGTGGGGGAACCTTCAGGATGATGCTCTGGTGAGGCCTGAGTCTGTTCTAGTTTTGTAGCCTCTGAATTTACCTGGGGTGCTGAGATTCTCACTCAATCCTTTCCCACTCCAACCGCTGTCATTGTTACAGATGGGAGGAGAATCCGCAGTGGACCTTTCGCTTATGACAGCATTCCCCTTGGGGTAACCATAGCACCTGGGCCCTTAGCCATGTTTTCCTTAGTCATCCTGCCCACTTCCCTCCTTCTTTGCATCCTTGAACTGACTGGCTACGGATGCACAAATCTGTCACTGGATCCTTGTAGCCAAGGACCTTGTAGTCTTGGATCCTTGTAGCCAAGGACCTTTTTGCTTCCCTGTAGAAAGGAAAGATGCGGAGTCTCAAGTGCAGGACGTGCCCCAGGAGCCATGGTGGATGTTTCCTGTACCACACTGCTCTGTGCAGCTTGTCCAGGGATCCCTCTGATACTGGCTTCACTCCTGTGAGCAGCTATCTGACTAAATGACAGCCTTAGCCTCTTATGCTTTCGAGACCCCTACACAACCCCCAGGAGGACTTCAGTGGAGGACCATGCTCATGCCATGACCACATTCTCTGTGACAGCCACAGGACTGTGCCTCTGCTACAGCCTCTGGACCCCTGCCAACTACACTACCAGGAAAGTACAGTGTCTGTACTGATGTCCTTGAGAAGTAGGGGACATAAGTGCTGTTGCCCCATCACTCATACGGTGGTCCAATTTCTACCCATGGTTTATGAAAGGGGTTTCCACTCTTGTGGCTCTTAGAACATCATGTGCCAGGATGGGGAATATTTTTCAATGGATACTTGAGGCACAAGTGGCTTTTGAGAAATGGAAGCAGGCATTCACTGTGGCTCCTCCCTAGTCAACCTAAACCCGTGTAGGTGTGGAGATGCACCTTGTCTGGAGGGAAGGCTGCTGTCAGGACCTAGAGCAGTTTTATTGGCTGAGTTAAGGAGTTTACCTTGGTGAGTCCAAATTCAGCTTCTTTGCTGATAAGAGCTATTGAAACAGGCAAGACACAAGGGCCTGCCCCTCATTTCCCTTGGGAGCTGGTTTTAAGCTGAGGCCTTACTGTCTGTCCCTGCCTGTGCTATATCACAGCAGGTATGACTGTGTCCCACCTTCTTTATCCTTAGTTCAGATCCTACACTGGATCCACTATTTCCTGCTTGGATGAAGACCTGTCATCCTTGTACTAGTTGGACTAGTTGAGTTTTCACTGGATGGTGTCTGATCCTAATGGCTGTCTCTCACCCTGATCCTGATCCAGCCTGGCTACTTTGCCTCCTGGCTCCATGTTGGTGAGGTCCTCTTCTGCCTACCTTGTTATCAAACTTCTGCTTCGCCATCCCTTTGGAGCAACCAACCATCACCATTCCCTGACAGTCTGTGTCTACGGTGCTGCCCATCAGAATATTCTGTAATCAGTTGCAGGCTAGAAAGAAGAAAGCTCTGTTACGAAGTGTGCTTCCTAACTAAAACCCTGCTTTTCTTCAGTTAGTTACATAGGCTCTGTGCTGGAGTGCAGCTTCTATATGTGTTGGGTATCATAAGGGCTTCCCTCACGGTTGGAATAGCAGAGAGTTGATTGCGCTGTTCTTCAGTGATGGGACATCTGCATCTCCTATTTGAAGTTGTGCAAATGTTGTAATCTTTGTTCCTAGCGTCATTTTTCCTGCGTTTTAAGGCTGTCTGCAACAGCTGTTCTTCCCACCATCACAATGCAGCCTGCAAATCTACACTTCAGACCATTTCTATCTTTGTTACTTCTTCAACCAAAATAAGATTGTGATTAAAAGCAGTTGTCTAATGGCTGGTTTTGAATGTCAGTCTCTGAAGATAAAAATTACTTTTTTATGTTTCCTAATAAGTAAAAACCCTGAGTAAAATAGACACTGGAATGACATTATGGCAGTTGATGCGTATCATAGTCTCAGGTCAGGTAAATTACTCAGTTCACTGTCATTAATGCCTGTATTTTTAGGTTTTTCCCCTGCCTGGAGTTGTGATGGGTTCAGCTGTCATGTTTAAATATGTAGGATATATAAATACTGGTGTTAATGAAAGCCTTGTTCTGTTCAGTGTATCGATGTAGAAGATTCAAACTATCATTTCTGCTTTACACTTCCTTCTGTCTTGGAATTAAAATAAATGCTGCAGTATGTAGTATCTCAGTTACATAAGTATCATTCTTCATCCTTCCATTTATTTATTTATTTACTCTTTACTCTTATTTTTCTTTCCAATTTTCAATCTCTTCATCAGCTTCCATCTCTAGTAGAAGTGTGTGTGACCTCTACTTTTTATCTGTATGGTAGCTAATTATGGTCTGACATCTTAGAAGCCGGAATGCAACTAAAATAATTGTTAGTCTGCATCCGTGTTGAAAGGTCTCAAAATGTGCACCAGGCTAATTTAAATTGGAGGGATGGAGATGCTTTGCAAACAGGTTCTGTGTGCGATGTAGCAGATAAACATTAATTGGTATACAGCAGCAGCGTAGTGAGACAATGTTTGAGCTTGGCTTAATTTCAACTAGTGCATTATTATCCGGGATCATGCCAATATGCCAATTGTCTTGCATTCCAACTGACAGTGTTTGGATGCTTTTGAAGTAAAGGGAGGGTCCTCAGTGCAAAAGGATTTTTCTTTTCAGTTTCATAGAGATGTATAGTTAATCTCTCTTTCTCTTTTTTTTTTTTTTAAACAAAATAAGTTTGCTTTACACATAAATTCCCTTAGGATAATGTGTACATCCTAGAGAGGAATCTTTGTAAGTCATCCAGAAATTTAGGAAGAGAGCTCTCATTGTTGCTGTTGCTATCCAAGTACTCACGTGTGCACCGTCCTATTACTCTCAATTATGCCACTGCATACCAGAGCAACTCTGTTAGCTACTGTGCAGGAGGGAGAGGTAGGAACTCGTATATTTGACACTTTGGCAATGGAATAGATTATTTCTGTATATTTCTATATGTATATTTATACATATATATATATGCACGCGCGCGTGCGCACACACACACACACACACACATATATATATATATGCTTTTTTTTTTTGTTTTTTAATTTTTGTTAAGGAAAGAGTGATCTTTCATTCCAGAGAGCAAAGAGACTTTGCACTGTATGTTGGCGGTGCAAAGTGTACTTGCTGCTTACTCCATCTGGGCACCTCAGAAGGGTCATTTTGGCACAGAGTGTACACTGCAACATCTTGCAGGATGTCACTTTGCTTGTGGCAGTATAGCAGTGGTATATGGGTCTCTTTCAATTTTTAGAAAAGGTTTTTCTTACTGTCTTCTCTGTAATTTCAGTAAAAAATAATGAAAATAGCAGTTTGGAGATCCACAAAAGTGTTGTGCTAAATGGAAGTTTTTATGGTAATGTGTCAGATTTTGAAAACTGTTACTGGAATAAATCCCCTAGTTAAGGGAATAACAAACATTAAAGCAATAATTATTAATTTGAAAGGCAAATTAGTAATAAAAACAATTAATCCATCAAATGAATCCAGATAATGGCTGCAGTTTCAACTAGAAGGAAGATTATAGTAAAAGAATCTAGAAAAAAAATCATGTGAATAACATTTGAGAAAGCCTTATTGCTCACGTACTCAAAATATAAGATGTTGTAAAACTGTTTTACACACAGAAAGAATGATAAGCTTGAAAAATGTAAATTGCATAGGAGTGAAAGAACAAGAAAATCTCTCAATATTCTCTTTCTCTTTATGAAAGCCTTCATTTCTGAAAGCACGTACTTTAATTTGGCTTTGAGATGTCAGTGCTGTATGGAATCTTCCTTTGTCAACATATGGATCCCAGTTTAGGATGTGAAGACAAACAAGCAAATAATTATTGCTTAATGCAGGGATGAGATTTGTTTTACTGCCTTACTAATGATTCTTTGTTCTCAGGGTGATTTGCTTCTGTAAACATGGTTGAGAAAATCTGCTGATAACCTTTAAAGTAAAAGAGTGAGGCTTACTAGATATAGAAGAAATATATACCTATGTTTAAAGAGTTTCCTTTAAACACTCTTTTCAAAAAGATTTTCAGGTTATTTTTGTAAAACTGAAGAATGTCTTATACGTAATTGCTATTTGGGTTAGGAAAGCATTATCCTCCTGCATATGTAGTTTCTATTGCAGAGAGAATTAATACGCTTCAGGACACGTTGGGCAGAACTTCAGAACTTCAGAGTTATCACTGACTTCTAGTTTCTTTTCCATTTGTGCTGTATCTACCCTATTACTCCTCCAGTGACTAGCGTGGTTTGGAAATAACTGCTTTCTGTATGCATACAATTTCTAGGTATTTTCTCAATCCTGTTTTGAGACAGATGCAAAAAAAAATGGATGCATTTGGTTTTAAAGTGCATTAAATCACTTTCTTGGTGTTTGATCTTTATTTCTAAGCTTTGAATACTTGAAGAGATTTTCTTTTCTTGTAAAACACAAGTGCTCCTTCAGTGTTTTTAAGGTGCTTCTAATTTTAGCCCTTTTATGTCTGAGCAACCTCTTTGACTTCCCTTGCTCTGTCATGGATATCTCAAGCCCTACCAGACATCAGTGGGAATGTGTCATCAGTTCTTGAGGATACACAGTAACGAGTTCAGCCTCCCACTGCTAGGTGAAGTGTTAAAATCCTTTGTCTGCATGGAGGGTACATAACAGCTTAGTCCATAACAGGCTTATTTAGCAGGTTTTCTGAGTACTCTCCCATAGGTATTTATGAGAGTGTGTCTACAACACAAGGTGTTCTTGACTCTTCGTGCAATGTTAGAGATGAAGGCAAAAATAAGGTGTTTTCAGATGTAACTTGAAGAATTCTTGTTGGAAAAATGACGCTATCAGCTCTATGTCACTATGACTCTGTATTAAGTAGGATGTTGTAAGTAAATGCCTGCCTGTACTCATCACAGAATCACAGAATGTTCAAGGTTGGAAGGGACCTCTAGAGATCATCTAGTCAACCCCCTGCTCCAGCAGGGACACCCAGAGCACAGGGCACAGAGTCGCATCCAGGCGGGTTTTGAAGACCTCCAGGGAAGGAGAACTTCTTTTTTGAAGTTGTCCATCAAATTCCTCTCCTGTAATGAGAGCAATATGGCTGGACAAACCTGTACTCCTTTGTGCAGCATGCATCTTTCCAAGTTTGGGCTGCTGAAAGGCTTGTCACAGAAGTGACCCAAGCATCTTTGCAAAGGGAGTGCAGAGCTGACACTGTGGCTTCCTGTGAGACAGTTCATCCTGAGAGGCTTGTTCAGCAAGGGGTGGCCAGCAGAGGCAATTGCAATGGTGAGATCAGATAAGCATTACATTACACAGCCTGCAAACTGAAATGAAAAAATTACTTTGAAGTCTATGCTGTGAGAAATGCATATTAAATTCATTAACTGTCTGAAGCTCTTCTTGATAAACCAGCTACTAGAATGGAGCTCTGAGGTACTTTGAACTGCTGAGGTAATTGGGTCCTTTGGGCAAAGTCATGGTAAAAGTTGGCATTATCAGCTCTAAGTGGTGGCTCCTACCCTAGGGGGAGGGTTCCTTGTCACTCTGATGATGATGCCTAGGCCACTTACTGCAACTCTCTTATTTCTCTTTTGCCATTTCAAAACCAATAACTTTTTTTCTTTCATGCTGCTAATATTGTGAATGGCTGAAGAACTTCCTCTTCTTACGCAGACCGTAGCCCTTTCTTTCAAAGCAAAATGAGAACAATTCAAGCTCTGTTCCTTGACAGATCATCTCTACAGAACTCTGAGTAAATGTGTACTGTGAGTTTCCTGCTCACTGGAGATGCTTTGTTTCTCACTGGGGCTCATGCACTTTCAGTTCTGGGAGTAATGCCTCTCAGGAAGACTTTTCTCACAAGAATACTTACAGCCTTCCTTTTGAAAAGCATTTATACTCCTGACTAAGATCAAGTGCCCTTGTGCTGTTTCCCTGATACCAAATCTTTGTACCCAGCATTGCATAAGTAACTTCTATAAAATAAATGCTAACATGATGATGCTTTTTTTTAATGAACCCCTGAAGTACTTTTAAGCATTTCTGTCTATTAAAAAAAAAAAAAATGAAATTCCAACCCACTTTTATCTCTTTTGCAGTTCATTTTACAAACAAAGTTAATTTTTTAAACATCATTTGCTATCACTGCAGTACTGCTACTTAATACAATGAATTATTAAGAGGATTCAGTAATGTGCAGATTATGAAATGGAAGTAGAAAGAGATCGCTAGAGATTTTAGCAAGAGAAATTTTAGTGGATAACAAGAGGCAAGAAGCAAAGTGGAGATGGGGGCATGAGGGCAGAAATGCCATGAGTGAATGTAGTCAGCAAATGCTTCCTCTCTATGAACTAGGAGAAGAACAGGAGACAGAGCAGTAGTTACAGAGCAGAGTGGTAGTTACAGAGGTAAGAGAAACCAGGCTGTCTACCTACCTATTCATCTTTTCCTCTTTCTGGAACTCTCATTTCAGATCATTTGTTCACACTGTGTGAACACTTTGTTCACACTGTGTTGCTATCTAAATTGCGGCCTTTGATACTGCTCCTTGTGGAGACTTCTTCTCAGAGCCATCCAGCCTTGGAACAGGTAGATAGCAATAACTGGTTGTCTTCATTTTCCAGTTTCTTGCCTTCCAGCAGGCACTGATGCACTCTTCTCTCAACTTTCTTAATTTCTAAAGCTTGACATCTTACTCACTTAATGTCTGCTGTGGTTGATTTTTTCCTTCAGCAAAGGGACTATTCATTTGATTTAAATTCTCTTTTGCTGTGTCCATCCTTTCTGATTGTCCTGAATCACCTTGGTGTCACTTCTGACTCTCATCCTGTCACTCAACTTTTCTATGCCAGGTAGTCCATCAGTGCTGATGACTTTGCTGCTTTTAAGTCTCCTTGCACTGGTTATCCTGTAAGGGCAATTTGATTAATTGTTTCCTACTTAGAACTGCTTGTTCATTGTCCATTAGAAAATAATGTAGCGCTCTGAGCCATATAGCAGGCTTGGTTTAAGATTTTTAATTAATTTTCCTGGATCTTAGTTCTTCAGTAGGTTTGAGCTTTGTATTGATTCAAAACAATAGTAAAGCATAAAAATATCCAGGAAATACTGATACAAGTGAAACATTAGGGAACATACAGAGCTGAAAATACTTCCCAATTCTCTTTATTTGATTTTTTTTTTAAGAAGTTAAAGGTCAATATGTTTAAGTGGCTGTGAATGGTTATGAGCTTAGCTGCAAGTTGTGGTAAATCAGTTCAATAAGAAAATATAAGAAAATGACTTGTTTCATTATGCAGAAGGCATAGGAAGGTAAATAAAATGGCAGTGTGAAATAGCATTTTAAAATTTGCATTTATATTTCTGAAAATGAATGCACTGTATTGAATGGTTTTGTGTTGTTTGAAATAAACCATTATTGGCCCTGTGTCAGCCATATTACGTGCAAGCAATAAATCTGCACTTAGAGCTTATCTTCAAAGAAATTAAATCTGACATACGGCCTTTCACCACTGCCTATCAAATGAAGGTGTCAAGCTGTTCAACTCATTAACCTCCTTTTTAAGTCGGAATCTAGTCTGAGTTTCATAGGAAGTGAGGTCACAATAGCTTATTATCATCAGTTCTTTAAGGAAGTTCCTAAGAACGCTCTTTCTAGAATGAAAAATTAAAAACCTCTTCTTATTCAACCTGAGACCTTTAATCCCATCGAGAGATTTATGGGCCTGACAGAATGTCATAGTAGTGACAACAAGGAAATTCAAGCAATTGGCTTTTGAAAAGGTGCATGTGTTTCTTGTTATTTTCCAGATTTGCAACTGTAGCATTGTAATATAACCTATATAAAGGAAACGTTGAAAATAAAGCTAAATTATCATTTTGGAAGGCAACCCACAATCACTAAACACAGAACAACTTAGGCTGAGGTCTTTTAATCTGCAGTACCTGTTACTTAGACACTGGGCAATAGCATATGGATCAGCTGCCCCCTTTCAGTGCACGTGGGTGGCTGTGTGGGTGCGTGAATTTAACTTCTGCAAATGTGATGAGGAAACTGAGAGCACAAAGGAATGTGTTTCTGAGGAATGGTTTGGTTATAAAGAGTTTTCAGCTGATCTGAGTTGCATATAGGTCAAGCAGTACTAACTTTATTGTGCTAGTTTTGGACAATTTGGTCTTTTCCTAAACCATTTATAGAATAAATGGGAAAACTGACTGAGAAGATAAAGAAGTGGAGCATAACAGAAGTGTCAAATTGACTCCTATTTCCTATTTCCCTGCAATCCTCTGCACTGTGTTGTGGCTTTTTTTCTGCCTTCTTTGCTTTCAGTCTCCATCATACAGATTAAATCTAATGTGGGAGGAGGTGCCTCATAGGTCTGTGGGTAAGTCTGGATAATAAAAATATGTAGAATTTTAGCAGTTGAAGAGCAGGCATGAGTGCAGTAAAACACCACTCTTATTCTCCACAGAAACCCTGTGTTAGCACAAGTAAATGAAATGTCTTTGTTCCAAAATTAGAAGTAAGCATGGAAAATGAAGTCTGCAGCTGTTTGAACTTTGGGAGGCTTGGCTGCATACTCAACATTTCAGTATTCTTAAATTATTTTGAAATTTTAGCTCATAACTAAACAGGCTTCATTTAATTTTGTTTTCTTTTGCTTATGTCTCTACCACTTCATGCACATGAATTATCTAATATGAATTGCCCATAAGTTTTCTTATCTCCCCCAAGTTTAGATTTCTTTTCAGAACCTTTACAGGTTATTTTTTGCAGAGCTCTGTAAGTTAGCCAAGAAAGAGTAATGTGAGTTATATTCAGATGGTTGGCACAATAATGGGGTGAATCAGTTGCACAAAGTCTAGTTGAAGGTCTGTAGGTAGCAGTGTACCCCAGGGGTGAGTATGGTTCCAGACCTATTCATCAGTGACCTGGAGAAAGGACAGAGTGCACTCTCTGCAAGTTTGCTCAAGATACAAAATTAGGAGGAGTAGCTGATACTCCTGAAGACTGCCATTGAGAGGGAGCTGTTCATGCTGGAAAAGATGGGCAGAGAGAAACATTATGAAGATCAACAGAGGGAAGTGCAGGGTCCTCCACCTGGGGAAGAATAACCTCATGAACCAGTACAGGCTGAGGACTGACCTGTTGGAAAGCAACTTTGCAGAGAAGAACTTGGGAGTCCTGGTGATTAACAAGTTGAGCATGAGTTATCTACTGGAGGCTGAGAAGACCTGTGGCATCCAGGTTCCATTAGGAAGAGTGTTGTCAGATGGTCAAGGGAGGTGATCCTCCTTCACTGCTCAGCCCTGGTGAGGCCACATTTGGAGTACTGGGAAACATTTCTGCTTTCCCCAGAAGAAAAGCAGAAGAGCATGGAGCTACTGGAGTGAGTCCAGCGAAAGGCTACTAGGATGGCTAAGGGACTGGAGCATCTGTTTTATGAGGAAAGACTGAGAGAGTTGGGTTTGTTCAGCCTGAAGGAGGCATACAGGGAAGTATGATCTAGTGTCTTTTCAGTGGTGGCCAGCAATAAGACAAGAGGCAACAATGGGCACAACCTGAAACACAGAAAGTTTCATCTGATCATGAGAAAAAGCTTCCTTCCTGTGAGGATGACTGAGCACGGGCACAGGTTGTCCAAAGAGGTTGTGGAGTCTCCTTGGAGATACTCAGAAACTGTCTGAATAGGGTCCCAGGCAAAGTGCTCTTGGTGTCACTGCTTGAGCAGGCGGGTTGGACTAAATGATCTTGTAATTCTGTGCAGGGAGTGTCATGGAAAGCAAAGATCCTTTAGCTCATAACAATTGAGTGGAAAGAGGAGGAGTAAATTTGGATTCATAATGAAGTCTCTGAAGGGTCTATGCTTAGACTTGTCCTATTGAGCATTCTCATACATGTCTATAAAGGGGTATCAGCACTGGGGGGACAAAGTTTCTTATTCAGGAAAGTCAAAGATAGCTCTGATGATAGAAAAAAAATGAAGAAGTATTTCAGGGTGTTAAAAGATTGACCAGTCATAAGGCACAGACTTCTTGTCAGTAGATGAGAAGTAATGCACCTGGTTGATTAAACTGGTTCTAAATCTGCTGTTACTGTTAAGAAAGAAAGATGTTGAGTTTGAAATAGATTATATTTTGAAAGCATCCTTTTTAAAGCTCAGTAGCCGTCAAAGCCGGAAACGGAATTTTGGAAGTGCCTTGAAGACAAAAGAGCAGATGCTGCTGATTCACACAGCTCCGTAATGGCATGCCCACAGCTCAAGTTCTGCCTACAGTCCTGACCAACCCCCTTTTGGAAAGGATGGAGTAATATTAGAATATGTACAGAGAAGAATAGATGGCATAAAAAAAAAAAAAAAAAAAAAAAAAAATAGATGGCAAAAAAAAAAAAAAAAAAAAAAAACCTGCTTCCAAGCCTAGGACTTTTCAGAATGGAGAGAAAAGACAAGGGGGGGTGGATTTGAATTCATAATAATAATTAATAATGTGGAAAAGGTAGATAGAGAATTATTCCTCATTGTTTCTTATTCCTTAAGCTGTAAGGAAATTCAAGGCATTAAGTGTCAGGTCTTAAATGGATAAATGAGCAGTTTTAAAGCATAATAAGGAACACCAAATATTGGGGGGAAAAAGCTGAAAGTCAGTGAATTCCCCATGAATCCACAAAGACAGAGGAGTGCTTTGGCCTGCACACGCATGAACACTGACAATACTCATCAATGTGAACCACGCAGACCTGTCCTGTTCCCGTCCATAATCCTATCCCTAGCCAAATTTGCTACCTCTAATAGTGCTACTGAAGTCAACCTGGCTTTACAGGGTATTGCTGGTCTAGGCTGGCTTTGCAAGGCCCCAGTGCTTGCCTTCACTGTGAAGTCTGGCCATTTTTTCCCTTAACATCCTGTTAATTCTGGCCATTCCTCAAGGTGCTATCTCTAAGGATAGCACCTTAGGATAGCAGGATAGCTATCACTTAGCACCTAAGGATAGAAGGAATTTTGTCAATTCCTCCCACTGTTAGTTGTACATTTAGTAATTTCTCATGTGCAGTAGCTTCTCAAGAGATCTGGCTTCTCAAGATCTGTCCAGATCTGTCCCAAACCTGAGGTTGGGATCTCGTCATCTGCCTATGTAAGGCTGTTGCATATTTCCTGTTTTTCCATTATTTTCCTAAGTGTCACCACAAGCTGCTTTCAGAGATGGTCATGGCTAGCTGGATCTTTTGTCAAATGCTAAACAGTGATTCCACTTTCTGTGGAGCAATAATAGCAGAACCATGTGTCAGCTCCTCCCCCTGTGCACTATCCATGTTCTTGTTCTTTGTGCTCCCAAATTGTCCATTTTCTTGTAACTGTTAATCATGTAAGTAACTCCGTTGCACAGACCCAGTTCCAGCTGAGGACTAGAGATCCAGTAACATACAAGTAAGAGACCAATAAATCACCAGTTACAAATAGTATGGACAAAAATCATGTCATCAAGCAAAAAGTATTTTTGGCAGATCTGATCTCTGGATTATTAGAAGCTCTAATTAAACACCTTCAAATTAGACTCAGAATTAGAAACAGAGAACTACTGGCAAATAATTTAAAAATGGACAAATACTGTTTGATAAAACTCAGATTCAATACCAGAACTGCTTTCTAAATCTCAGTCTTCATAAATAT
Organism: Nothoprocta pentlandii; assembly: GCA_013398315.1. NCBI lineage: Eukaryota > Metazoa > Chordata > Aves > Tinamiformes > Tinamidae > Nothoprocta > Nothoprocta pentlandii. The sequence continues at coordinate 345,645 of VZSG01000507.1, read as the reverse complement.
TCACTTTAGTCTCAGTTTTCATAAATGTTCATTCTGTACTCTGTGTATTATTAAACTAGCATGACAAGTGGAAAAATAACTTTTATTCTAAATTAGCATAATTGCTCATGCTTTCTAGTTCCTTCCTAGTTTCAATTTCAAATTTGAAGTAAAATGCTTACGACCATAACATACATGTCTTGGGAAAGAATTTATGTGATGATGTGCCTTATTTAAGCTGATGACATGCTTGAAACATCCTGAAAAACTGCCATATTTAAATGCCATATGTGGAAACTTAAAGACCTGTTTCTATTTACAGGTAAGTCCTGAAGTTTTTGTTTGAAAGTCAAGCTACTTTCTCTGAACATTGGCTTCTGTTTTGTGTTATCAGTTTCAAAGAGTTAGCAAAATTGCTCACTTTTGGATTGATTCTTCAACAAGCATATAGTCTCTTGGAGAGACCAGTCTCAAAGCTTTGTGTGACGTTGGGAATCTTGCTCTTCTTACATTGGCGTAGGCAGGCTGACTTAGAGGATGCTGATGTCATTTAGAAACAACAGAACTTTTACAGCCTTTAAAGGTCAACTTTTATGAGTTCTTTCAAGATCTCACCTAACAGTTAAGAGAAGTGACCAAGTTGAGTCTTTCAGTTACTTTGGTCAATAGAAGAATATACTCAAGCAGAACCCCTAAGTTTTTAAGCTTTGGGTTTCTGCAGCTTTGGTAATTTTTTTTATCTCTCCTGAGGAAAAAAGATGAGTGAGGTAGATAGATAAAATATTTTTGGCAACATAAAAGGGAAAGAAGCATTTTCTTTTTTATTTTTTTTCCTTAGACTAAGCAACTCTAATTTGTGCAGTTTTTATTGTGTCATGTTTTCTACCTTTCTTGCTCTTTAACTTTTCATGGAGTTTAAAGTATCTCCATCTGGATGCACCGGAATCTGTTGTCCATAGTACTAAATTATTAGAAAGGTTCCTGGAATGCTTTTGGTCTAAGCTAACTAGCCTTTTAGCATTATAGAAATGTTTAGTTTAATTGTGTAGATACCAGCTGAGGGTCCAAAATAGCACTAAACTATGACTATAAATCTATGAAACATGACTTACAAGGCTATTTTTAAATACTGTGCCTATTTTTGTCACTGACAAAGTCATCAGTAATGACTTTATTATATTTAATCTTGGGTCACTGATTAAAACCCCCCAAAAATCATCATGAAGCCCCATCCCTATAGATCTATGCTGGAAGCACACTGCTTTTTCAAGCCAATGTCCCAGTTGCAGCTACTCTTTGAGAACTGTCAGTCAGCGAGCTTAATATGGTTACCATGTGTTTTATTGATATTGAATAATGCTAGGTTTTGAATCAGAATGGCATGCAATGCTAACTCACATAACTCATCTAAATCTCTGTGTGTTATATCTGCCTAGTTACCTTTATCAGCCAAAAATGTTATCTCATCAGAAGATAAAATCGAGTCTATTTGACAGGACAGATCTTCCACAAAACTGTATTGACCAGTACTAATTATAATCTTATCCTCTGATTCTTTTATCTTCCCGCTGCTTTATCTCTCTCAGGATTCACGTCAACCTAACAAGAGCTTGCCTGCCAATGTTATCTGCAATGACCTTTTACTTTGTGTTTGTAGCCTTCCAATCTCTAAAAAAATCTGTAGTAGTAGCAGGTTTCTGTATCCACAAGAGACAGTCTTTTCAGCTAATCTCCTATAGACCTATGGAAGCTGCTTGAAAGTTTGCTGTTTATTTTGTTTGTTGGTTTTTGTAATAGATACTTCCTGATACTCCCTCCAGTTATCAAGTGAGTGGAACATTGAGCAGTAACTTTTCTATTGCTTCTCAATTGTGGGATAGACATGCTTTTCTTTTGCGTCTTTATTAACAATTTTGCCATCTTGATCCATAGAGAACTTGTGCTACCACTTTTGTTCCCCCTTTGCCTGAATATTTTCATTAGCTTGGGTCCTTGGAGCTGATTTTTTTTTTTATCATATCAGATTTCTTTACCAGTTCCTTCCTAGTTTCTATTTCAAATTTGAAGTAAAATGGTTGTGACCTTAACATGCAGATCTTGGGAACTATTATTGAAGCTGAAGATGTGCTTAAAACATCTTGAATTACAGAACTTATCTGTTCCTCTTATTTCCATTTATATGATCTAATTACAATTATTTTAAATTCCCTCAGTTTATCCACCAGGCTAGAAAAGCCCATAGCCCATATAGTTTTGCTTGGTCCTACAGTTTTGGGGTTTGGTCACCTAATAAATAGTTGTAATATTTCTTCCAATCAGTTGTGCTCATAATCATGAAAGAAATAAGTAGCCTCACAGACATGGGGAGTATATTCTTCAGGAGCTGCAAATCTACATTCCTGTGTTATTAGTTCAGACTAGTTTCTGTTCTCCTGTAATTTTCAGATTATGATTACTGCCTAAGAGGTAACCCCCTTATTTTGTCAATTTAATGTTCTTTTTTTTGCAGAGGATGAATTTCATATTCATTTTTTTAAATTATTATTAGAAAATTACTGGGTATGTTTTTAAAAAAGGATCTAGCAAAATTCTACTGTTGGTTTCATGGGATGTCATGCATACATTTCCTATCTGCAAGTGTGTGAAAGAGAAAGCTTGGTGGCTGTTTCACGATGAAAAGAGAGTATTGTTCATTCTAGTGGAAGGGAAGAAGAAGAAAATGGCAATTGAGATGAAGTTTAATTCTGAACTGGTCTGTGGAGAGTAAGTGTTGGGGTGACTGGCAAGGCATATGGGCAAAGGGGCAAATGAGGTGGAGCTGCACTAAAATGTTGAATGTACTTGGAAAGGTTTTGAATCAGAATGGCACCTTTTGGCATTTTGAGTGCTCTTCTAAAAGGAATATTGTGGTGGGAAAAAATAGAGAACCTAAATGCCTTTGGCAGAGAACAGATTTGTATTTGTACAGATAACAGTTTGTTATCTGTAAGTGTTTTTTTCCCACTACTCATTTTTTTTTTCCTTCTGCTTTTCTATATGGAAGTGAAATTAAAATAAAGATTTTGAATGGCCAGAAATCAGAATTAAGAATGTAATCAGATTATGTAACAAAACTGATCTTTTAGCTTCCCTATGCTTGGAAATTCCTGCTGGACTAGAAAAGAGCTTTGGCCTCAGAACTCAACTCTTCTACAAAGGCAGCAAAGAAAGAAGAGTGTAGAGAAAACTGGCTAAACCTCTCCTAAGGTATAGATAGATCATTGAGGGTCTCACGGTGCAGTTCTGCACCTTAATTTAAAGTAGCACAGATGCATAGGAGGTTGCTGTTGTCAGGGCACTATATATAGGCCTATTGTATGTGATGACATATTCACAGGCTAAAACCATGTCCTTGTTGGCTTGGAGATGCTTGGATGTGGTGATTGCTTTGGAGAGTGTGAGTCATGTGGTAGCCTTTCTGCAGGCAACCATTTGAGGCTCTCTAATCTAATGAAGGTGAAGAAGGAAGGAGTTCAGCATATGCTGGAAGGACATGTGCTGAAGAAGGAAGGAGTTCAGTATATGTTTGAAGGGCATACGCTGAAGATGGAAGGAGTTCAGTATATGCTGGAAGGACATATACTTCAGGCTTCTGCTGCAGGACCTGCTGGCCCCAGGCTGGTGATTCGTGCTGCTCTTTTTGATTCTTTCCCCAAGGACTGGGTGTATCTGACCTTCATGGGCACCTACTCCTCACCGTATAGGAACTGGAGGAGGGCAAAGAGTTGCCATCATTGAAGTAGCTCATACAGCAAAGCTGGATAAAAGCAGTCATTGCGCTCTGCTGGAACAGTGGGTCGCAGGCAATCACAGAAAATTATCAAGTACTCCCTGCCTCTTTCAGAAATGCAGTAGTAATCTGAGAGGCTAAAATCAGCAAGTCTAGGCATTTTGAATTTATCATCTCCTGGATTCATAATTATAGGCAGGAAAGAGCTCAAATGTTTCTATCCTCCATATCCTGCATTATTAACAGTGTTGCATTTGTAGCGGGGAAAAAGAGCTTTTCAGGATCAGCCAAATTCATCCGTCTCCACCTTACTTACAGTTTTACCACTGCATGAAAATTAATTGGCATTTGTTTTTGTTTATTCTAAAGGGTAGGCTTTGGGAAAATAATACTTTGACATGCATTTGAGAATCACAGCATTGTCTGTGCCATAGTCACAAGAGCACACACTGGATATATACATATGAATTTTGAAATAAGTTCACATTCAGGGTCAGTTATTTAAGATCCAAATCTTACACTTGATTGTATCCAAATAACATCACATTACTGTGCGTCTGGAAGCCTTACTGATAATGAAATTGAAAAGTATATGAAGTACCTACTGCATATGCTCTATTTTGTTCTGGATTGTGTCTCTAGCTATTTTAAACCTCATTATAACTGGAAAATCACCTTGCATAACAGCATGTACTGCAAGTACTTAAAAGATTTTTGAATAGAAAATGGCAGTCGAGTTCTACCAAAATCAGCTCTGCTCTTTTTAGGCCATGTGAGTACTATTTTTCAAAGGTTTTCCATGGTTAAAATGTGATTAGTATCAATCTGATGGAAGGAGCTCACAGAAGGAACTGAAATTTCTTCTAGTTTTGCTTGAAACTAGTTTAAAATGCTGTAATGGAACTGTACAGCAAATCTGAGAAGAATTTCATATCACCTAATTCAACTTAGTTTAGTTTATAGGAATGATCTCTCTTCTTATCATTTATGATACTTTGAAAAAGGAGCAAAATCCACACAGGAAACAAAAATAATGTTCCTGATATTCTTCTCTTTGCAAAGTCTTTTCTAACACTTGGAATATGATAATGAATGCAGAGTCAGTATTTTCTGAATAGTTCCCCCTTTTGTACGAAATGTACTCTAGATGCTTTCCCAGCCTTAAAGTATTTGGAGGCACATACACAAGCTGAGAATTGAAAGCTGTTCCAAAAAGCCTAAGGAAACAGCCCAGCATTTGTGCTGCTTCTCTCCAGAAGCTTCCCTTCCTCCCTGTTTGGTGGAATAATACCAGATCTGGAAGGCTGCATTTTGGAGGCATGTTCAATAATCTAGCAACAGAGGGAAAATGGAGACAGTGCAAGAAAATGAAGACCTCAGAGAGGATTTAATAACTTCAGTAATATGTAGGACTGGATTTCAGCAGAAATCCAGATCTATGAAAATGATTAAGCGGCTGGAGCATCTGTCATGTGAGGAAAGGCCGAGAGAGCTAGGCCTGTTCAGCCTGGAGAAGAGAAGGCTGAGGGGGATCTCAGAGAGTATAAAGAGGATGGGGTCAGACTCTTTTCAGGATGAGAAGCAATGGGCACAGCCTGGGGCACAGGAAATTCCATAAGAACACGAGAAAAAAGCTTCTTTACTGTGAGGGTGACAGCGACTGGAACAGGCTGCCCAGAGAGGTTGTGGAGTCTCCTTGGAGATGTTCAGAAGCTGCCTGGACAGGGTCCTGGCATTGTGCTCTGGGTGACCCTGCTGAGCAGGAGGGTTGGACTAGATGATCTTCAGAGGACCATTTCAACCTCAACCCTTCTGTGGTTCTGTGAAATGACACAATGGCACTGACTACTCATTTCTGTTCACCTCTTCTAAGAATTTAATGCATGGACTGGACTAAAATAGCTACCATCTTCTACTGGCCTCTGTTCCCTGGCACCTAGGCAGGTAAACAACATTTTGGGTGCTCTTTGCAAGCCTTTGCACTTAGTGTCACTAATATTTGATTCCTGTGTTCTCAGTTAACTATTTTACTCTTCTTCTTATGTTTCCAGAGTACTGGTCCAGTTATTTGTCCAAAACATATCTGACAAGCTGTGATGCTCCAATTTGTTTCTCTGCTCCTTAGGGATTGTGTGCTAGTTTATTTGTTTGCCAGGACTTAAAATACTCATTGGTTTGAGCCTATCCTAGCAAGGTGCAAGCATTTATAGTTAATTCCTTATGGTCTCTCTGTGGCAATTGCACCTGTATTATCACAAACCCCAAAGATGAGTTTCTGCCACCCTGTCTCAGCATTACATCAGTTTGTAATCAGCTTATCCTGACTTCAGTTCCAGCCATGACTATCTGTTGGCTTGGTGTCTCACACTGTCCTGTTCCTCTGTGATCCTGGAAATTTAGAATTTATAGCATCTAATAAGGACAAGTGTTCCAGCCATGCTTGTGCAGTGGAGAAGCTGATGACTTTTTCCATATGGCAAAGAGCTCAAGGAGTTCAGAAGTTGAAAACACTGAAAAATCCTTTGCTAGTTCAGGCCTTTTTTTAAGCAAAAATACAAAACTCTTGTGTATACTACATTTATTTTTTCATTATATCAGGAATTGATAGGATAATGACTGAATTATTCTAGATATGGTCCACATAACTGTGTTAATATAGGGGAAGGATTAAGGTGCAGTTGCCAAGCTGTCGAACTCAAACACGCAGATTTACATTGTGCTTTCATCCTCTGTGTCTGCAAACCGCCTGTGGCTTCTATCAGCAAACCAGTCTGCCAGACATACTTGAGAAAGTGGAGTAGAGCTGTCCTGCCATTTCAAAATTACCTCTCAAACTGTCAGTAAAGTTGCGAGTAAAATGATAAACCTTTTCCGACTTTAAGCAACCTCAAGCTCCTGAGCTAGTCCTGACAGTGAGATCCGGATGAGTAATCACTGGAAAAAAATACGGAAAAACCAGTCATCATCCAGAAAAGTTTTTGTCTTTCTGTCCTTTCTTTTCCTTTGCTTTAGAACAGAACCTGCTGTTGAACCTCAGTCCTCAACTATCTTGCTTGTCTCTTTTAGCCCCCTGCCACGTCCCCCAGGCACATACAGACTAAAGCAGGTCCTGACATTAGCTTCAGTTATCTACGCCATTAGTGATGTCCCCTCTGGAAGGAACAAGCAAATACATAGGGAAAAGAGGAGGATGAAGGAAAGCTTGGCCTTTGTCACGGGCTCCCATGTCCTCTGTGGGAGCAGAAAGGGGAAGATGTGAGGAAGGAGACCTGTGTGTCATACATTTAGGTGGCGGCAGGCAAGGCTGAGGCGCTGGCAGTGGAAGTTGCTGTAGGGCAGAGTGAGTTGGATGGTGGGTCTGGGCTTGTGGACTGCCTGGGCGTCCCGAGAGGAGCTGGGGATCAGGGGGTGACAGAGGGAGGAGCACGGACATCTTCCTGATGAAGGAAAAGCACTGTGCAGTGGAAACGAGATCATGCAGAGAGGCTGCAGGCTCTGCTCCTTGAGCTCGAGTGGTTTATTGTTTTAGCATTGCAATCCTAAGTTTAAAGACAAAAAAAGGGGGGGGGGGGGGGGGAAAGGGAGGGAGGAAAGAAAAAGCAATGGCTTCAGCAGAATCTCAGCCTGCTTTTGTGATAAGATTGCCTTCAATTTGGGGGAGCAGTGACTGGGCTGTTCTGGCTACCTAATAGACATTTTACTGGGATTTCTTTTTTGTCCTCTCCTTAGCCCTTGCTCCTGAGTTTTCTTTCCAAGGAAGGAAGAAATAAAATTAGAATTTAAGTTGTCCTGTTGCATTTTTAGTATTTAATATTATCAAAAGTGCTTAGAACATGTTGGATAGGTATCTCCTTTTTAAGTTTTGCACACATTTAGCTTTAAGAAAAACAACTAAGTGGCCTGAATATTAAATATTAAATGTGTAATTAACATATTAAATGTTTCATTTTTTCTCTCACTATGCAGTGTCCAGTGTCAGGTCTTATGGCCATTCATGGTTCATGTATAAATGCATTAATGTGTTAGAACTAGTATTTAATTAATACTGAAAAAGGCACTGCAAAGATGTTGGCAAGTGTTATCTCCATTTTACAGAGGGAGCTGAAACATGGGGAGATAAAACACAGCATCTCACATATCCTGTTTCTGGTAACCACAATGGCATGTCTGTGCCCTGGCTCCCAGCTACACAGCCCCTTTTAGCAGTGTTTTTAATAGCACCGGTTCCCTCTGTTCCGCAGTCTCAGCTGTGACAGCTTCCACCTCCCTCCATAGGGCGCTCAGCTTGTCCAGCAGATGCAGAAGGCTCCAACACATACCAGCTTCCTTCATTATCCTTCCAAAGGCCTCCTGCTCTGTGGATGAGGCAGTATATGACGCTGTAATTAAAGACTACGGGTAATGTATGGTCCCCAATAGGGGACTATTGAGAGCAGAGCAGCCGCAGCCTCCTGGCTCTCGGCTCTGATGCCGCAGTAGCATCTGGTGGCTGCAGGAGCAATTGCACAGGCAAAAGAAAATCCTATTTTTTTTTCTTTTTCTGTTTCTTGCTTCATAGCACTAACAAGGACACGTAGGGCTACTGTTGTTCTGTATTATCTGGTGCTAGAAACTGTCCTCTGGAGGTACAAGGCTAGGAAAAGGAGGTGTCAGATGGTGATACACATTTATAGGATGCACATTTGAATAATGCACACGCGCATAAAAATGTAACCAAACTGGAGTTCTCACAGAGAGAGCAATGCAGCTTTTCTTTGACTGTGATGTGGCTTGCTTGGATGCTTTTCAAGTCCCTGCTGCAAAGGATGGAGGGATTGAATCATCTATATAGAGCAGTTATGAGTGTTTGAGTTTTATTGTAACAGCCAGAAATGGCTGAGCATCTGCTGCTGCAGCCCTCCCTCCTGCTACTGGGGACTAACACTGGTGTGAAAATGTCAAATGACATTAGATCCCAGCATGGTAATCAAAAATGATCCTATATCATATCTCGCTATATTGCATCTAAACATAATGCAGGCAGCGCCACCCGTTGCATAGTTTTCCTCTCTGCAGAGAAGAAATTAGGAAAAGCAGTTTTGATGAGTAAAAATAAAATCCCTATGGGAAGGGAAGAGTCATTTAAAACCAAAGCTTGCAGTGCTTTTAATAAGGCAGCAGTGCTGCTCTGCCTGCTTTGGTTTAAGTGAGCAGGTTGGAAAGTGCAGAGGACATTGTGGAAAGGGCTTTTTGCTGTGGCTGCTTTGCAGCTGTGGTCAAAGCCTGTGTGCTGAGCTTAAGCCTGCATGGCCCCACTTGGGCCTGGTGTAGATGACCTGTTTTTAATTGAGAGTTCATGACTGCCGTTGAGTAAAGGGTAAATATTTTTCAGTGATAGACTGTACATGTCATGTGACAGGTTTAAGCTGAAAGGGATGAAGAAAACCTCCTTTTCTGCATTTTGCTGCCTGTTGAATGTTCCCCAGTTTCAGAACGCTGTGCACATACCATCTTAGCGGCAGGGAAAAAAATGTACCTGAGCTGCAACACACTGATTAAACTGGAACAGATCACCCAGTGGCTTCCCAAAGGTCAGAAGAAAAACTCAGTTTGAAATAGAACCAAGAAGTATATTCTTAGGCCGAGGGTTAAATATAAACAGTGTTATAGAAGAATGAGCCTTTGTTCCCTGTTAGGATTCAGTGCATTAGTTACTTTGTTACTGCTGCTAATTAACTCTTCCTGTATCTCAGTTTCTCATTGAGAGCTTTTAGGGCTATGACTTTCAAGCTCTGTTATCACTTCAAACATGTCCAGTAGCAGAAGTGTATGACATGTTATTGTCCCATGGGCATTATCAAAATCACAGGCGTTTTAGTATTCCAAGATAGGTAAAAACATTGCTAAATATAGGGTTATGCTCATTCAGTGAGGCAGGACCACTTAGGGTCATTCTGTTTCAAAGGGTCAGAGATACTGTGCATGATGGCATCCTATGGAAGAAAACAGTGGAGAGTGCTGTCAGTCAGGTAGGTTTGCTTCAAGTGGAGCAGCATGCACACTCCGGCTTTCCTTTGCTGAAGGAATATGTGTATTCAGGCCTTAAGGCTCCAACCTAATGAGGAGCAGCTGAGGGAGCTGGGATCATTTAGTCTGGAGAAGAGGAGGCTCAAGGGAGACCTTGTCTCTCTCTACAACTGCCTGGAAGGAGGTTGGAGTGAGATGGGGGTTGATCTCTTCTCCAGAATAACTACAGATAGAACAGGAAGAAATGGCCTCAAGTTGTGCCAGGGGAGTCTGAGGTTAGATATGAGGAAACATTTCTACACGGACAGAGTGGTGAAGCATTGGAGCAGACAGGGTCACCATCCCTGGCAGTGTTCAAGAAACAAGTGTATGAGGCCCTCAGGGACATGGTTCAGCAGGCGTGGTGATGATGGGTCTACGACTGGGCATAATGATCTTAAAGGTCTTTCCCAAACACGGTGATTCTGTGAATCTATGATTCATTTGTCAGTGGATTCAAGCTACCTGGTGCTGTCTGCATAAGGAGTTATTTCTTCATATCCAACTAGAATAATTAAAGTCTATAGCAGCTAGGCACACAGTGACAAGATTAATAAATGCATGACATAGTAAATGAAGGTTAAACAAGAATTTACAAACAAACACAACACTTAGAAACATTATTCTTCCTGATGTTCCAGCAGGCTCTACAGTGCCTTGATATTCACAGTGGTCGTTTTAGCTGCAAATAACATCATCAACAAAAATCTGAGTCGTTGTGGGTTTATCTTAGGCTATTACCAAAAGGTACAAAGCAATATAGTACATCTGAGACACTTTAATCCATCTTACAGCTTCTTGTTTTTCTTATCAGGGAAAAAAAACATGTATTTCACTCGATCATCATCTAGGTCGATGCTGGCATCCTGACCATGCTCTGGTGAAGCGTTTCCATGGCTTTCCCTGTCTGCCTGTTGCTTTTATGTCCTAGAAAAGTTGCAATTTGTGCTTGTGGGTGAGAACACATAGCGGCTTTTATGGATCTGTGCACAGAGACAAATGACGAACATGATGAGGAGAGAATATTTTGTATTTTCTGCCAAATATGAAAACAGTATGGCTGAGAGACAGATCCACTTTCTGACAGCCTATATCTCAAATGTCTCAGTTCAAAGCCTAGGAAATTTAAACCTTAACTGCTGGGAGTTGCAATAATGGGCAGATTCAGTAGAAACTTCTATTTTGAGTTTAAAGTGGGAAAAAAAATCCCCAAATTAAATGTTACAGATCAAGTCCTCAGAGGCTGAAAAAGGCCATGTGTTCCTTTTCTCCTTCTCTCCCCACTACTTGCCTGCTGTCCACAACAACAAAGTCAAGTGTGTAGGGCAAGATAATTTAATAGATGTGCTACTGCATGTGATGCAACCTCTACAGGAGGAACCTGGCGCTTTGCCTGGGCTTTCTGCGTATTTCTTGACATGAAAAAGAGTTGGCCCTTATTGCTTGCTTCATCGCATCCCTGTGTTATGCTGGATAAAGTCTCATCTGCGAGATACAAAGGGACTGCATGGAGATGGTCATTAGTGCAGTGGAGCATGTAGTTGTTCCAGCTTCATGGTAGTCTGAGGAAGTAAGTAAAAATATTTGTAGTATGGAAAGTGGCCTGTAACTTTAGTGGGAAAATCGAGCTACTGGTCATTGTCCCCTTTTCATGCACCAGAGTAACCCCTGCTCATCATTTCTTGTTATCCTTTGACCTCTTGCCACCCTGATATGAAGCCTGTTGTATGAATGAAATACGTTCAGTAAACTCAGGTCAGTTCTTAATGGACAGTAATTCAAATGATGAGACATGTGATTAGTTATAACTTACTCTAATTGACATGTTTTCCCCAGAACTACTGCAGCGCTCAGCTGGAGAAAGCGTGGGTGTCATTAACGCGGGCAAGAGTGAGGGGCATCCCACTTACATGTCCTGTTTTGTTTCCCTGTTCACATGCGTGATAGCTTTCATCCAGACAAAATATAGTTCAGATTATATGTGTATAAACACTTCCAGCATTAAAAGCGGTCAGAAAATTCCTGCTTACCTTAAATTATATTGAATTTGAATGCTAATGTAGGCAATGACAGGTAATGAGCTGTACATAAGAATTAGGTGACACCACAGAACCTGTGTGTCTGCTGTGTTTTTCAGGCACTGGACACAGACTCCTTCCTTTCCAGGAGGCTGGCTTTATGTCAGCATTTAATTATTACTATCTAGGCTTAGTAAGAAGTAGAATTGTTTATTTTTTGAATTACCAGAAATGTGAAGCCTTGATATGCGCAGGAGCAGGACACAGAAAATTTTCTTTTAAAAAGCCCTCCTTGCAATAGTAAGAGTACATTGACTTTCTCCTCCTAGCTCACTACTGAAAAACTATCTTCAGATGATGGATTGAACTAATATTCTGTGTTAACAGCCACCTGAAAACTGTATTGCCTTTAATTTATTGGTATATAAGAGATGATATTTCTCTAAGGCAAGTAGAAAAAGATAGACATTTATTCCTTTACAATAGAAAGCTTTCATGAGCTTTTAATATCCTTTTAAAAAAATAGCTACAATAACTGCGAATAGGATTGGAGAAGGATTGAAAACTATTGAGAAATGAAATTATTTCAACACCTTATTTCTATAATTTCCACCAAACTACCAAAGACTGCAGTCATATGTCGGAAAATAAAAGAAGAAAGGCATTTTCTTAGTGAAAATAAGATACTGGTTTCATATTCAATAGCAGTTAACAATCAAAAAATGTGCAGGCTCTCACTAAGCCATGCAGGTCACAATTTCAATGATAAGTGTTTGTGTCTGGTCTTGATTCTTAGTGCTGTTGTTCTGGTGCAAGAAAAAGTTGAACATCACTTGCTGATTTCTTTCACCCTCTCTGAAAGTCCCTATCTGAATATTTAAAAGGTATCCTAATTCTCATGCTTTATGTATGCTTGCTATTAATTGAGGGGAAGATTTTTGTAGGCATTTAGTGCAGCTTTCAGAAATGTTATTTTAATCCCAGGGAGTTCTCTTCTTTTCTTATGGTGACAGCTGCATTTCCTTCCAGACTGCATGCACAGCTTTTTATGTGCTGTAATGCGCTGGGTTTCAGCCATTTCCTTGCTGCAAATGAATAATGAATAAGCTGTGGTTTGGAAGCTAATGGTTCAAGATGAAATCAGAAGCTCCTTGCAGCATGGATGATACTCATTTGTCATCTCCATGGAAACATCTATTTATCAAGACACTGCAGTTAAGACTGTAACAAGAAAGTAAGCAATTGTTGGAAGGAAAGGCTTTTGCTGAGAAGCAGTTTTAACAAACATAAAGGACAGAATTACACAGGAATGCAGTATTATTTTTAAAATGGATTTTTTTTTTCAAGAATACATAAACTCAAGGGGTATGAATTTAAATATATTTTTACAAATTCGAAAAATAGAACGTGAAACAAAATGGAAAAGCTATCCTGGCAGATCTTATTTTCACCTGTTGTGGTCCATGTGCCCAAGACCACATAGTAATTTCAGACCTACAGCCTTGCATGTCTCCTTTGCATCCAAAGCATGGCCGCCTGCCCTCCTGCTTGTGACACGCTTAAATCCTTTTATGTGACACAGTTAAATCCTGTAGTTCTGTGAGTGGAAAGTAGGGTTTTGCAGAAGTTGTTCTAGGGTCCAGAAGAGTCTTTCCTCAGGACTGATTTCCTGTTTGTTTACTCGTACAAGTTACTCTGTTCTTATAGAAATGTGCAAGCCAAAATCTTAAAATTTGTTGTTTTATGTTTGTTATATAAAACAACAATTGTATTGTTTTATAACAAGCTTCATTATTTACTTTTATGGATGCAATGCAATGATGTCTCTATATCTATATACTGTGTATATATATATATATGTATGTGTGTATATATATGTATGTATGTGTATATATGTGTATATATATGTATGTATATATATGTATGTATATATATGTATGTATATATACAGTGCTTTTAAGACCTCTTTAGCTGAATATTGGCAGATAAGCTCTGAACTTCAGAGACGCAACACTGAAGAAACATTGAAAACTACTTAAACCAGCATTTGTGTATGGTGCCCTCCAGCTTTTTGAGACAGGTGAGGGAACTACCCTGAGCCTGTACTACTGTTTTCCAGGAATGCTGCATGTCCTCACTGTCTTTCATGTCCCTAGTGAAGAAAACCAGGCACAATTTGGCCTCTAGGAATAAAGTTAATTAGGACAGGTAGTTTTGCAATTTCATGTCCAGGTAGATGATGATAGATTGGTTCACAGGGCAGAGGGAAAACTGAGATGAATTGATGATGAGGAGGATTGTCTCCTGTAAATTATGGAGACGTGGTCTGCTTTGTCGTTATTTTTTACTCCACTTTTCTGCACGAAACTAACATATACTGAGGTTGTGTTTTTTATATATTTTTGCTTTTTTTTAAAGAACGAGCTATTTAGGAACAGGCTGTCAGTCACCTTCAAGAGTCTTTTGCCTCTAAGCTGCATGAGGACATCTAATTATCCTTCATAATTAGTTTCAAAAAAAAAAAAGAAGAAAAATCTGTAGTTTGGACTTGATTTTGCAGAACGCGTGTGCAGTTCCACAAATAAGGCATGTGCTTGCATCCCAGCATGTCATCAGGCTTCATGACTTACAGATACCAGTGCTGATGCCAGTGGTACCGCTTACTGGTCGCACACAGTATGCATATGCCTGGATTGAAAGCTGTGGTAGCTGCCTTTTCCTGCAGTGCCTAGCAGAGATGGAGGATCCTTCATCAGGACCTGACTGTTAGCTCAGATGGTCAGAGCAGCTGATACCCCTCCTGGAACCCCTCGACCGAGAAAAACTCCTGCTCTGCTGGAGAGGAGAACTAACTGGAGAGAAGATGGCATGTGAATCACAAATTTTACCTTGCAAGATCTCTGGTGATTAACATAGTTAAGAAGAGCTTTTAGAAAACCAAGCCCAAGTATTTGGAAAGATCAGATCTGGTGAACACTTTCCTCATGGGTAGCAACAGTAGATTTCTCAGTTTTGGGAAATAAAAGTCATTCACTTGGGGAATTCTGTACTGAAAACTCTCCTTAGGATATAGTGACAGTTCATTTATGATCCTTGAATGACTTCTCTGCTTTTTTTCCTCTTTGAGCCTATCTCAGGATAAAGATGTTGATTATTAAGCACTAGTCTCTTGGAGGGGCGAGTGTAAAAGAGCAGAAAATCGGCGATTCCTGAAATTTCTTCCAAAGGCAAGTTGAAATGACTGTGAGCAATGGACGTGGGTTTTGTTAAGCTGCAGCTCCACCGTGTGTGGAAATGGGACATTGCAGAGCGTGGAAGAGGCAGCTGGAGGCAAGCAGTGCTTGGGCAGGTGCCTGGGCTCATCCGCACCTGGTGAGCAACCCATGGGGTTACAGACCCTCCCATCCAGTCTGCATGAACATACACCTCATGTGTGTTTTCAGCTTAATATTAACAGGTATCACTGCTTTCAAGTAAACATTTGATTCATTTAACATTCAGCGTTAGCATTATTAGTCTCTTGACAGAAAGTAAATTCATGATAAACAAGGAAAGTTCATCAGATAAGTTCCTAAGATCAGGTCAAGTATGCAAAACGTTTGAGGCCCATGTGAGATAATTAAGGATTTAGTGCAAAGCAGTGAAGCCACTTCAGATGGACAATGATCTATTTAGTGTTATTTAGAAACAGTGTTCACCACCCTGAATATTCATAGTGACTTAATAGCTAACTCAAGGCTGCTCCATGCAGATAGGAAGCCAGTTCTTTCTCAAGAGTGAACTCGTCCTGAAGTGGCCTGCTAATTGCCTCAATAAAGTAGGCAGTTGCTTTTCATGGGAAATATTTGAAAAGATGCCCTGAGCAGTAATTTGCAGAGCTTTACATTCTTCATTTGGGTTGGCTGAGTCATCGTGCCATTCAAAACAGTGAATGTTTTCTCCTGTCTAGCCTGGGAATGTTTTTCCCGCAGCATTTAGGTCACTAAAAAGAAATTAATACAGTACTTAGGATGTCAAGTTTCTGTTTGCAGAGGTGAGTTTTCATGGTGTCTGGAGGGCCTCTAGATCAGTGCTGTCTTCTTTTCCCCATGCTGTGTCTCCATTTTCTCTTCTCCTGAAGGAGAGAATTTCCTAAATTTACAGATTTAGGAAATTTTGAGACAATCAGAGATGCCAGGTGAGGCTGGTTATGAAGCTCATTGGTAAAGCTGCTGTGTACTGAGACCTTTTAAGCTGTGCTCTACAGTCTGCAGAGTGAGCTCTCTCTTGAAGGTACTTGAAAACACTGCAAGTTTTGCTTCTGCTCTATAATACATTTTTAGGTCTGTCTTTCTACTGAAGAGGTTTCTGTTGGTGAAGTACATTTTTGTGAATACGTTCTCCTCTCTATGTGTGATAGTAAAGAAAAAAAATATATATTTTTTGTCCCGTATAAATTAGTTTTAAAGGAATACTGCTGCCTAGCTATGAACAAATCACATATTGCCAAGTACAAATACCTTGTACACATTTCTGAGTCCTAGCAGTGGCCTTACACAGATACATCACCTGTGGTGACAGCCTTTCTTTGAGTTCTAGTGAGAGTTTATTCTATATTCCTGTGGCTTATTTCTATACCAAGTTACTGCTTGTAGCAGATAACAAGACTCTTATGTGCTTTCAGGATCTTTTCTGTTTCTGGAAGGCACAACAAGGTGGCTTCGTCTTGCCTTTTGCAAAAAGGAATTACACTAAATGCTGATCATCTTGGAAAAAAAGGCAAGAGGCTGCCTCTATAAAAGTGAGAATGGACGGAAAGAAGTAGGTTTTAGGGTGGAAAGAATTCCAGTTTAAGTGGTGAGGAATGCTTAAGCAAAGGGACATGTCTGGGGTCTTTTTTTGTTCAAGTTTTGCCTGTTATAAATTGATAGAAAACTGTAATTATGTAGTTGATACAAAACAAATACATTTTATATACATTGCTGTCTAACTTGCTTCAAGAATAATAATCACGCAGAGTGCCCCTTAGCAATTATGGACTTGACCATGCTATGCAAGTGCAGTTATGACCCATTTCATCTGTGTTTGGCTTTCCTTTTTTTTTTTTTTTTATTTTCTTAAAGCAACATAAAGACTTACAGTGTGCCTTCCAATAGCAAGCTGTTATTATAGTATCTATTAAAATAGCAAAGTATCTCATATTTCCTCTAAAGTGTAACCTGTGCTTGCTGAAAGTAATTAATAGCATTTCCAAACTAATGAAGTCAGTCTGAATAATTGGAGTCTTGCCATGAATCTAAGTGAGAGTACTTATCCTGTCACTTGCTTAATGTTTGTGAATATCATTCAAGGAGTCCTTGAAAAGTCCCAGGACTAGGACTAGCTTGCAATTACTTCCATCCTCATCAGAGTGTGTCACCATCTGTGGGCTGGTTCGTTCTTGCTGCTTTTGTCTGTCTAACTTGATAAATGGATAATTTTTTCCTCCTTTTTAATTTTCCTTTTTGATTACGCATAAATGAAACAGCTTCAACAGCCAGTATGGTCACAGCTCCAAGCCTGTCAGATGTTTAAGACAAGTACCATGCTCCCTCTCTATTTCTGAGCTGTCAACCCGGTTGTTTTATTTCTGAGTTAACAAAAGAATGTTTTAATAATAATAATAATAATAAAATTTTTAAAACACTGTAATGAAATTCAGTCTATGACTGTTTCACAGACATGCTCAAACTTAAAAGAAGTAATTGGTCTAAGTTTCATCTGATTTTTTTTCCATTCCATCCACTTCCATTCCAATTTTTCTGCAAATTATATCCTGAGTCTTTAGATCTGTTGATTTTTTGATTTTGGTCCTTGTTGAATGTATAGAGAAATGCATATGGATGTAACTCAGTTTGCTGAATTATTCTGGAAGCAAATACTTAATTTGAAGGTAGTGCCCTTAACAGCTGTCCTTCTATGAATCTGTCTGTGCTAAAGAAAGGCATCAGTGAGTGAAAAGGAAAAGAAACTCAAAAACACAGCAGGATGTTACCACAGTTGAAATAGCTTTTGGTGCAAATTTCCTTTCCCAACATGGTGCTTTTTGCTGTCTTTCTAACATATTTAAGGCCAAATAGTGCCCTCAATTACAAATGTAGCAGGTCCTTCTAAGTTTCATAGCCTGACTTCTTTCACACTTCTTTACCATATCATTCCCAAGAAGATATAAGATCACTGAAGTATACTATTCTGAGCTGAAAGTTATTAAGTTTGAGTACTTTTTAAAGTTAGATTCTCCTGCCTTTTGTCATTCAGTCCTAAGGAACCAAAACCAGTGGTAATGACTTTCCAGTTATAACAATCATCCCACCATTCCAGTCATGGATTAAAAGTCTAGACTGCCATTTCATTGCTTAGTAATTTTTCTGAAGGACACAGTCTCTCTTAATGAAATTGCCATGAATTTCCAGCGTTAACTAATGAGACAAGTTCCCTGATTAATTCCCCAAGAAATGCTCTCGGTGGAGCGTATCAATTCAATGCTGGCATTGTTAGACAGATACTTATATATTAATATTAATATTTATTTTACATGCTCTCTATCCATCTTGTTAACATCTGCTGTAGTAATGGTAACTATTGCCAAATAGTTTGAAGAGTGATGGTGATGAGATAGTGTGCATCTAAATGACTGAATTGCACTTCAGATTTATTGTCTGCATTCTGCATTTGAAAGAAAGAGAAAGCTCTCAATTTTCACTTTTTGAAAGCATAAAAACCTTAGCTAGTTGGATCATATGATCTGGTTATTGAAAGGATTGCTATTATGGTTCAGCCCAAATGACCCTCAGGAATTTGAAGGTGTTCAGCCATTCAAGGTTTTGCATTTTCTGCTATTTTATTGCCCTTATCGTTACATGAAATGCTACATTATCAGCATAGCTGTGTTGGTTTTGTACTGGTTCCAGCTGCAGTATGCAATGACTTGTTGAAACCTTGACATCTGTTTTCCCTTTTCCTCCTTTTTTTTAGAAGTCAACCATGTCGCTCTCTTTCAGTGTTGCATGCTGAGCTTTAACTTAGCATGTGTACCTAGCCAAAAGGCATCACACATCTCAGCTGTATTCCAGACACTGTAAGATGGAGTGATGTCCTGAATGCTTTTTATTAATGATTATGCCTGAAAGAAATGCAGTTTACAGCATTATCACCAGAGTCTACCATTATTCAATAAGTTGGGAACATTGTATCATGGACATTATGATGATGCCTGTATTGTAGCACTGGGATTTTGGAATTAGCATGTTTTTAAAGAAGGAAAAATAAACCTTCCATCTCAAAATATATGTCTGTACCTATATGTTATTTTATAGTCCATCTGCTGTTTGAATCACTGGTTGAAATCTGGTTCTGCTGCAGGAACAAGACATGATTGATTTGGCTCAGATATTAATTGCTTTCACAAATTACACATTTCTACCTGTTTCTGCGGTGCTCTCTCCTTCACAATAACAAGAAAGCCAGAAATATTCTCACATTCAACAGAGGCATACTCTGAAGCAGATTGATTTGATGACTAGAAGCAGAAAGATTAGATGAAATTAAAGGAAATCTTTGTTTTGGGGCAAGTTTTCTAGAAACTGCTTTCCTCAATGCCAACGGGTGGACCTGATGACCTGGTCTAAGTTTGATGCTTTTGTAGTGGAGTACAAAATTTCCTTGTCTCAGACAGTGATACATATATAATAAAATCTCAGTTTTACAGAGATTTTCAGGATCTAAAGCAAAAATACAAATACAAGATTTCTGTCTGGATTTGGATCCAAATCAAGAGTAAATTTTATTTGGGCTTCTCCAGACCACTGTCTCCCACATTTCTGAGGAATATCATATGATTTCTCAGTGTCTCAAAGAGTGATTGCAGCTTGCTGCCACAATTCCCAGTTGGAAAGGTAGAGAGCAGCATCTGGCTAGCCAAAAACAGAGCAGGACCTGGCTTTCAGCTTCCTGCTGAGCAGAACTTTATTAAAAATATACAGATGGCTAGAAAATTATTGTGGACCGCGGTAAAGAATGAAATGAGTACTTCTACTCTAAAAGTTAATTCAAAAAATTATACTTGTCTTATAATAAGCATTTGTTACGTTTCTCAGCTTTTCTTTAGTAAAACAGAAATAACAGTATTGCACAATTCAAGTAAAAATGAGAGATTTTGATTATAAGAGGCTATCAAGTTCAAAGACTAAATACCAGTCACAATGCTTTGCTGATATATAGATGCTTGAAAAAAAAAATGGAAAAATATGCATTGCATATACTTTATTCTTGAATTGAATAAAATCCAAACCTTCAAGATTTGGGGGGAAAAAATATATTAAAGCTTCTTCAAAAATAGCAGATTCCACTAATGCTTTCTGAAGAAACAAGCCAATATAATGCATTGATTAAATATAGTCAGCATGAGTGACTGCAACATATAATTTGTAGTACCCTGAAAAAATATTTTTATCTTTACTTTAGAAAGACATTTCCTTCTTATCTCAAAACCTGTCACTGTAATTTCCAGAAATTGGCACCTGCCTGCATTTCTCTTTTGAATGAATTCAGTTTGACTGTTGGGTCTCTGCCCCTTCATGTGCCTGCTCTAAACGACTAAAAGGATAGGATTAAATCATCTACTAAAATTTCTCATTAAATGTGAACAGTGATAATTCTTGATTGTTCATTCTTGCTTATATTCTGAACTTTATACCCAAACAGATGATTCTAGTCCAGTGCTCTGCGGTTAACTGCAAACATAATAAAGCATTTCATTTTCATTTCTGAATATATCTGGCAAAATAGTCTAAAAGAGTAACACTAGCCAAAACAATAAAAAATAGCAATTTTTTGCTTGTAAAACAGTTACGTGGTGAAAGAAATGACTGAAAAATTGTAATTTTGTCATTTATGAGAGAGGTTTTCTCATAAAATAGCCTTTTTCAGTCAACAAACTCTCAAGAGCGACTACTTTTTGAAGAATGCTTTGACAAGTACTTAAAATAGTTTAAAACATTGGTCTAAAAGACCAGCAGCTTTTGTTCAAGTCCAGTTGCAGAAGTACAGGGATTTGAATGGTAAATAAATAAACAAAAGGACCATCTTGGTGCAGAGGATATGAGTTATATTGCCATAAGTGGATGAACATTCAGCCAACAAGCTGAGTGGAGAATGAATTCGTCATTCATTAAAACATGAATAACATGTTCTGTGCTTTAATATTGCTATTCCCAGGTATTCAGTGGTACAATTCTGTAATAAATCATGAATCAAAATAAATACCTCACAGAGGCTTGATACTGCACTTGTTTTTTTTCCAGGATAGCTTTTGTAGCTGTGTACATTGTTTCCCTTCCACATATATTTTCTGAAATTCACATATTTTTCAGCCAAAGTCCACAGAGCTGTTTTTTAATATAACAACATGTTTTTTTTTTTTTTTTTTTTTCCGGGAAATAACTGCAATGTGTTCTTGTTTTATTTACCCAGTCTCGCAAACTGTTTTATTGCATTGACATAACCATATTCAAACACCCATATTCAAGAAAGATTATTTTAGTAAGTTATCACAAATACAAGTTATAGTATTTCCTGGTTAACAGAATTATGTGAGTACACTATTTATTGTTAAAATAATTGCTATGTGAATAAGGAAAAAAAAAGGGGGGATTATAGACAATGTTGTGCTGTACTTTGTTGACCACTTAGTAATAGTTTTGTAGCTGAAGCAGGAGTATGTATGAATTTGGCAAAGAATAAAGTTAATCCCCATGTAGAATTCAGCCATAAGAATGTCAGTAGCATTTTCACTGGTGTATTAATTATGCCATTTGATATTAAATCAGCTATTCTTTCAGTGCTCTTTGTACTGGAAAACACTTCTCTCTGTTTGACACTTATTTAAAACAGGGGTGTGTGTGTGGAGGGGGTTCCTCTCTGTCCCTTCGCAAGCTTTGTTGTTCTTTTTGAAATTTCAATTACAGACATACCAATTAATTATGCAATTGCAGGGGATTAGCAGGATCATTGTTTATGGTTTCTTTCAGTTTGAAAAAAAGAGTAGTTGATGAGGCCAAGTGGTTCATTATTTACAGGAATGCTTTGTTGACCTCTATGTATGACTTTTATGATCAAGATTGTCTGGGCTCTGTGGCTGTGAACTTGTCTCCCTGTTAATTGTGGTATAGGAATATGCAGTGCATATTTGCAGGGAAAAAGAATACTTTGGAAGGCGCTTGTGGCAGATGGACGTCCTGCTTCTTAATCCAGTTGGAGTTCTGAACACTGAAGGTTCATTTCCTGTTTCTCTGCCAAAAACCTTGTTTAGGAATTGTTACAGTCTTTGGATTGCTGAGAAGAATGCTTGGCTGCTAACTTGCCTGAGAAATCTATCCACTCATTCAGGTTTACAGTTTTAAAATCAATTAAAATATTATAAATAATAAGAGTTATAATAATTAAAACATTTTAAAATTTGAAGTAACACCTCAGACCTTTAGAAAAAACACTTGGTGTTGGCTTTTGATAGATCTGAGAATAGGTCTGACTTCTGCAAGAGCAGACGTGTGCAGCAGCTGCTGCTTCCAGTAGATACAAGGAGCGGAGCTGCTGGTGGAGCAGAGCAGTCTTCTTCATGGCCAACACAAACCCATCCTTTGATCAGCACCAAGCAAGAGGCCGTGTTGCCTGATGACACTCTCTTGTCACACTGTGGCTGACAGTAGGGGACATGCAGCAACCTTTCCCTTGCTTTCTGCCAATCTCTCTCTCTGCCAAGAAAAGGCTGTGGGCCACCTGTCAGACCACGCAGCGACAGGGTACAGCTCTGATTCAGACCTTGAAGCAAATGTCCCTCTTTGTGTTGACTATAAGGGAATCAAGCACTATGTGACCTTTTCTGCACTGTAGTCATTGCTTGCTTGTTACTGTTTGTGTTTTGCTAGACAGGTCACAGTGGCTTAAGGAGCATCCAGTGCCACAAGGTGTGTCCTGTCAAAAGACAGGGTATACCTGGATACAAATGCAAATTCTCATTTTGTAGGAAATACCAAACAATAAAACTTTGACAGTCCAAAGAAGCAGCATTAAAGCTTATTATTTTGGTTTGTATAAATTATACAAAACCATGTTTCCCTGTACTGAGGTATGTAGGACAGGCACTCTTAAGAAAAAAAAAAATAAACAACAGAAATAGAAGAGGGGCTGAGGAATGTCATGAGCATGACTAATGAAGTCATGGAAGGCTTCAGTCTTATCTTTCCAGCTTCCCTTTATATGTTCCTTTTAGAAGAAGACAAATTACAGGTATTAAAGAGCTCTCAGAGATCAGTAGATAGAACTGCCTTACGACATAATACAGGAGCTTTTCAATAAAATTGAGGGCAATAAATCAAAACTGAAAGAACTTTGCACCTTGTGCACAGGTGCTCATTGACACGGTGTGGTACAGATTGACAAATTCTATGGTTAAGGATAAAGTGTTAGAGTAAATTAGAAAATAGAGAAATTATTGAAACTATTGAGAGTTCTGCTGTTGTGTAGATAGCACGAACATGCAACACACTCCAGTTTTGTAAGGGCAAAAGCTCATGCACTTCAGTGGTCTTCAACTGTTAGCAAGGGAGGCTAGTAAAGGAGCTCATTCACTTCTTGTCTAGGAGCTGCAAGATCTGAAATACCCCTCTGAAACATCTGCTTTGAACTAGAATGGTACAAGGCAAGAACTAGGTAGTTTAAGGAAAAGAGATTTCTGTGGCTTCTACAAGAGAATATTTAGCTATGTTTTTGAGATTAGTAATAAAGTGTTTGAGATCTATGAGAGAGAGAGAGAGTAAGGGGACAAAACAGCATCCTGAATTTCGAGTGTAAGGACAAAAAGGGGCATACTAAGACTATGGACTGATCAAGGCAGTAGAGTTTTCTGGCTTACATTGTAAGCCGTGAAGTTGAAAAGATAAAATGTGATGGAGTTTTCTAATTAGTGAAATCAGGGTCATAGCTTAGAACAAGAGGTAAGGGGCCAAGGACTAAACATGATAGTTGAAGTTCAAAATGACAGTTATTGTTTGCAGTCTTTGCAAATAGGAGGATACCTAAATATGCTACTGTCAAACCAACAGGGAGATGTTCAAGGAAAATGGTCATGAATGTGAGTATGAATTGGAGTTATGATGAGAATGATGAAAAAGCATTTCAAAAAAATACTGCCCTTTCATTTGCATCCTCAGTAGAGTGATGGAGATAGAGAGCTACAAGTTATTGCTTGTGGTGCTCTCCAGAGGATGCTGAAGAGGGGAACAGGGGAGAAGAATTAGAGTGCATTGCCAGAGGGTGTTGTGCCAAGGGTACACTCAAACAAATAATGTGCAGGAAGGGAATAGAGTTTGATAAAATAAGAGATGGGAGTTGTCTTGGGCAGGAAACATTATTGTGGTGTATAGAGCTTAGTGTTTAATTTAGAGGTAACTGCAAGAACAGAGTATTGGATTTCCTGAAGTAAAAGGTGCAGAGGGGAGAAAAGGAGTTGCTGGGCAAAGTGAGTGAGAAAAAAAGAGTGTACAGCTTGTGGAAGAAGGGACAGGCCACGTGGGAGGAATACAGGCGCATTGTCAGAGAATGCAGATGTGAAATGAGGAAGGCCAAAGCCCGGGTGGAATTAGAGTTGGC